>VZRW01008766.1:0-24205 GCA_013398125.1 Aegotheles bennettii
TTCTGTGATTCTGTGACAATGAAACTCTAGTCTGAAGTTCCTAATTCCTTGATTTTATCACATTTGAGTGTAAGTTAGCAGTGCTACCTGCAGTCATACAGTGATTTTGATTGGATACCGTCACTATTAGGCACATTGCCCACACCCTAGGTATGTAGATAGCAGTAATCGATTAAATTAATAGCATGACATCCACATGATACAGTGGAAACTGCTTCTGCTTTTGTCAAACCTACAGGAACTGCATTAAACCTCTGTTCTCCAACTTCCAAAGTTCTCTACATGAGGAAGAGTTGCTGGCTACATAGTGTTATTGCTCTTTGTGAAATGAGTAAATGACACCACCACAATATACTTTTTCAAAGTAACCATGGTATCATGGGCAAATTCATTTCCAGTATCCCCTTCTATGAGCAAATTGCTCTAGTTGCCATAGGGGTGTTGTTGACTTCAAAGAAAGAATTCACTCCATCAATATGCAGTTTGTCCTAAAACTTATGGAGAAAAATGGTATGCAGCAGTTTTCCTCAGTTGTTTTCAAGCTGATGACATACTCTTCTTTTTGTAGTTGCTCAACAACTCCAAAATTTTGAAGTCAAAACTGAAACGATTTCAGAATCTTACCAGCACCTGAACTGAGGCATCTACTGATATATTTTCTACATTTATTTGTGCTCTGATGCTCATCAAAGGTGATTTACACATCTTCTTTGATTCTGGATTCCAACTGTTTCGTTTTCTTTGAACTTTGGTTTTAAGAAACATGCTTCAGGAGGTTGACTCTTATCTCTGTAAATCTCAGTGCCTCATAACACTTGTCTCTGAATATATTTTTGACTGGATTTTGCTTCTCTTAATGCAAAGGTTTTACCTTCATAATCACTGATTTTACATTTTTGCTAAGGACAAATGGAAGACTTGACTCTTCTGTTTCCTCTTCCTTCATTTCATTGGAATGTTTGGTTCTAAATGGTTTATACCTCAGGTTGCTTCCTTGTCTCCAGCTCCTTTCTTCTACCATTTTGTTTTTCTCCATTTAATAATTCCCTCTCTACTGTTTTCTTAATCAAAGGAATCTTGGATATTGACAATGGTCCTGTTAATATTTTGCTTCATGATCCAGTTTCATGTTATGATATTTGGAGAAAAGAGCTGCAAAGAGAGGGGTGAGTTGAAATGCCTTCTCCCAGTTGAGGCTTGTTTTAATCAGAAGGGCAAGCCAACTCCTAATATTTTGAGTATGATGGCTTAGAGCCCATAGGTCAAAGGGCTGAAGAACAGAAGAGACCAGCAGCCTTTCTCATGCTACGCCCTGCACTTTAAAATCTACTTTTTTTGTTGCACTAAGCTACCTGGTGCAAGCACAGCCACTGGCACACTCAGTAAGCCCTGCTGCTGGGGAATGCTCCTCAGCTCATGGAAGTTCTGGTATGGGCTTTAGTTTGAGTTCTCATACTCCTTCTATTCTCTACTTTAATAATAACGAGATCAGACTCACAATTTGTGAAGTGTCAGCAAAAGGGAAGGTTAACGTAAAGTGTTGATGACAGTCATGTTTCTCTAGGGACAGAGAAGTGTTCTGAGAGTGCTCCTTTTCCTCCACTGCAGTCTTTCCATTTATTTCCACTAATTTGGCAAAAAAACAGTTCTACCCTCTCAATGTCAAAACATAGGAAGTTCAGTGAAGTTACAAAATGATAAATTAAAATCAAATACATAGAAAATAATTAGAAAAAGTTTATATTTTTTTTAATATTTTTCTAATATTAAAATATTAGAAACCAATTTTTCACATGGCCTATGGAATTCTGGAATTTAGTGCCTAGCTAGTGTTTTTGGTATCTAAATTTATCAAGATAAAAAAAAAAAGTGGATTTCTGTATGGATAATCAGTATCTAGAGCTAGTAATAATGCAAAAAATTTCAAGCTTCATTCTCTAATTTTTAAAGATATGGATGAATTTAACACAGTGGAAAATAATTTCATTTCTTCTTACTATGAAGTTTCTTGCCTTTTTTTCTGATTTTTGGCTTCTGTTGAAGACATTTTTTGGAATATATGCAACATGAGCTTGATTCTGGGCATAGGTTTCTATGGTTTAACTATAGCATTCTTTAGAAAGACTTCTAATCCAAATGAGGAATGAACATCTCAGCTTTTTCTGATCTTTATTTTTAGAAGGCAAATGCCAAGCTTCACACAAGTCAGACTGCATTTTGCAATTAATCCTGTTTTGATGCAATGAATTTTCACCTGAATATATTCAATGAAACTCCTGTTTATGTATATCTTGCAAACTGGAAATCCTACCAGGATCAATCCCATTGGAGTTCCAGTAAAATGTAAAACCTAATTCAATTGTGAGGCAGAAAGGAGTCTAAGTTCCAGTACAACACTTCATACACCACTAACCTGCTTTTTTTTTTTTAATATATTTTCATGGCTGAATTTAGCTCCCTTTTGCTGCACTTATCCTTTATTTTCTGATGGTAAAAACTTGGTCATGAAGTTTTACCTTTATTTTGTGGAGGCTGGAATTCTTCTCAGGATATGTCTGAAGCACATATTCTATATTAAACCAAATAACTTTAAAATTATGCTGGTGCTTACTTTCTATGATTAATAAAAATTAATTAAGTATGCACTTAAGTATTTGTTGGGATTGAAGTCTGCTTGCTGAGTTAGAGGATAGAGTTTTTGGATTAGTTTTTAACAGTCTTCATACAAATACAGATGGGGCATTCAAATGTTCTGATTGCTCACATGTCCTCATGATCTGTAGCCAGGATCTGGTATGGATTTTTTTAGTTCAGCCAGAACAGGACTTCATCTGGAAAGCAGCAGAAGGAAGGAAGGGATTCAAGTTTTTAATCCTTTTTTTTTTTTTTTTTTTTTTTTTTTTTTTTTCCTTTTCTGAACAGATGTTGTTGAGATGATCGAGCTACAAGAACTACAAATCCAACCAAAAAGTGGGTAAAGAAATATATGTTGACATTTGGTGTATGGTTAATCAGTCAGGCCAGCTACAGTCACCTACTGCTGACATCAATACCCACATTGCACATTATGGAGATGTCAGGATTTTTAAGTTTATTATACATGAAGAATTTAATTTTGTGTACTCTTTTGATTTCTGAGTCAGTCAAGAGAAGAGCTAACCGCAACACTGATACTTCAGTAACAGTAAAATGGTTCAGCACAGGAGCAGGAAGTCGACCAAGAGCAAGCAGCAAAGTACATGGAAGGGAATTTTACTAAAAGGAGGGTAAGGTTATACCATATGACTCAGGTTCACAGATGTCAGTTTGGGGCAATAATATCATGGACAGCTCTCAGGTGGAATACTAAAAACATGGAAGAATAATTGTATGGGGTAGGATTTACTGTTAAGAAGTGGTAGTTTTCTGACTATTAATTCCCAGCAAAAGATAAGGCCTTTATATCAGAATTGTAGGTAATGCTGATTTCATCACAGTGGTCACAATGAAGTAATTGTGATTTTGTCCATTATATATTTATTAATACATCTTTAAAAAGAAAATTCAAGACTTTGATGACAGTTCCTTTGAAGTAAACTGTAAATGACACGTGCCTCGTTTTTTTAAATTAAACTCCCCAGTTAAATGAAACATATGCAAAACTTTGAAAAAGTTACTAATTACAGCTTATTAAAGCTTGTTCCACCTAGTAACTTCCCTGTTGTAATTCAGTAATTATGAATGAAGGGGATCCCAACAGGCACCTGTTTTACACTTGAAAGCTCAGAATTACTGCTCTACAGTAACACTTTGTGTTACGTAACATAAGTCAAAGGAGGAATTATACAGCAATATTTCTGTTATCCTGTCTGGAAAGATCAGAAATGGAATTCATATTGGATGGGACGGGCTTTTGTCATTGTACAAACACTAACAACCGCAATATCCATGGGCCTAAAGAAATAATATAATATGAAAAATACCTACACTGAAACAATATTTAACCTTTTTTAAAAAAATGCTTCCAGATCCTTAGATGAAAAGCATTTAACTGTGAAGTTAATAACACTATATGTACTAAAAATCTTCTGGTACCATCTAGGCCATATTTGACTGACCATATGGAATGAAATTTTCATAATTTTTTGAGGTATGAACAGACTACAGTAACAGAAAAGAATAACAGTCTACATAAAAGATGTAAAGATTTGTGGGTTTTTTAAATCCAGGAGGAAAAAAAATGTAAGGAGACTCACCCTGAATACCGAAGGGTCTATGATGCATTAGTTTTTGCTCCTGATGAAAAAACCTTAAACCTGAAAGAGCTAAACACCAGAAATGCCTAGAAAATATTTTTGTGAGGAAGATTATAGGTCAGAATTGAAGTAAGGAGACAGGATGGATTCACTCCACAAGAATGAAAGGGAAGGCTACATGGCTACATCTAAGATGCGGAGAATATAGAGAAAAGAAAGAATGAAGATGCAAAGCATTTTGGTTAAACTCTATGATCACATAACCTTGTACAGCTCCTAGCAGGTAATTACCATGCCAAAAAAGATGACAGAATTACAGAATAACGGAAGCTGTAAGCAACCTCTGGAAGTTGTCTCATTCAACCCCCAAGAAAAAATCAAAATCAGAAAACACATAAAGTACTACAAAACCCCTGTAAATAGCTGCAAAAAACCCCCAAATGATATAAAGGGGAATAGGTGGGCAAGTACGAGATGAGGAAATGGATAAACATGTTGATAGTGATAACTGTATCAAAAACAATGTAATGGGCTAAAAGCCAATCCAGAAGAGATTTCTGGGTAAGATCTGAACAGTAAGTCATTCAAGTGGAAACAGAACAAGAACCTTCCAATGCAGTTATAATAAATCGTCTAAATAGTTTCATAATATTTCTAGAAAACATTATGACGTGCAGAGAACAAGGCTGGATTCACTTCAAAAGACAAAATGTTGCTTTAATTTAACATTTATTACAAGGACAAATCATAAACATTCCAGTTAACTTTCAAAGGTACTGTGTGGAAGACTTTGTGTTAACAGGATTTTTGTGTTCAAGTTTTGAGGAAGAGGAAAAGATGCAAAACAAACACAAAATCATAAAAAAGTTTTATTCCACTTTCTTGATTACTAGACAAGTGCATGTTCACAGACATTAATCATACGCTGGTAAACCAAACAGTTCTGGTTTGAAATCCTCCATGGAGTTCAGCAGTAATGTTGCCTCCTTTTTAAGATCTGGATTTAATTTTTCATCTGGAATCATAACCACTTGCATTTTTGCTGCCAGGGCTCCTTTGACTCCAAGTGGTGAATCTTCAAACACAAGACACTGAGAAACAAGATGGTGTGGGAAAAAAATTAAAGAATGTTACTATGAACTTTTTAATCTTTTGTTTTAAAAGAGAGAATGATCCTGAATAAAATTTAGTAGGAAAGCTAAATTAAATTCCTGGCTTAAACACTCCTAATTAGAACAAGGGCAAACCTCTGAATTTGAACATCTGTATGGTAATTAACCTTAAATCCATTTTAAGTCAAAAAAACATCAACAAGCATATTTAAATCCCAGCAACTGGTTATCCAGATGTTCCTAAGTGATTTGTTTTATAGGGATGGGTTTAAGCACAATCTTAAAGTTAAGCAATTTGTTTAAATACCTTTATAAGCAGGCAATTTAACTCTTCAAGACCAACTTTACAATCTGCAAAATGGCAAAAGCAGTGCTTTCACTTACAGCTGTGGCAATTCCTACGTACATGAGAGGGGGAAGACTACACTACCTAGGTCAATATTAGGACATTGGATGAGTGGAGGGTCAGACAGAAGTGACTTTGTAGAAGAGTGCTGTTGAATTCATGCTCTATTTGCTTAATTCTTCCAAAGCAACAGTGAGAAAGAAAATCAGCAATTATATTGGAAGGTTACTTTTAGAAAAGAGACAGTTTAGTCAGGTAAAAGTTACATGTCTTACAATAGTCACAATCATTCAGGATCACAGTCTGAAAGCAAAGTAAACCAATATGTTATTTATGTGAATTTTGTAATTTAACATCAAAAATTGAATAATAAATATAGAACATACATAAATAAATATATAACCAATCATTTAGCCTGCACTTTTATATAATAAAAGATAATGTTTCTGGAGTTCCTTGCAAAACACATATAATGAAGCATCTCTTCCTCACACTACCGAGTCTTGAGTTTATCCAAAGCAACCTTCGGCATCCAACCATCTGAAAAACTCTGACCTACACTGACAAGTGGTTTCTAATGCTTCTCCAATTCAGACTGCATTTATTATCAACATCATTAGCACTGCTACTACTACTGTTACCAAAATTACTGCCACAAGTAACTTCAGTAATCCAACACAGATGCTGGGATGGTTAATGCAATTTTCCCCACACACTCCAGACAGTGCAACTTTGCCTTATCACAAGTATCTCTCTCATGCATTAAGCCCTTCTCTACAGCCATTATCCATCTACCAAATCCATTCCTACATATGCTGGATGGATTTTCTTATCCTTTTTTTTTTTTCATAACACAATAGACAGTGACAACAAATACTGAATGGGTAAGAGTAATGATTTGCTACACTTTGTTTAACGTTTGACTGAATCCAGATGTGACACACTGGGAGAACATACAACAGGATGCTGAATCTTTTAGGCTCTCTAATACACAATTATTTCACCAGCGAAGATTAGGGATGCACAACGCTTGGCTGTTCTGGCTGCTCTGTGCAACTTACAAAAACTTGATGATGTTCAAAGAAAACATTTTTGCAAGATTTATTGTATGTCTGCACCACAGACCCATCTGAATCAGAGACTGTGGAAGAGGAAGAGGGAACGAACCCTTTGTTTCTGCTTTCTTTTTAAAATATTGATTCTTGTCCATGAACATGTCAGCAACCACTTAAGAGTCTGCCAAGAGAAAGTAAGAGCTGCTTTCTACCTTGCATGTAATAAAATAGAAGTTAATTCATGATTTTTAGTGAGCCATAGGAATAAGGCCAATCTCTTTTGTGCTCATTTCCTTTATACAGTCACTGAATTCCAGTTTGAACAATGTGATATTTTCAAATGTGGATCATTATCACTGTTACTAACTACAAATACGTAATCAGCTGATTTGGCAAAGCTTGGAACAATTGCTATTAGATAGGAAGCATGGTTCTGCCTACAGGTTTTGTTATTCACAATACCTCAGTTTGTGACCCTAAGCACTCTGAGGACTCTAAGGACAGGAAATGAAACACTCACAGGCTTTGCCTTTTGAAGAGTAAGCTTAAATGTTGCACAGAATAGCATTATCAAAGCCCTTCAGAAACCTTTTCTAATCCAGCCCATACAAAGAAATGTACTTCACTGCTCTTCCTTGAAAGACCTAATTGACTTCCATGATGTCACTAAGCTTACTGTATGAGTGGAGCCAATGATTATGGAAGGCAATATGCATAATGAAAAGCTTAACTAATTCCCTGGAACTAGAAGCAATTAAAACTCTTAATTACCAAAGAAGCCAGGCAAATGACCCATAATTACAGTGGCTTTAATGTTACAGGAAATAAAATGTACTAGGTCTTCCTCCAGTCTTTCTTGCTAGTGACACTTACTGTCAACAGCACAGCAACATTTTTAATGGATGAGGAAAGGCTTACAGAGGTTCACATAGAAAATGGATTTATCAACTTGGCTTCACAGAGATGTTATAAACTGTTCACTGTCCTGGCCCACCCACATACTAAATTTAGAGATATGAAAGTAGCCAAGTTCTTCCCCATTTTACATAAGTATTGCAACAACAGCATCACTCCAACTGAGACAGATGAGATTTATACAGACTTCAGATGAGATTCTGGCTGCTTCTCTGCATTATTTCTGAAACTTGTGTCGCTGATCAATACTACTGCTATGAGATTGCTCAAAAGGTCATATTAATGTAGGACAGTGTTCACTTTAGAATGAACTGGATGCTTAAAAAAGCAAAGTAGTAAAGCATACTAATTTGTATTTCAGTCTATGAATCTAGAAAAAGAAAAATTAGTCACTTAACCAAAGGAAGAAATTATAAAATCACTGCAGCACCTTATTACCTCATCTTCCTACATGAAATTTAGGAATAGAAGATAACAGTGTTAGTTAGGCTTCTGGCATGCACAGCAGGCCCTCTCCAACCTATATACTGTAAATGTCTGAATGGAATATTTACGTAACTAATGGGGATATCCATAAGTGTTATTGCTATTAGTGAAAACCAAGAAGGGTGGAAGGATAAAAGACTAAAATCAATTTTGAAATTAAGATCTGGAAAACATATGAAGATAATGTATGTGAACAGGGAGTGTTTACTGAACAGATATGCTTGACCACATATGACACTACTGAATCAATTCTAAAACAGAGTGAAGGATGAGACTAAAGATGGTGTGATTTATACACATAGAACTGCTAATTAAACACTACCACCTATTGTTATATAAAGAAAGAATGAAAAGAAAATTATCACCTTTAAAATGAGTAAATATGGCCTCAAATTCTTTCCTGGTCTGGTCTGGTTAGGCCTCTAGTCTCAGTGAAGACATCATCAGACACAGGGATTAAACCATACATTTTAGTAAACCAGAGTCTTACTGGTAGGAGTATCATGTATTTCATACCCTTTGAGAAAAAGAGTGAGAAGAAAAGGAAGTGATTATTTGTTAATTACTTCCTTCTCTTCCATAAACATTTTCTTTTCATATATTATTATTTTTACACTGTATTCCCCACATAATGGAAAACAGCTACTATGGAATTAATGAAAAAATACTAAACTTCAGTTTCCATTTTTTTTTTCTGTTAGCAATGTAAAGTTTACCTTGTGATCTATTCAAACTGAAGCCAAAATGGTTGTCTTTCACTGGGTCTAATACACTTAAAAAAACTTCAGTCCTATTGAGTCTTACACAGAACTAAGTTAAAACTACTCTGCCTTCTGAGGAACTACTGACAGAACAACTTCCTCACCATGCATAAAACCCCATTTCAAAACCAATGCATGTATGCACTCTGACTTAAAAAAAAATCAAAAAAATCAAAAGGTATTTTGGGGACAAAAGTGTTTATAAAATAAAGAGTAATAACAAATTTTATTCTTCCCTCCTATTGAATGAAAGAAAAACAGGTAAAACAGTTGAGTTCTGAGGTTTCAAATCACAGTTTCAAAAAGGGCTGGTAAAGACTCTGAGAAGTTATCCCTATGTTCACTCTCCAACTGCTGAACAGGACCTGTCTTTCTGCTCTTGGTGAGAAGGGACAGTAGAAGATTATTTTATCTTCCATTCTCAAATGTCACAGAAACATTTGGTATCAGAATGTGATATACTATGTTTGGGGCTTCTTATGAATTGCATATTATATTTGTGTAATTTCTTTATCATTGTTTTTTCTCCTTCATGATCAAATCACCTGGTCAAAAGCATGATGCATTACTTGTAAAATTTGCATTCTGGAAACATTTGGTAACCTTAAATATTAATCTACATACACATACACAATGCAGTCTTCTATAAGCATTTAAGACCTAAATCAAATTCCATCATATTACTAAAAAAATCCCCATTGATTTCAATAGGCATCAAGGTGAGGCCCAAAACAGGCTGCAGGAAGAAACCCACCAAGTAATGCCAGCTCACGATGATTTCAGAATGATGTCGTTCATCTCTGCGAACCAGAAAGTAGTCAAGCCTTTCATTTCTACAGGTAATTTGTTGACTGTTCACTTCCAAAAGTATTTTTATTTTCCTTATTGTGAAAAAAATAGCTTATAATTCAAAACTAAGTAGTATCTAAGAAATAAACTATCAGTCTGAAAGATACTACTATCTTTCAATCGTGGTTTTTGGTTTCAACCAATAACATTTTTTGTTTTTTTTCAAGAACTTTTATCTATCTCTTTTTCCTTGCTGACTCAATTTTTTCAGATTTTCAAAGCAGCACTACTGACCAATTGTGTTACTAGTGAGAGCGACCCAAGAATTTTCAAGAACTGTAACATAATTCAGAATACAACACAGACCCATCTATATCCCTTACAAAATGCTGAGACACTGAAATGATGCTGTTTATCATTTATGGGAAGTGGCGGAAATTCAGAATAAGAGAGGGGAAACATCAACAACATCACTAACATGTCTTAATACAGATGCTGGGTTAACTTATGGCTTTTTTTTTTTCCTATGCTTTGATATACAAAGTATCTAGGAACAAGGGGAAAATGTATTTCTGGGTGACCCATTTACCACCAGAGTTACTAAAACATTATTGAATAAATGCATTTTAAGCAGCCAGAGTATTTGCAATTTTGGCCTCCTACTCTCAGAAGAATTAACAAAAAACAATAATGAAATAACTTGATTAATGTTTCTCTCCTAGTCTTTGGACTTACGCTTTTTCCAGAAATAGCTGGGAAACATCTCGGTAGCAATATTAAATTACACTTCATTTTAAGGACATATGCCAATTTGACCAGCCAGGGATAACAGAATCATATTAAATATGCTGCTTAAGGAAGTCATGCAGCTTACAGTCCCACAACTTAGTTCCATTAAGGAAAATAAAGAGTAAGCCAAGATGGTTTAAAAGGCTATAACAAATGAATAAACAAGCTGGAAACTTATAATCAAATGAATTAAGCAGCAGAGTATCCAGAATACTAACTACCAGCCACTGTCCTTTATGATTCAATGATTCATATTAAAAACTGTTTGGAAATTATACACACATATGCTTTTTAATTCAGATTTTTATTAACTCACTACTAGGAGTACGTTGCACACCAGTACAAGAAGACTTACAAGATAAAGCCAAAAATCATTAGCACAATTTTTAAAAAAGGAAAACCAAAAATGAAATGATTCTGTGTTTCTGTGATCTGCACAAAATTAGATCACTCTGCATTTCCAGCTTTTGCACTACGTTTCAGCCCACACCAGCAGCTCCTCTCTCACAAGCTAGTTCACAGGACGTTATCTTAAGGTGGGCCAGAAGGAATAAACCCGTTCAGGTGAGGAAGAAAGAGAAGAAATTTCAAATTTTTTGCTTGTTTTCAAGACTCAATCAAGTGAAAGAAAATGCTTCTGTGAGTGACAGTTGGACCCAGACACAGCGGCTCTGTGAGGCAGGGAGAAGGTCACATTTACATGCAGGGTTACTCTGATCATTCCGGATGGCTGGAGCACTCTTTTCACAGAGGACTGCGTGTTTAGAGGACAGCACACTGGGAACTTTGTATGGCAACTTGTGTTACAGGCCTCAAGAAATTCCCAGGCGTTTCTGAAACAGTGTCCAATTATCTTGGCAGCAGAAACATAACTCAATCAACTGCAGCTTGGATTAGCCATAGAAGAGTATTGTTCTTTTGCAGAGAACACAAGGCAAATACTCAAGATGCTCTCTACTGAGGCTGCTCATATTGCGTAAAATGCTGGGTTTTATGCCACTTATCTATAAAAGTGGCCTAAAAAGGAATTCTGTGAAAAGAAACAGTTAATTTGTGCTGCCTTCCCTTCCACACAGAAGTACCTTTACTGAAACCACTGACTTTCTTGACATGCAACACAAAACACTTTCAAGTAACTACACCTTGCATGCAGAGCTCAGAACCACAGGACAGGAAGGGAAGGACACTGGAAGGGATCCCTGGAGGACATTTAGAAACACCCCTATTCAATGCACGTCCAGTCAGAGCACGCTGCTCTGGTAAGCTTTGAGTATCTTCAAGGATGTAGATTCCACATACCCCCTGAGCAACTGGTTCCCGTATTTTACCAGCCCCTGGTGAAAATGGTTTTAGGAGCACCTAGCAGGAGCTTGTGTTCCAGCTTGTGCTGCCTACTGCATGATCACTCTGTGCCTCAGAGAAAAGGCTGGCTCCATCTCACAAACAAACACGTCAGAGATATGAACCAGGCACATCCAAAGGAGGAGCTGTTTTGATGAATTCAAATCCTAAATCTCAGACTGAAACTGCAAGTAGGTATCAAAAGTGTTTCCTGAATAAATTCAAGGACCTTTGTGCCACAGGGAATGTCTACAAAGTTGCAGGAGCAGCACCTGCTGCAGAAGGCAGCTGATTCTCATGAAGCAATCCATTTTTTTCAAGGGGCACAATTTTTTGGCAACAATTACTTTTTGTTCTATCATGTCTCCCTGACCAGTCTTATATTCCTGCATGGAAAGATCAGACTGCATACTGAAATGTACCTTAATCTGATCTAAACATCATCTTAATTATGGTATAATCTTTGACAAAAGTGGTAATAACAAGCCACATATGCTTCAGACATAAAGTAATTTCTTAACTTCTCCAATAAAGAAAGAAAGGATGAGAAGAGGCATTCACCTTTAAATAGGTTTTCATTGGAAGTTAAAAAATGTCATGGAAAATGTCTTTTTTTCTATTCAGTACAAGCTTCTCATTGAACCTTACACAAAAGTGTCACCAGTTTGGAGTGACTTGATGAGATGTAGCTGTGTTGCACTTTCAGCTCTTCATGATCAGGAAGAAAAGCTGTTTTCTTTCAAATTTCAAACAGCTGAAAGTTATCTTTCAGATAATATCTAAGATTAATAGCATAAAACTCCAAGCATAAAGCTACAAACTAGCACCTTTAAGTAAACAAACAAAACGCTAACAAAATTCTAATTACAACTTTCTACATATTTTCAACTACAGGAAACATACATTAAAAATGGCAATTCTCTGTTCTCAATATAGATTTTCTAATAGGAAGATGGACAACAAAGTACAAAAGTAAGCTGGAAAAAATATTAACTCCTAATTTGTTGAATTTGGGTGAACACCTGAACTGAATCTTAAAGACCTTCTGTTGGAAATTGGCTTTTGTAACTTTTAAAAGAAAAAAATAAATAATTTTTTATGACATTGCTTGGAAGAATAACCTAATAGTACTGGTTTCACACAGAACAAGAGAATGAAAGTAGGAAATAAAAGCTGGTTTTATTCCACTACAAACCAAAACCAACAAGTTGTACAAGAACAACTCCTAAAATCTTTACAAAATGGAATATATTTGAGAGTCACACCTCATAAAAGGGTTAAAGAAATGAAAGAGGCAAAGCAGAGGAATAAACCTAAGATAATCAGCACTCAGAAGAACCATTAGAATGAAATAAATACCCTATTTTGAAAATAAACACTACTTATTTGTTAAATAAATTAACATCATAATGAAATTGAAATTTGTAAAGCTTCAGAATCTGAAACAATTGTACGAAGATTTGACTTTCAGTCATTTTGGGGAATGTTTGCTAAAACAGAATTACTTCAATGTTTTCTTTTGAAGTTACTGATATTCAAAGTACTATTTCCACTAAAATATGAACTTGTAAAACAGCAGTATTATTAACAGTAATTGTTATAAAATCAGTCTGTTACATCTATGCACGCATAATATATGCTTCTATTTGATATATTTCCATCATGTCATTAGATTGAATTCCAGATACATGTTTAAGACAAAAGCAAAAGTATCCAAATTTTCTCCTAATTTTCTCCTAACAATTTTCTCCTAATCAGGCTCTTAACCTGTTCCTAGGAGGTAGTTTCAAAAGCAGCTGAGCCAAACTAATGGCTTGCTGCCAATAAAAGGTTGTTTCTTCTTCCTTCTCTTGGTTTTCTCTCCTGTTAACCGGTGTATGCTTCCATCTGTCTCCTAGTGATGGGCGTTGTGTTTGTGTGCCCTTCTGTGTATCAGCTCTGTACCTAATAGAAAATTATTCTCCTACTAGGTTTATAAACTGGAGAATAACCACATAACAGCTGGGAGTGATCAGGAAGACTGAAGAGGAACAGAAATCCTCCTTTTTGGGCAGTGTTTAGATCACAGAGCGGTTCATCCCTTCAAACTACAGTCTTATTCCTGGCATGCCTTGTGTTTGCCTAAAGCAGACTGTATGTGTAAAACCACTAAATGGCTGTGAAAAGTTTTGCAGAACCTGCTCTTTCAAAACAAGCCCAACTGTGGGCATGGGATTATGGTTATGAAGGTTGCAATTCCAAAATTTATTTTGTCATAGCAATCTAAAAATATCACATCTGAAATGAAATGCCTCATTACATTGACAATCAGATCTATTTAAGTAACTGCCCTCATGATTTCAAAAGATGATTTCTTAGCCTCAGTTGGCAAAGATGCTTTGACTGTGCAGGCAAAGCTCAGAACTCAAAATTTCTTACATTTTCTCTACCTGAGAAAGTTTTTCTGACTGCTAAATACAGTATTTCTAAAGAGCCTGAAATCTACTACCAAAAGTAACAAAATTATTAATAAACACCATATTTCTACATATCCTATGTGTGATATGCCACTTTTGAACTATTTATCATGAGAAGTAATTCATTCAATGGAGAGTATTCTCCTAACCCTGAATGAGGGATTAACTTTAAGTGCACAGCAAGATTTACTATGTATTAAGAGAAAAGTTAAAAAGAAAATGTCAAAATTATTTTTTAAGAGTTCAATAAAGAAGTAAACTATTTCAGATTAATCTTTAGCTTGTTTATATCAGCTTGCTTTATTTCAGAGAAGCAATATCATTCAGGTATTTCAAGCTATGAAAATGTAAGATGGAAAGCAAGTGAATATCAAGCAGTTTTATGTAAATCAACCATTAAAACAGACTACTCTAAAAAATTTCTTTTCACTGTAGATTCCATTTAAAAATATTTCTATAAATAAGAAAATTAATACACTCTTGAAATGAACTCACATGTAGAAAGTTATTTAAGTCTTAATCTCCTGTTGCAATATATTTCAAAACACTTCTGTCAAATTTCCCCTAATAATCTCATCTAGCTATTTCAAAATACTGCAGAGAAATGTTTCTTTTTTTTAATGCATTGATGACCCACAGTTATCAAGCTGTGCCTATTTTTCTATTAGATCAGCTCACGAATGCTACTAGTTGCCTAAACCAAAGGCTATCAGTTCTTATTTTGACTCAAGCACGCTTACAGGCAGAGTAACAGGTCATTTTCAGCGAAAGGAATAAATGGCGTAAGATGTAAGTGAACATTTCAGAGTAAACAATGAACAAAAAAAGAAAAACATGATTATTCAATCGTGTATGTATGCATATGTATAAATATATGGTGCATATACGGTCTCTATACAGACAGCCTCTTTCTTTGTGGCCTAAGGCTTATTTAGTTTAGTATATATTAGCCATGACACTGGCTTAACATTAACATTTGTTTGGGAATACTAGCTATATATATAGTATCCGCAACTACTAGCTATGCTTGTCACACAACTTCTACCATGAATAACTTCTTTTGGGTACTCAGTTCTTCAAAGCAAGTTTATAATTATCTGGGTTGTCCTCAGCTTTTTCTTAATATAATTTTTATTTAAAATACCTCTCATCTGTATATTTCAATCAGAAATCATGCCCAGATGTCAGCAAGGTACAAAGCTGATAGATGGCAGACTAATTTAAAAGGAAAACTACCACCTATCTGCCTGTAAATCCACCTCTCATGGGCAAAGTCCTCAAAACACTGCAACAGGCCATATGCTTATGTGAAAACTATTTGCTCATCCAACACAATAATGATTTTATATTAAAAGAAAGAATCACCTCTTACCTAACAAATCTGAAGTATCCTGCATTTGCTGACCTTCAACAGTCGTGAGTGAGTCTTTGGAAAAGGGATGAGTCGATTTCCCATTTAAACTAAACACGTACATTTCTTTGTGACTGTTGGAATTGTTACTTGAAAGCTTGCTGCCATGTTATTGTGCTATCGTGTTACAGATTAAAGGTGCCCACACATAATATACATACACACAGAAAATAAGAAAATGCTGCATAAATCTCATATGGACTCATAGAATCACAGGATCTCAGGATGACTGAGGTTGGAAGGGACCTCTGGAGGTTACCTGGTCCACCCCCCTGCTCAAGCAGGGACACCTACAGCCAGTAGTCCAGGACCACATCCAGACAGTGTCTGAGTATCTCCAAGGAGGGAGACTCTGGGCAACCTGCACCAGTGCTCAGTCACGCTCACAGTAAAAGAGTGTTTCCTGATGCTCAAACAGCCTCCTGTGTTTCAGTTTGTGTCCACTGCTGCTGGTCCTCTCACTGGGCACCACTGAAGAGCCTGGCTCCATCTCCTTTACACCTTCCCTTCAAGTATTTATATATATTGATGAGATCCCACCTGAGCCTTCTCTTCTCCAAGCTAAACAGTGCCAGCTCCCTCAGCCTTTCCTCATCTGAGCAATGCTCCTGTCCCTTAATCATATTTGTGGCTCTTTGCTCCATATGACTCTTGTACTGGAAAGCCCGCAGCTGGACACAGTACTCCAGGTATGGCCTCACCAGTGCTGAGCAGAGGCGCAGGATCCTCCTTCAATCTGCTGGCAACACTCCTCATCATCAGGTGCCTTTGCTGCAATGACACATTGCTGGCTCACGGTCAACTTGGTTTCCACCAGCCATCATACTTACTTATTTTCCTGAGAGTATGAAATCAATTCGCTTTTCCTTCCTGTTCAAAAGTGCACAGCCACACTCACTGGTGCAGAGACAGATGGCACTGTAATGAGCTTCTAAATTTAAAGGTTTGAATGACAAATGTGCAAAACCACCAGACAAAACATAGTGCTAAGTGACCATTAGACAATCTATGATGAGCACATAAAACACTCCATTAGGAAGTGTCTCAGTCATCCCAGTGCTGATATAAACACATTTCTTCACAGTTAAGTCAAAGGCAAATTGCATTCTCTACAAATGCTTGCAGGCAACTTACAAACAAGGACCTGAATGAGAGTTAGCATGCTTATAACACACACTTGTTTTGGAAAAAAACCCAAAAGTCATCTCTGCCTAAGCACAGGCCACCCCTTTTTATTCTTTTTAAAATCAAATTATGAGTATTTATATATTAGTAAGACATCACGGCATCCCGCAAACGGTGATTTTACGTTGCTCTAACCATTGCAACGCATGACCTGAAAGAAAACACCTCTAGTACAGCAATGCAATCAGTTCAGAAATAGATGCTATAACAGGTATTGTCAAGAATCTGGATAAATTGACAAGCAGCTGAGTACTATGAGCAGCATTTTGCTGATACCTTGGAAGCTCCAGCTCCCAGAGAGTATATGAGGATTCCCTGGGGAAACCAGACTGCAGCAAGTATTTCAAGGTGACAAAGTATCACTGCTACACTATCCACTGAAAGATATGTTCTAGGTACCAGGTAAAATATGCTATGACTACCAAAAAAGAAAAAATAAATAAAAAAGACAGGTGGTCAGGTAAAAAGAAGGAATCTCAAATACCACAACTCAGTGTAGTGTTTTCTCTCTGTTTTATTTTAAAACTGTGTTAAATTATTTCAACTACTTTTAGTGAGATACACGTTAAGATTCATTACTGAATAGAGAAAATTTATAAATCAGATGGCAAATATTTCTGAAGAGTGTGGACTGAAATTTCTCATCCATACATAAATCTTGTTTTGGGGGTATAAGTTCTGGGTTTGCAGGTATCAAAAGTGTAGCTAAACACATGTGTTTGGTATTTTTCAAAGGTTTGTAAATTCTAGCCTTAGCAAGGAAAACAATGTGAGAAAAGACACTAAAACTTCTATTTTCTCCATTGATCCTGAATCTCCAGATCAAACACTTCAATACTTTCAAAGGCATAGAGAACAATCTCTTCACTGACCAGTAAAGTAACTATTTAACAAGTGGTTCTATGGAATATCAAGACATAATGGGTTAAAACCAGAAAGAAACAATTACTTTGTCTAGGACTACTGTTACTATAATCTTAAGCAGGTCAAGTCTTAAATGTTACTAAAAGAAACAGGAATAAAATCCTACAAAAGCAAGTGACAATTGTCGTTTTGAGCTTCCTCAGATTACCAACATCTTGCATCTAGATGGAGAGCAAAGACATTTCTCATGACACTCTAAATGATTTTCTCAGTCAGATGTTCTTGTGTTCAGCAGTGGCAGTGCCGCAGGCTGCCACTGAGGTTCTTCCTCCCATGTGTTCTACTTTCCTATCAACTAAAAACATGTTTCTCCCTGGTTTGGGTGCCTTCCTAACTGTGTTCCTTGGAGAAAAGAAGCACAGCAGGGGGCCATCAGTCCAGCTGTGCCTGTGCCAGCCAGCATAGCCTCTCCTGCCTCCTCTAATCATAAACTCCATTTCTCGGGGTTTTCCTGGGTAAGGGCTCACTATTGTTCATGCACACGTGTGGACATCTCAATGCTGGCCCTGCTGTGAGACCAGGGGTCCACATGCCCACATCGCAGCACCTACAGCGAGGGTGGGTGTGCAAGTGTGCAAGAGAGCACTAGCAAAGGGCACGCTGGACTAGCTGGCAAGAAAGTGAAGTGGCCTGGGATCCAGGCATGTCTCTATGGGTGAGAGCACATGCAGACAGCAAAATAAGCAGCATCACAGAGCCACAGAATGGTTTGGGTTGGAAGGGACCTTAAAGATCATCGAGTTCCAACCCCCCTGCCAAGGGCAGGGACACCTCACACTAGAACAGGTTGCTCAAAGCCCCATCCAACCTGGCCTTGCACACTCCCAGGGAGGGGGCAGCCACAACTTCTCTGGGAAACCTGTGCCAGTGTCTCACCACCCACAGAGTAAAGAACTTCTTCCTCATATCCAGTCTAAATCTACCTTCCTTTAGTTTGAACCCTTTTCCCCTTGTTCTATCACTACATGCCTTCATAAAAAGTCCCTCTCCAGCTTTATTGTAGGCCCCTTCAGGTACTGGAAGGCTGCTATGAGATCTCCCCGGAGCCTTGTCTTGGCTGAACAATCCCAACTCTCTCAACCTGCCTTTGGAGGTAGGAGAGGTAGTCCAGCCTTCCGGTCATCTTCATGACCCTCCTCTAGACTCACTCCAACATCTCTATGTCCTTCTTATGTTGGGGACTCCAGAACTGGACACAGTACTCCAGGTGGGGACTCACGAGAGCAGAATAGAGGGGGAGAATCACCTGCCTCGACCTGCTGGTCACACTTCTTTTGACGCAGCCCAGGATACTGTTGGGTTTTTGAGCTACAAATGCACATTGATGGCTCATGTTGAGCTTGTCATCAACCAACACCCTCAAGTCCTTCTTCTCAGGGCTGTTCTTAATCCATTCTTCACTCACTCTGTATTTGTGCACGGGATTGCCCCAATCCGGGTGCAGGACCTTGCACTTGGCCTTGTTGAACTTCATGCAGTGGACATGGGTCCACCTCTCAAGCCTGCCAAGGTCCCTCTGGATGGCATCCCTTCTCTCCAGCGTGTCGAGCACACCACACAGCTTGGTGTTGTTGACAAACTTGCTGAGGGTGCACTCAATCCCACCATCCACATCACTGACGAAGATNCAGGGGGCCATCCATCAGATCCATGCCTCTCTAATTTAGAGACAAAGATGTTGTGTGGGACGGTATCAAACTGTTTGCACAGGTCCAGGTAGATGACATGAGTTACTCTTCTCTTATCCACCAGCTGTGAAACCCCTCCACAGAAGGCCACCAAATTTGTCAGGCATGATATGCCTCTGGTGAAGCCATGCTGGTTGTCACCAATCACCTCCTTGTTTTCTGTGTGCCTTTGCAGTTTCCAGGAGGATTTGCACCATGATCTTACCAGGCACAAAGGTGAGACTGACTGGCCTGTAGTTCCCTGGGTCTTCTTTCTTTCATTTTTTAAAAAATAGGGGTTACGTTTCCCCTGTTCCAGTCACTGGGAACTTCACCTGACTGCCGCAACTTCCCAAATATGATGGATAGTGGCTATTTCATATTTCTTATTTTGTATTTCATATCCCACACTTCCACGTCACATTGCTGATACATACTAAAGTATCTCCAACACGACTGAATTTATGTATCTGACACAGTACAGTGTACCACTGATATTTGTACCCAGTTTCCTGGGTACAAATTTTTTTCTGCAATAGCTTCCATACCAGAAACTGTTGCTGAATCTGAAGAAGGCACACAGGAAAAGCTAAGACAGATTTTTATTTTTATTAATTCCAGTATCCTTCTGCAATTTGCTAAAAATCTGTTTCTAAACAACTAAAAAATAATTTTCTGCTTTTTAAATGAATCAGGACATCAATAGCCAAGCCCTAAATACTTCTACAATACTGCTTCCCAAGCCTATTATCAAAAGATATCCTAGTCAAATGTTGTTACAGTTGGAATATATGGTAGATTTGTCTCGCTTGTCTGTGCATGAAAGTGACAAAACAGATGAATCCGCAAGATTAACATAGGTGTAGGTTTGAAAACAGAGATTTAAGCTTTTAAAAATTCCTAAGCTTATTGATACTAGCAAAAGCTTAGGAAGTCAACAGAAGGTTCGGCACTGCATTCTCTGCTCCATGAACATGTGTACTTGTTGAAGAACCACGGCATTTTTAACTCTTTGCCAATTAAGGTGTTTTATGTTTATGTTCTCCACAAAAAAAAAAAACCCTAACAACAAACTGTGTGGAAGACCCATAGATAAAGATATTTGCAAATAAAATGAGAGCTACAGTCAACTGAAATAACACTGAGCCCTTTGTTGTATTTATAAAGAAATGCAAAAAGGTGGTTGGTTTGTTTGTTTTTGTCAGGAAACACAAGCTTTTAATATCTCTGGTCATTCAGACCCTTGACTGAGATTTATTAACCTGTCAAACAAAAGCAATTTTGCAACATATACAATTGCAGTTCATTTCAGAACATTTATTGCTCTGTAAACAGAAAATCCAGATTTTCTTTAAACAATCTGTCCCTTCTCTTCTCCCTGAAGCAAGAAGAAAGGCAAGGCAGAGAAAGACATTTTAAGTGAAGCAGAAAGAAGTATTCACAAACTTATTTACAGAAAGATATAAAAAGCATAAAATTAGAAATTAAAACAGACTTTTACAGTGACTTCCTCCATTGAAAGAAGTCTTTGGTTCCAGTAACTTACATCAAACAAGATCAAACAGGGGCACAGAAATGAAAACCAGTTCAAATTATAGGTGGTCATGATACCGAAAGAAGGATAGCCTCTGTCTAGGAGATGATGTAGAACACTCCCCACATTTGGGCAATATGGATGACAGGGGAAGGGGAAAAAAAACAGCTCCATGTTTACTTTGTGTATTTTGTGCCATGCACTCCCTAGCCATGAGTTTAAGCTAAAAGATGCATTAGTTTTCTGTATGCTCTTCAAGTCTTTAAACACAGAACAAAACAACAACTCCAAGAAAATCTAAATAATTGTGTGATGCTATTTGGCTCATAATTTAATAGCATCTGTTGAGCAGAAGACTGACTATGAAATTCTGTTACTATTCAGTATCATAATTCTCAAATACACAAGGATTATGTTTGAAAAGTTCATTAGCCATTAAAATTAGTAAAGAAGAAAAAAGAAGGATGATGATAAAGTTCAGGAGAGGGCCACCAAGTTGGTTGGAGTTGTATCAACTTGCCCTATGAGGAAACGCTAAAGGAGAGCTTGGCTGATTTAGCTCAGAGATGACTTCAGGAGGGCCAAAATTTTCTTCTCCTGTATCCCATGATGTGTGCCATGCTCCAGGCAGCATCTCCTCTCAGTCCAAAAGGGGATCTGGCTTTGATACACCTTGAGGGATCTCCTTGGACAATCTTGGGAGGGCTCTGGCAGGCCATCCCTCTCTCTGAGTCCTTAATTTGGGCTCCTGTCTGCCTTTGGGCATCGGTGCTCCCCTGGCCTTGTAGAGATGGACCTCTGATGGGCTGATGACTCCTGTGGTCAGCGGGGTAGGATGTCATTTGGGATCCCTCACCTGCCATTGCCTCTCTAAGCTCTTTCATGGGTGTGCAGACAAGCTTTTATCACACAACCTAACAGCTGCATCCTGTGGTGGATCTTCCTTAGGATCCATTTGATCCTATGCAAGTTTATGCACCACATGCAGCTTGATTCCTAACATGCAAGACCAGGAATACAAATAAATTCTTTCACAGGTCTTTATAACTAGGGCCTGGCATACCATACACTTATGTTAAATATAGAAATCAATGGGAGAAAAAAAGACATTCAAATCAGACATCCTATTTTTTCTTTCTTCTTGATGCTGCTATTATTCCAATGTTCAGCCTCATCCTAAAGCAATACAGCACAGCATGTCACTAGCACTATTTTGTCTTCATACTGCGAAGTAACTGAAATACTTTTATTAAAATACAACATTCTGTGATGGATTTCTTCATCCTTGGACTGACATTGAGACTGAAGCTGTTACTAGTAATCACTTTACACAAAGCCCGATAACCTACTCAACTCAGGCAGAGAATCTAAGGACTCAATTCCCAGATTTTTAAAAAGGGTGTAAAAGCTGGTGAGACTGAATTGTTCCAGCAAAGAATGGATACATTTCAAAATTTCTGAAAGAAACTACATGGAAGGCCTTTTCTGAATAATTGACTTACAGAATGTTTTATTCATTCTTCATTAACATTAATTCTACGATTGTATTATTAAAACAAAATCAGTTCCCAAAACCATCAGTAAACAAGAAAAAATTCTTCCACTATTAATAATCTTAAAGAAAGTTAAGGCTGTCATGTACTAACACCACAGCTGTAAAGAGGAGCTGTAAATAGTAAGATATCAGTAAGAGTCTTCTACCAGCCTACTCAAAGTCAACCGTCATCATTCAAGCATATTTGCTCTTCAACTGATTGCTAAGATAGTAAGAAAAAGATCAAGTGACAGGAGAAAAGGACAGTAAAAAATTGTCCAAATGGCTTAGAACTACTAGCTAATGCAAGACAGAATAGAAGATGAAAGTCCAACATCACTGTTTCTAAAGAAAACCTCTTTACTTTGAGACATGTCACAGGACGCATTTGCAGCTGACTCTTATTTCCACTATCTTCATGAGATTTTAAATTTAGACATGTAGCATCCTAAATGTTTGAAAAGTTTTTGCTATAATGTTAGCCCTGTCACATCATCTACCAATCCTCTTGAGATAGAATGCTTAGCCTCAAAAAAGAAAATGCTTTTACTATTTCAGTACATACATCATTAACTTATCTACTGTTTCCTGACTCTTCATCTACACTCCCTAAAAAATGTTTGGGAAAGCATTAAGGACAAATGGGCTACTGCACACTATTAATTCTTCATAATTTATAATGAAGCTATATAGATTACTTAATGCAGTCACAAATTCAAGTTTTCATTTTCACCTTCAAGGCCCTACATTATCTAACCCAAAATTACTGTATGTCTTGCTTTTATTTCCTTCTACTCCCTAGACATCGTCTATCCTTTCACTTAATTGCCTTCTTTATCTCTTTCTCCCACTTTCAGCTCTATGTCTTATATCATGCTGACCTCTGTGCCTTGTACAATCTCCATGCCTACACTCTTCACCCTTCTCCAGCAGTATCTTAACAATACACTCTTTCAAGAATCATTGGTACATTCTTTTCTTCCTCTTCTTCTTATTGCTGAGCTACTAACTGAAATTTGTCCTGCTTTTGCTTAAATCACTTTTGCTTCTTGCTGGACCAGAGCAGAGGAGAATACAGCTGAAAGCTAATGCAGAGCTGGCTGATTCACTTCTTAGTTCTATCAGAAATGACCTCTGTTAACTCTTTAATGATGAGGAAAATTGAGGGGCAATACTTGCTTGTCATCTAAAATAGGAACTTGGAACTTTGTTCACTAAGAAGGCACAAAAATAATTACATAAATGCCAATCAGTGTGTGCATGTGTGTAGTGATTAGTTTCTACAACCTATGTCTCATAGTTTTAGATGTTTATATATATTTTGTAGTGCTCTGATATTTGCCCAGAGGAGGCTCCATAACTATCATCCAGAGTACAAGGATTTCATGCTTTTTTCCCCTCAGGGTTTAATGAGTACTTAAATATAAATATGATGCACACAGTGCATCCATGGCACACTAACATCAGGAAACTCAGGAGCATTGCCAGATCTAGTAATGGTCATAGTATGGTAGAGTCATTCCTGACTCCTAGAACACATGACTCCAGGACTCTCATCTTCCCAAACTTCAAACACCTGCTCTACACAATTTAACTCTTCATGGAAGTTATTGTATGACCATCATACTAGTTATTATTATATGCTGATGAGAGGCAAGTTGAAAG
>VZRW01008771.1:0-20929 GCA_013398125.1 Aegotheles bennettii
TCTGTGATTCTGTGATTTGTAGGCTACCAAGACAAAATATCTTGGCTGCCCTTTTTTTTTTTTTTTTTTAGAAAGAACGAGGCAAAAAAAAATGACGCACACTACTGCCAGTAGCAAAAGTCCCCACAATTCTACCTACGTGAGGTTTTATTCTCAGAATGTCCTTTAAACCATCTCAGAATTTACTTAAATGAAAGTCTCACCTCGTACTTCTAAGATGAGAGCATATTAAATGAATTGCCTCTAACTTTCTGTGTCTTTTTAATTTCATACATAAGTTAACATAATATTAGCATCAGATTTTGCCCAGGAAGAAGTGGTCTAAGACACTGGTAGAAATGTATGAAAATGTACACAATATTTGCATAATCCAACCACTTAATATTTTTTATCTGTTTGTGTTACTGAGTTTCACATACAATCTCTTCTGGAACAATACAAGGCAGAGAACACTAGCTGAACAAAACCATCCACATAAAAATATTATTTTTTGTTTCCTTCTCAGGCATTAAAATGAAAAATGGATGTAGAACCAGAGTGGTCCATTTGTTTAACTAACAATTATTTCTTATTAAATTCAAAAAAGTTTAATGTCTGCCTAATCTTGAGTGATAGCCTTATGCAAACTTTTTGTTGTCTCTTTCTCCCAGCATCTGAAGAGTGTTTAAAAGTAAACAGAAATGATGGAAAGGGAATCCCTATAGCAGAAATTAAGAAATAAAATACAGGGATTAACCTCCAGCCTTATGTGCCTTTATCTCTTCTCTGCCTTGCAACCAAAGGGAGACTGTTTAACCATTAAAAAAGATTAAAGGTATTAATTAGACTAAGAGATAGAAACCTATCACCCTTCTGTCAGAGCAGACCAGAAATAAACCTTCTTCCAGTTTAAAAAAAAAAATAAAAAAAAAATAATCTAAATTTTTAGAGTTGGATCAAAACAAAAGTCCTGTTGATCAGCTTTCTATATTCCTATTGTTGTCTTCAAGATTAAACAAATGAGCCTGAAATTGAATAAACATTTTGACGAATTTGTTTATGAGGGGCAGAGCCACTACTTCCTCCTCATATCAAAGAAGCAACACTACACACATACAAATATAATTCTGTTGGGATTTCATAAATCTATGTAAATAAAACAATGAAGAAGATTAACAGACAGCCCCCAGCAGTGGAACTCTGAATTGCTTTTTTTTTTCCTCCCCAAAATGAAGAAACTAGACAGTACAGTTAAATTATGTAGAAAGTATTTTAAATGCCTTTTGAGACAGAAACAGCTATTATATCAAACTGCAGCTATATGCCATGTCTAAGGACAGATTAGACATCTTTTAGAGTCACTTGTCAGTAGAAGATTACAAAATATTATTCAAGACAGAAGACAACTGGCAGAAGAGAGTATACTTTTATCCCAGAATAACCCATTTTTGAATTTTTCAAAGTTGTATATGCTTCTTTTTTTAAATCTTATGGATTAAAATAAATTGCATCTCTCAGTCAGACATCCTTATAAAAAGAATAGATGTTAATAAAATATATTCATCTCATCATGCGTTAAAGGTGACCCTGTAGGAAAAATAGATTATGATGAGGTTTGAAAAATATAATGAGCTATATTAAATAACTCTATTTGAAATATGTTAAAGTTAGCTGCTAAACAGCAAATTGAAAAAAATTATATTAAAGGTCACAATCAAAGAAATAGCTTAGACTCACAGTTTTTAGTAAAATATAGATTACTATTTTACCAAAAAGTGATTTTATATATGTACATACGTATATACATATACATAAATATTGAACACACACCACTCACAAACAAATTCTTCATACATAACTACCATTTTATTTTTCCTAATTTAAATCAGTCTGTACTTAGAATAATCACCCTGGGACAAAGTGTACTGGATTCACACTGTAAGTAACAAGAGTTTGGCTCCCAACATATAATACTTAATACGTATGTACTTATTTAATAGCTAATCAGATGACAATTTTATAGCAATTAAAGTAGAAAGAAGCAGAACACTAGAAGGACTGATTCCAGTGCTCTTTAGCTACTGAATGAATCTCAGCCTCTTATGTACATGAAATATCAATAGCAAAACTGGAATGAGCTTTTCTAAATATTTGTTTCCAAACAAAACAAGTTGTGTTCTCTGAAATCACTTCAAGATAAATTTGAAAATGTTTGGAGAAAAAAAAAGTCCACTGTGTGGATTTTGTTGGGACAATACTTTCTAAGATCAGGATTTGATCCTTGATACATGAATCTAAAAAATCAGCAACAAATTTCTACAAAAGCCTTGTTGTAAACATTAAGCACAACTTTATTACTGGTCCGAGAGTGCAACAGTGTATTAACAGTCATAATGAAGGTGTCCAAATCCTGACATGGTAAAAGATAAGACACATTTATTTTTTATCTTATAAGGTGATCCTAGAGTGAGTCAGAGGAGACAAATAACTAAATACTGCTGCTGATATACAGAGTTGTAAAATTAAAATAAATACTTAAAAAACAAAAGCATTCGTTTCAGGAGCACTAGTCAAACAAGCAATTCTGAAAGTAGATATATTTTGCATGAGACTTTACAGGCCACATTATAGTTCTTTCACAGGTGTTGTTTTGCTTCCTTAGATATGCAAAGTATAATGCTTTTCAGCCTCTTACAAGACAACCAATGTGTTGAAGCCCCTGATCAAGAGCAGAGTACTGGCACCCAACACGATTTCATCTGCCCTGTCAAGAGCCCAAAGTCCAAGCGTTTTTATCAGTGCTACCAATGTTCCCCATTAAAACACTGTTATCAAGATTACAAGTGTTTCCATCCAAAACCAGGATGCCTCCTTCATCTCACCCTAGTGCATTTGCCTGGCCAGTCCTGGCAGCTCCAGCTCTTCTACTGGTGTAAGTAACTGTCCAGTGCTTTGCTCATCTCTCTCCAAAGACACTGGTCCCACTTTCCGCTCCAAGGCCGTTATCCTAAATGCCTCTGTCCTAGTCCCAGCTTCCTTCTCTAGGCTGTCCATGCTCAGCAAGGGCTTCCTGACAGTGCACGGGGACAAACCCTTTGAGCTCTCAGCCTGGCCCACTGTGGCCATTGCTGTAACTGGGAGCAAACCCCACGAGAGCCTCAGGCTCCTCGGTAGATAAGTTAGTGGAAAAATCTAAGCTTTCTCTACTTACTTCGTGTGAGTGTGCAAACTGCAGTTTTATAAAGGCACACAAATTGGCCAAACACAAGGCTGGCAAGAAGTGCAGCCAAAAAACAGATCACAGAAAGCTCCTTTTTGCTAAATGCCTTACTCCAAAGCAAAGGGATGCTTGAGCTCTTCAAAGAGAAAAGTACCAGAAATTTCCTTTGTTTTCTTGTATAGGGTTAAAAGGGTACTTCTGCTGCTTTTCAAACCTGCTTACTGGAAATAACCAGAACTTTTTTGAAATTAATTTCAAGAGAAAGAGAGAATAAAAGGAAAGAAGTCTGCTGAAGCAAATACCCACTAGGAAAAATTTCAAACCCACATACTTAAAATCTAGCAAAACTTTAGCAAACTGAAACACTTTTCACAATATGAAGTATATATAATATAAAATATCAAACAATCATAATAGGTATGCCAAGAAAGACCATGCCACACTTAAGTACTCCATTATCTATACTGAACAGCACTCAAGGCAAGGGGATACCTCTAGCATAGCTTTGGCTTTGGGTCTCCCTCTAGTACTGGGGGTAAGGGCAGGCAGTATCACCATGACCCCAGACAAGACTACAGCTGTTAAAGAGAGTCCTTAACCAACCTATTTACTATGCAATATAACACCAGCCAGGAATATGTGGATGTCCTCAGATCAATATTCTTCTGCCCGCCAGCCTCAGTAACATCTCTCATCAGTGAGTAATTCCAGGTGTTACCACACAAGGCTGAGAGGAAGTCTGCTGATGAACCAGAAAAGTGGGTTGCAACACTAGAACCATTTTTAGCCTGTAAATAAAAGGTATTGCACACATCTCAACAGCAAAATTCAAGAAGAATATGCACACAGAAAAAGCAGTGAGCCAAAGTATGAGACTACTATGTGGAGAGAAGTTTATCAGTCTCTTCCATATTCAGGGGTTTTCTATAGACTTTTTTCTTGTTTTAAAAATTATCATAAAATAAATCAGAAAACACAGAGAAAATACCTAACAATATAAGATGTACAGAAATCCTTTTACTTAAAATGTGAGAAGCCACTACAGTTTTCTTCGCTGGTATCATAAATATCTCTTTTCTCGATGCCTCTGTGCACTTAGTGCAATAAGAAGTTATGTCTCTTAAGAAAACTATAGCTTTCTCAAGAATGCCCCACTGAAAAATTGATATATGAAAAAGTCTTCCAATCCTTCATGCAAACTATGGATCTTCTTTTGTTCTTGTCATAATCATTAGGGGATTTGTTTTCTCTTCTATGGAACAAGAAGATTTTCATGTCCAGATCTCATAAAATTTGCAAAACTATCCCCTCTCAATTTCACCATCTGTAAAAAGGGAATAGTTGTCTTCAGAATACTATAGAAAAGACTTCATATGCAGCCTTAAGGTACAAACCAAGTTTTAACTGTTTGTCTTGAAAGTCAAAACTGAGAATAGGATATTGAGGCTGACCTGTAGATAAAATGTTGTGAGATTTCTAGGCAGAGGTAATAGTAGATGAAAATGTGTGTTTACTTTAGGGATGACTTTTTTTTTTTTAATCGTAGGATTATAGTGTTAGGTATTTAAACCTGTCTCAACATTCAAAATAAGAAAGACATTTTGCATGTCATTACGTACATATTCAGCTAGAAGATCAAAAAATTTTGATCTGATCTTTTAAATTTAAGAAAGAAATAAACAAACACAGCTAAGCAGACTTTCATGCATTTTTAGTGGGAATTTATGAAGGCTGCAAACTTGCTGTGCCTCGGTCTAAAGTAAATTAAAATGGTTGAGTTACTACGGAAAATACTCAAAACAAGGTTGGTAATGGATGTTCTGAAGGAACGTGGGCCCTGACGGTGACACTGACTGCCTCTGTAATAATGTATTTCAAATGATTTAGCTGACTAAGTGCTTCAAAGAACACAAGAAAATATCATTTTTGAAGCACTGATTCAGCTGAGCATTTTAGGTGAATGTAGCTTGCAAAGCATTTTAGATGGCTTTCCTTTCCAGACTGAGATGATCAAAGAATTTGACACATAGAAAGCCTGACTCTTCCTTCATATGCACCGGTATTACAGTGTTGATTTCAGCACTGTTACTCCTGTGTTTTAACAACGTACATGAGAGGAGAATAAGGCTCAGCATGAATAATATCCCACCAGCATGCTTTATATTCCTGTTCACTATCCTGTTGATGTATGAGCTACTGCATAGTTCTCAGAGGGCCATTGACTTTTGAATCAAAATGATGATAGGATTGTGTTGCTGCATTTGCATGTTCTTGCACTTTCTAAATTGAAGACAGCACCCACCCACAAGAAAGAAAGGCAGCAGCACTTTTTAAACATGAAAAGTAGAATGAATCCATTCTAATTGTAATCAAATATTCACGTGACTTAATCACATTGCTATTGTCCTACATGATAAGCTTAACTGCAGCAGAAAAACTACGGAATACGAATACTCAAGAAACTTCCTAAATCCTGACTATATTCCTTTTGAACTTCTTTCTTTTTCTGATCCCCTGCTTTATATCATGGGCAAATGCCCAGCTGACCAGCCCTTCAGACGAATTACCTGGCTCTTCAAACAAGGCTGTAAGAGAACTACAAGATCTCGTTTGACTCTGTCTCCCTTAGATTCTATGGGGACGACTCCAGCTGGTCAAAACCTGCTCTCAGTTTCCTCTTCTGCCAGTGACACTTCTTATTGTCTCTCAAGCTCACCCTTCCGCTGACATGTACAGACCCAGGAGCAAGTCAAACTATGCACCATGACCATTCACAACCTACCAGAAAAAGCAAACTAAGCATAAGTAGTATCTGCTCAGCTCTGAAAGTGCTGTGCCTTATTGTGAGCTCTTCAAGCTGCAGACAATTGATAACAATGGGATTTAATTGTGTTTAAAAAGAGTGCAGCTATCTATGATCAGCAGGTACAGTAGAGAGATTTAAATTCAAATTTAAAATTCAAATGCACCTTTGTGAAAATGTACATCAGCCTACACGTGTGCAAGACACAGTCTTAGGAAAAGAGGTTATTCTTAAACCTAATTCTAGGTCAATGAACCTTACTTCATGTGAACAATATCATTTTAACAATAACCAGGATTTATGGCCCTAGAAATATAATATTAATAAACATCAGTGATGAATGTGATATACTACATTCAGGACTGCTAGCTGATCACGTATAGTTACCAGAGAACATTTCACTATGTTATGAAGGATGGATTGTACTATCTATTCATTGAAAATATCTTTTTTTTGCTTCTCCTTCCAGGATTTTGGAGCTTCTGAATGTAAATGTTGACACAGCCTGTCACACACAAAATCTTGGCAGTTGTCTAAGCTGTGCAATTGAGATATTTAACTTAATATAAACAACAATATTGCAACATTTCAAAATGCTTGTGTATTTTTTTATTATCTTGTCCCCCTCTGTTTACATACATTCTTGTATAGTCTGTCATCAATAGAAATTTGCCAGATTTCAGGTTGGGTTTTATACTAGTACTTGCTCTACCTTATGAAATGAAAAGCAGCAAGAAATAGTCTGGCATACAAAAACCATTTATAGGTTCCACCTTAAGATCTTATTTGGTGCAGCTCCATAAAAACCAAATGCACATCCCAGGCCAATAGGCCATCTCATTTTCAATTATCACGAAGCCAGATTAAGTGCCCTGTCAGCTTTTTCAGCCCCACAGTTCCAACAAAGCCTCTTCCTATCAAGGTAAACTGCTGCAGTTGCCACCCTAACCCTAGGCCGCTTATTATTATGCTCTTTAATTTAAAATATAAATAGAAGTTTCTCAGGCAAACATTTGCCAAATGGGATAAGATTGCCTTCAAAAATGGGTTTCTATAAGGAGGCTTCTGAAGTTACTGAAATAAGGTTTGGGCTATATTTCTTCACCTACTAACTTACCTTTAAGAGAGTCCTGTGTGCATCATAGAGGCACTGGGAGAAGAGAGCATTATGCTAGTCTAATCTAATGTTCTGTTATTTTTTGTTTTCAATTGCCAAATATTATTCCCTTCCTTTGTTTTTAAATATGAAATTAAATTAACTGTATCTGTGAGGTTTTCTCCACAGATCACTGTGTCCAGTTGATAAGGCAGAATTTGACAAACAGGCTGTGTATTACTCTTTCTGCCATTGGTGTCTTAAATGTCTTATGACAAGTGACTTAACCTCCCTGAGATACAGACCCCATATCTGTACAATGGCAATACTGCTGTTCCTGATCTGCTTTCTTAAATTCTTTGATGAAAACACTATGTAGGAAGTAAGTATTAACAGGATTAATAGCCTTTAAGGAACAGAACTGTTTAGTCTGATCTCCTGTATATTGTAGGCCATGGTATATTCTGCCAGTTTTATTTGTGCTGAGCCCAAGAACCTGTGTTAGACAGCTATCTGAGCATTTTGAAGGATGCAGAATCTAACATATCCTTGGAATTTTGTTCCAGAGCTTATTGACATCCTGTTATTAATCTGTATATCATGTCAATCAGAATTCATGCTAAACCCAAGCCAAATAATTAGTTCCCACCTATCCTTTTTTCTGCCAGATTAAAGGCCTCTTTTGTACCTGGTATTTTCTCCTTGCCAGCCTTGTTATACAGTGTAATCAAGTCATTTTTCAGTCTTTTTTAGGTATTATTATTATTACTACTGCAAATGGAGTCAGAGTGAAAATCTCAGCCTGAACATTGAAGTCCTGTATTTAAATACAAAATGAGAATAGCATAGGCTATCAATGGTGCTGGCTCTCCTGCAGTGCCCTGCCAATGTTCTTTAATCTTGATCAGGAAAGACCACCTGCAAGGCTAAGCTGATAGTCTCATTCTTCCTGTCCATTCATTCCTGGGTCGCTGAGCTCAGTCTGCCAACATGGGTATCAATTAGTGCAAAAAACATCATCAGAATTTCAATTAAGCTGTGCTAGTGTCCCTGCATTTAAAGCACTGTTGTCAAAACTGTGCGAATTGAGACAAAAAGCTATGGTCTGTAATTTAGTCTATCTTTTTTTAGTCTGAGATCAAGTATCTTTCTAAAATAAAAATAGAAGAAAAAATTAAATTACTTTCAAAATATTGGGGGAAAACATAGGACTGTCAAAGATGTTGTTATTCGCCTGACTCAAACACATCTTTTATTTTTAAATGACATTTCACAGGCCATTAGTTCATAATGTGAACTGCTGCCTTTGGACATTAAGAGTAATAAAAAATCCTTCTGCAGAGAAACTCATGTTCAGGTTACTTTTCTTCTTAAAAAGATTTTTAATTTGTGGACTTTGTGTGCAATTGTCACAGAGATACCCTTGCAGATATTTGTTCTAGCTTCCCTTGAAACAGAAAAATCTTTAGGTAAGGCATGTGCAGAGATAGAAATGCTGATGAAGGCCAAGGTACATAAAATTACACAGAAATATGTATACTAAATATGGGCAAATAAAAAAATTTTGCTGTTTAGATGAACCTGAATGTGATTTTAGAAATGAGATGGATGTTCCCCTATATTTAGCTGCAGAACATGCTGAGGTCTGCCAATTCCTCATATTATAAATGGTCAGACTCACCACATAGTCCTTTCCAGGAGTGTATACATTCACACCACAAAATGGCTTCTCCAAATGTGTAAATTTATAGTTTAACAAGGACTGGTTCTGACTCCACTCAGGCTAGAACTCATATCCAGAATTGCTGTTCTGGGGGATTCAGCATCAAAGTCTCACATGAGGTAGACTGATAGCAAATGTCCTTGGTGACTGACTCATAGTCCTCCATTTGGTCATCCCACAGATGGTCCAAACACCAGTATTTATTTTTGTTCTTAGTGATTATCTGACATATACACCCAAGTACAAGTGAAACAAATACTGTTCTTCTAAATAGCTTAAGATGTAATTTTTTAAAGATTAGTAAATTAGTTTTTAAACACATAAGTTGGTTTGTGGGACAATTCTGGTCTCTTTAGTCTACATCTTAACAGCATGGGCCACCTTCCTTTTGATAAAACTTTGCATCTATATTGTAGAACAAAATTGTAGAAATTCGCTCTACAATTGGCCTTAATTTTTTACATCTTTGCATCTCTGCTTTTGCTAGTTAGCCAGAACATGGGACTACTGCTGTCATATTATCACAGAATCTCAGCTACTTGTCAGGAAGCATCATATCCTGGAAAATAATGAGTTTCAAAATAAAGATGAAAGGAAATTTTCTTCTAAAAAGCCTTTCAGTGCATGCATACTTTATTTTGGAAAAAACAGTGTATTCAGTGGCTCTCCTTGGTATCCCACAAAGGCAAGATGTCACAAATGCTAAATATGATGATTTTAATCACTGTTCCTGACAGATGTTTTGGGAAAATTTTTGGAGGCTGGTTTTTGGAGGGACTCAAGTTTCACAAACTGGTATATCAGGATTTCAGAGTTTCTTGCTCAAGCTCTATGTTTGCTGTGCAAGGAAGTTACAGAATGCTCAGAATTTACTAAGAAAAATGTCAGATTCTAACACATATTTAGCAAATCCCGCTCCCTGTCTGTAGAACCATACATATATAGATTCTGTATATCCTTAAATATACACTTCTCTAAATTCCCATTATTAGGAATAAAACTACATGAGAAAAATAAAAGTTAGGATTAAAAAACATGTTGACATAGTAAGTAATTTTATAGAATGTAGATAAATAACACAAATATAAGGTTTGTATCCCAGCAAATTTGCAATTTATAGTATAAAATAAGGCTCGACCTTTTAGACTGACCAGAATCTCACCAAGAGTTGATAGTTCCACCAATTATGAGTAAACATTTTTATTTCAACAACCTGAAGGAAATGTTGAGTCTATATGCTACTAGCACGATCCATAAGGATCTCCCCCATGATAGGTGTCTGGTTTTATTAATAGTTTTTGCTGTTTTGCTAATAAGGTAATCTTACATACTTTTAAGTCACTATTGGAAAGGACACTGAAGAAGTTTCGAACAAAACATTAAAAGCCAACCATTAAAACCAGACATATGTTATTTAGGAGAATATGTAAGACCCAAATTCCCACATTTTAGGATTCCTGATTAAATTTCATGTTTATAATGAACTACATAAGAGCCGGAAGAAAGCTGTCATCTATGTATTGTGGTTCAAGAAGGCTGATAATTACACTTACTGTTTCTCAGAGGGGACAGAGCGCTGTCTGAGCACCCAGACACAAAGGGTGAGAACCACAGTTGTGAACCATGGATGTTGAAGATGAGATATTTGAACTCTGAGGCTACATAAAGACACTTTTGCATGACCTCTATGCATTTATGGTGCTACTGTGTTCTGAGTGATTAAATGGAGGAAACAAAGAGAAAATCCATATAACTGTCCCTTGCCAACCTTCCAGATTTCCACACAGATATCTGACCAGGAATTCAAGCAGCCTCTGCCAAGACCTCTTGAGTGCTCTAGGATCTTCAGCCAATGGTTTACAAAGAACCAAGATGGAGGGGGGCTGGAGAGAGGGGATTGGTAGGTAAATGGCACTGAAGCTTTCAGACAGATATTAAAATGTATCTTTGCTTTTGGACTTTTCAATTAATTCTCAGATGCAAATCTTTCTTATGATAAAACCATCTCACCTCTGCAAAGCACATACAACAAGCACATACAACATTATCAAGGGGAACCTCCCTAATCCACATCTTGGCTTCATTCCTCAGCTTTGCTGTAGCCAGAATTCATTGCACTGTGGCCAGACACAAAGTGGCCAAGGTCCAGTTTTGAAAGCCAGCATCAAGAGAACCACAGGAGTGCAGGGGATGCCTCTGATGACACACTCAGCAAAATGGAAGGATGAATTTCTATTCACCTCCAATGTCTCAAACCATGAAACAGGTGTCTCTGGGGCAACATGGTGAGTGCAAATTACACTCAGCTCTGGGAGAAATAACTTTTGCCTTTGAAAAACTTCAGATGCATAACCAAAAGGGAGATAGCACAAATCTTTCAGCTTAATCTGAGATCAAAATACAAAATTCTTAACAGCAAGGGGCATCACATGCGTTTGAGAAACCCCCTATCAAGCTTCAGTTCAATAAACTGATGACTGGATTACAGTGATATAGCTGTATGGAGGCCCTTTTTTCTTCTTTGACAGGTATGGTGCTGCTAATATTCTGCATGCTAATAGCAGACAACCAGCTTCATACTGCTTAATGAAACAGGCAGGACCCAGACTCCTAGGGCTTGGCGCCTGCCAGGCTATGCCATATAATCTGTAGCTGACAGGGAGAATCTGGCAGCTATGTTCTACCACTGTTCATTTGATATTTAATCCAATTTTAAAGATACAGTTTATTTAATGAAAACGTTTTCATTTTATACAACAGGAGTAAAATCTTGGTCTTTACCATTGGGAAAGTGTACAGGCACATGGAAGAAGTTAGGAGGGACATTGTCTCAAATTCAGGAACATGCGAAGTATACATACGTATGCGAATAAAGACAGTGAAATTCCAGACCAGAGAACATTTATGTGAATGCAGGTTCCAGTAGGTGTGGGACCCATCCAGTTCCTGCCTTTGTGGCCAATGCAAGTGCTAAGGATCTACATGCAGAAAAGATATTTCCCACTTCCATAATGTAGAGACGTTTGATTGCTGCTACAGAAATAGCAGCAGAAGGCACAAGTTGTCACACACTCCCAGCACTCCAATGACCGGGTTAGAAACACCAAGGTTACAGCTAGAACCAGCATCTGATATAAAGCTCAAGGGAACAGCCAGCCCAGTGTGAATGGGGCTATGAGCGAAGAGCTTTTCTTTCTGTTTTGTGCCTACTGAGTCAGGAAAGCGTAGGTTTGATTGTCCTTGATAATTAAATACACTCAATTATCAATTCCTACTCTGAATGGGAACCATCTGTAAGACCCTGAGTATTTTATCATCTCCTGAGACAAAAGCGCCTCCTGAGATAATACACGGTACTTCATTAGGTATGATCTCTGGATATCATATCATGCTTGCAAAAAGGTATGTGGAGATTTTTATCTAAGTTATGGTCATATAATGCATTTGCAAACCACCAACTCAAATGCCTGATAATTGCTGTTAGTAGGGTTTTTGTGTGCTTTTTGAATTTGTTATCTGCAGGTGGAGCTGACAGGTATACAACCCCAAGTTTGTCTAGCACCTCTTTTTGCAAAACTTTGGTTTCATTTGCTTAGAATGAGGTCCACTTTCACCTTGTGGGCTGGCAGCTTCCTAGTCAGTATGTATTACAGCCTACCAATCTAGTGTTTACTGAAAAGATTTCACTTGAAAATAATCATTTGTTTCTGAATTGGAAAAAGATACCGTTTTGTCCTTGTGGAACAAAACTTTCTTTTGACACTTGTAGTGACCCATATGCTGTCATAAGGGACTTGGAATTAGGTGGTCAAGTGTTAGCATAGAATCATAGAATGGTTAGGGTTGGAAGGGGCCCTAAAGACCATCTAGTTCCACCCCCCCTGCCATAGTCAGGAACACCTTCCACTAGACTAGGTTGCTCAAAGCCCCATCCAGCCTGGCCTTGAACTCTTCCAGGAAGGGGGTAGCCACAACTTCTCCACAACACCTGTGCCAGTGTCTCACCACCCTCACAGTAAATAATTTCCTCCTAATATCCAACCTAAATCTACCCTCTTTCAGTTAGAAACCACTACCCCTCATCCTATCACTCCATGCTCTTGTAAAAAGTCCCTCTCCAGCTTTCCTGTAGGTCCCCTTCAGGGACTGGAAGGCTGCTAGAAGGTCTCCCCGGAACATCCTTTTCTCCATGCTGAACAATCCCAACTCTCTCAGCCTCCTCTGGTCTCACTCCAACATCTCCATGTTCTTGTTATGCTGGGAACTCCAGAACTGAACACAGTACTCCAGTGGGATCTCATGAGAGCAGATTAGAGGAGAATCACATCCCTCGACCTGCTGGTCATGCTTTTTTTGATGTTGTATATTTAGCTTCACACAAGTCACATGAGGAATTTCCTTCTAATATGATTACTGGTTGTCCCAGTTCCAGTAACATCCAATGAGGAAGGGTGGCCAATTCTCAAGGGCAATTCATCCCAGTCTAAGTCAGGTGTCTAGTGCAGGTGGATTGAATTATCTTTAGCAGGTTCCTTTGTCTCACAGACTGCCCAAGTAACCAACATTTAGCTTCTATAAAATTAAAAAGATGTACAGTCTATAATTTCCTAAATGATAACAGTGGAATATGCTACGTTCATTCACTCAGGTCTTGTACAGAAGATTTTTTCTTCCATGGAAGACACAAATAGAGAGAGAAAGGGATGATATGAACTAACCTGCTATCATGACATTGAATTCAGAAGCTCTTCCCACCAAACTTAAGAGCTCAGAGGCACTGGATGCCATCAGCAAGGTCTCTCCATGACAACTGTTCATAGATTTTCAGGCAGACATCAAAAAGCCAAGAGCTTGCTATAAAAATCAATAGAATTATATTTTTAACTTTTTCATGTCTTATGACTCATTTTTCTATCTTAAGCCTTCTGGGATCCCATTTTCCAGCTTCTATACAACCATGAAGGGAGAAATATTTTTCCTACTTAAAATCTGAGATTTTGATGATTACTGCAATAGCATAAAGTTTTAAAGTGTATATATGGTTTCTCTGAGAACACTATGAGTTGATCAGACTAACTTAATTCCTTATTATAAAAAAATAACAATTATCATTCTCAATTTTTTAAAATGAGCCCTATTTAGAACTTGCCTTTATTTTTAGCTTTCTCACAAAATTTTGAAAACCAAATCTTTCCTCACTGACTTCCCCATCTAAGGCATGTGTAAGCACATTTGTTTGTTTCAACTGTTCTTTGCTATTTGACTGCTCTCATCTCTGTTTTACCTTGACTAAACTGACCAGTTACCACACTATAAATTACCAGATAACAAGTTAGAAGAAAAAAGAATTTGGGCTCTGAAAACCTTTAGTGGCATCTTTCAAGACCATCCATTTTGTTTTTAACAAGAACATCCTTGTTCTCCTTCACAAAACTGATGTCACTCAGATATGACACATTCAGGACTACCTGGAAAATACTGATACTGACTTCAGTGCTTCATACAAATCATTAGAATTTGTGCATTTTTCTTAACATATTTGCAATCATTTCAAATGCCTTGTGCACATGAACTCAAACTACCATGGTATAATCAACATTTCCTGTAAATATAGCTACCCAGAGAAATTAAATATTCAAAGCATTAGGCTTGTAAGCTCTGCAATTACAGATTGGAAATCTGTGTGGTCTATTAACAAGAATTCCTTCTGAAAAGCCCTAGAGTCTTCTCCCTCATTGAATTTGGGAGACCAAATTCATAAAGTAATGGCAATGGTAACTTTGTTAAAACGTCTGGATGATTTTATTGAAAAAAAAACAAAAACAGAAAAACCTCATTACCAAAGTCAACAATACTTGGAGAAGGCAGAAGATTCTCAGAATCTCAGTATTTGGTTATCTCAGAGACTACAAAGAATGGGTGTAGAGGATATATTTAAATACAGTATCAAATTAAAAACAAAGGAAAACTGAAATGGAAAATATGTAACAAATGTGGAAGAACCTTTTGTTTGTAAAAAAAAGATGCTCTCTGCATAAAAATCAATGTGTGGATAGATCAGAAAACCTTACAAGAAGTTTTTTTTACAATTATGAATGATCGCTCAAGGGAATTTTTATATGTCAGTTTTATACTTCCTCATGTTAAATGAAGTGAAACCACTGAGACCTCAGGCAGCTAACTGCATCACCAGGCAAGGATGAAGTTAGTAATTTCCTTTTTTGTCTGGACAGTAAAAAATATTGCTGTGCCACCGTAACTTATAGCTTGTGACAAGGCAAAACTTTATGACTTCTGAATTTCTAAGTGGGTTGTAGGAGGAAAGAAAAAAGTCCAGTTTATTAGAATCTTGATTTTTTTTTAGCATAATAACTTGAATATGAAGATTAAATTAATGGTTTAATACACATTTTCCTGTCTATCTCTCATTCTCTCTATTGATTTTAGAGTACCATGGAAGGCAATCTGAACTAGTAACTGCCTAAAAAGGAGAGTTCAGCTAGGGTAACTCAGCATTTCGAAAGCAAACTGTTCAAATTTGATAATAAATGAATAGGACAACATATTTTTTTCTAAGTCCACACTACAGAAAAAACAATGTAACCCTCTTCATCCTCATGTAACTAAGGACTATAAGTCTGATGAATAGGAGCAATCATCCAAAAGCACCACTGTCAGTCTAACTTTGCAATTTCAGTTGAAGATCTTTCCTGTAGGCTACAATAATACTGAGACTGGGTGAAAGAATTTGTCTTAGGCTCTTTTTTATTTTTGTATAGAATGCTATCACTATAGTATCTCTGCACTGCAAGTATAATTTCCTCTCAGAGACAGGGGTTTCTCCAGTCAAAATTTGCCCCTGTGGAGCTGAAGGAAGCTGTAATAATGTCTTGGATAAATAATCACAGATAATGCACCCTTCTCTGAAAGGAGTACTTTCTCTTTGGCATTGTCCACTATCTGTAAATATCAGATGTTTATTCATTAGGGCAGTGATTAGAAACCCAGTCTTCCAGGCAACAGCCATAGTCATTAAGCTATAGAGTCTGAATATTTACTATGAATATTTTAAGCATTTTATATTAAGTAGATTAGCTTCACCGAAAGGGGATGAGGGATTCATCTTAGACCATGCTATTGTGTGATAGCTGGTGAATTCTTGATCTGGTAGAAGATTTTCAGTTGAGAGGGTAAGATGTGGCTTCAAATCTGTGTTCCAAAGAAAGCAGAAGAAAATGAGCCTGTGTATTATGCATGAGTGCTCCATGCACTGAGCTGTTGAGCATTTGAAATGGGTCATTGAGTTTTGTTTGTGATCCAAGCTGGTAAAGACATCCTGAAATATTTTATTATATCAGAACTTGCCAAGAAGACCAGAAAAACTCACCCGCAGTTTGTGAATCTTGCTATAGTTTAGGTACTGAACAGTTTGGCATTTTCAGGTTCCCTGCTTGAAAGGGATCATGCCAAGCAATAGAAATGAAGTCCACTAGGAATTCTCTGGCTGAAGACTCATGCCAAGGCTCCTGAGGCACCAACAGGGTTAGGCAATAGCTGAGTATAAGTTTGAAAAACAGTACTTATACATATATTAAATTAGGAACTTCTGTGAAGAAACTCTTTCCAGGGTCAAATCTTCAATTCACTGGTCCACATAGAGGGTCACACATGAAAGACTGAAAGACCCAGGCACCCTGGAGTCAAATATTTGCTCATAAGTTAATGAGTTCAAAAGGAACGAGAGGACACTTGGACAGTAGTCAAGGACATGTTGTACATCAGTGATGTACAGCTTTTCTGGCTGAATGGGCCACTTCTTTCTCTGCAAATACCATAATGTAGGTAGACCTAACCACACATGCAGTAGGCCCAGTGCTTTCTGCAATTTATACATGGACCTTCCATGCACCATACTGTGTTTGTTCAAGGGTTGACTCAAGCACAGGTACAGTCAGGAGTGAGTCTCCACTACTAGATTAATACATGGAGCCTGTGGCCCTTTTATTTGGAGCTCTACTACTATAATGTGGCCAGACAAGAAGGCATCTGGGATCATGCAGCTGCCACTGTCACTAGAATAATTAATTTAGCCTGGAGCAAGATCCCATGTGTCTCCAAGGTGCCCTGGGAAAGACATCAAGCAGGATCAGTCAACAGCCTATCAGTTGAACACTTGAGAGATGATATATCAAATTGATTTAATTCATATATTGGATTTTTTTTTACAAAATACTTGAAAAAATGAGGATTTGGGTCAATGCATGTAAAAGCTTCAAAGGAATCAGAATATTTTTGTCTTAGCTACTAACAGGTATCCCACTGCTACAAACATATGAGACTTTACAGGTGAGGTCTACCCTGCTAAATAAAACAGACTAGGGAACCCTAAAGGCAAACGTCATAATGGCTCATGGCCATCTGGCTAAAATCTCTCTCCTCCTCCCCAAAGCAATGTGGTCTAATCCAACCTGCCTACTGAGAGCAGCCCCTAACTTGTGTTATTCTCCAAAACATGCCAAGGCTTTGTCTCAGAAAATGCTATCTGGCATAAGTCTGAATTGTGCCAAGGACAAGCGCTAATAAACACATACTATGGACACTCATGGTCTGGCACTTAAGCCCCCACCCTGGTTCTGCTCTGCCTACTGGGGCACACATAGCTGCACAATCCTCCTGGCATCAGTGAACTTGTTCAGCCCTTGCAGCAAGATCTGCAAAAGCACATTTACATCCACTTTAGGGCCTGGAGCTCTGTATTAATAAATCTTCATTCTCCAACAGCTCTGAAGAGCAGAATCCAACATACACCACTTATAAGAATGTTGACAAAATAATTCTCAGTTGACAGATGTCTTTCCTTAGTGTTGATCTAACCTGCCACAGCTGTGGAAGGATTTCCCATAATGTGTTCTTTTGTAAAAATGTTTTCAAGGCCCCAGTGTTTCTGTCCTCTTTACTAGAACAATTTTTAAAGACCATTTTAATAAACAGTTTTGGTTCTTCTAACTCGAAGGGTAGCTGAGTGTCAGACATGAAAATCAAAACATATATAACCAAATATCTTAATATTAAACATTTTGGTATGGCTCGCTTTTAAAAATAGCTTCTAGAGCCTGTGAAGATTTTCATCCATTCATGATTGAAAGCTGACCTACAGTTCAACAATATTCCAGGAAAACCAGTAACAACTGTAAAATTGTATGCCCATTGTAATTTTGTAAATAGTGAAATTATCCAGAACTGCTCAAAACTGGTATGTTTTCCTTTATCTGCTCAAGTCAAACAATCACACTATTGATAATGAAGCTCGTGGACAGTAGGTGACAGAATGACAAAACATGTCTCTTCACTTGTAGAGAATTTGCGCCAGATGTTGTAAGTTCAACTGTTGGACCTCAGTTGCTGAGCCAAGCTGCACACATGTTCACACTAGATTTTTGTTGGCAAAAGAAAATAGAGAAGGAATGTAGATTCAGGGCCTTTTCAATATTGCCTTGGGTGTTCAATTCATAATTATGGTTTTCTTCAGAAAGAATTTTTTTGGGGTATGCTTTGAATTTCATCTTTCCTCATTTTCAGCTTATATCAATTTATTAAAATCCTTTGTTGAGTTCCAGCCATCATGCTGGAATTATGGAAACTAGCTAGTGGAAGATATTTAATAGAAGCCTATTTCTTTAGTAAGATCAGCTACAGCTTTAAGATTTGGGCATAAAATTTAATGACAATATAGCTGCATATCATACAGAACTGGCATTTTTTAGCATGGCTTTCTGTTAAATTCAAAGAAACCTGCCTGATACTTAGAAGTCTGCCTGCCATGAAAGGCATATACCCTAAAATAACTATCACATCTTGGGCCTTGTCTTCACTCACTGGGTGGATCTGCACAACTCCCATTAACATTAATGGGAACTCCATGTACGTATCACTCAGAGAAAACACTCCCTAAGATATTTTATCATTATCTTTCTAGGTAGATAGGGATGGCATCAATCATGCATTCAACACAGTTGCACAATGTGCATTATTAAAGCATCAGAGCAAGAAAAAATAAAATAAAAAAGCTCAGACATTTCCAAACATTTTCTTCTTGAAATAGTAAGAAGGATCAAATGGAAAAGCTTTGAGAATCCTGTGAGAACATGACTTAGTTGCATATTTTCCTGTAATTACAAAAGATCTAAAACCTAAGCTCACCCTTTCTCCTTCTAGAGAGAGCAGCGATGTGATTATAAAGACCAACCTCATTATGTGAGCAAATCACAGATCAGATGCACTCAATTTATCATAAACATCCAGTAGGTGAAGAGAGAAAGGAGGAGTTTACATTGGAACTGGTTGACCTCCATGGTTTATCCCTTTTTTTAAAAAAAAGAGGAAGATTTCTTCACATAATTTTAATATTTGAGCAGAAATATTTAGGTACTGAGGGAAATAGGGGTTGCAAAAAACAGTACTTGCAGACAGTCTCATGAGAGTGGTATGTACTGATTGGGAATTTTGTTCACAACTCACCAGTTCTGCCCTACAACGGACAGGAATAAACAAGAAGAGGAGACAGAAGTAGATTGCACCACTGCCTCAGTCCTTCCCTCTTCTCTCCCTGGAAAATTGCAGCAAAAGAAAAGCAACCAATAATCTTTTCTCTGTTAAGTGCTAAGCTGATAATTCTGGGTAAGTCCAAACTGTGATACACAGAGGTCACATTAATGGAACTAGCTCCGGAACCAGAAATACCCTAGGAATACCTGCACAACACTGCACTCAAAGTAACTAGCTTTTGGTAACCTACACTTCTTTCAGGACACAACTATGACATCCCACATTATATTACATGAATGTATCAGCAGCAAGCACCAAAGGAGCAGCAGGCAAGAAGGAAAGGCTTTCAGCAGAGGACAATCAAAGCACCAAAGTCTACTGTCAAGGTAGACATTGTGTTACTCTTCTCACTTCTCTATCCCCAAAATTACATTGTTCTGCTTTTTTATCTGCTAAAAGAAGCTCTAGGAATAAGCATTCTTCACTTCAGTTTAAAAAAATACAATTTGCTGGTTGTGAGTGTTGCAGTGAGAGTTCAGCCTGTGCAGCCTCTTCTGCTCTCCCTGCAGGAGGAGATACATGCACCACTTTTCTATTTACATCCTCTGAGCATTAGGCACAAATTTGCTTACACTGCCACTCTGACACCCAGATCATCTGTGCTTTGAAAGACAGTGAGAAATACTAAGTGGAAAGGAAAAACAGAAATCCTGGCAGGCTAGAAAGAACTCAGCTCTTCAGCTATGTTGCAGAACAAGCACAGCACACTGACTGCTGAGTTTTCCTGATATAAACCTCATGAAGTTCAACAAGGCCAAGTGCAAGGTCCTGCATCTGGATCAGGGTAATCCCCAGTACCAGTACAGACTAGGGAGTGAATTGGTTGAGAGCAGTCCTGTGAAGAAGGACCTGGTGATCTTGATGGATTAAAAACTGGACATGCACCTGGGCTGCATCACAAGAAGTGCAGCCAGCAGATCAAGACCCTCTGACCCTCTACTCTGCTCTGGTGAGATCCTACCTGGAGTACTGTGTCCAGTTCTGGGCTCTCCAATATAAGAAGGACATGGACCTGTTGGAACAAGTTCAGAGGAGAGCCACAAAAATTGTCAGGAGGATGGAATACCTCTCGTATGAAGACAGGCTGAGAGAGTTGGAGTTTTTCAATCTGTAGAAGAGAGGGCTCTGGAGAGACATTTTTGTGGCCTTTCAATATATAAATGTATAAAGGGGGCTTGTAAGAAAGTTGGAGAGAGAATTTTTACCAAGACCTGTAGTGACAGGACAAGGGGCAATGGTTTTAAACTCAGAGGGTATGTTTAGACTAGATTTTAAGAAGAACTTTTTTACAACAAGGATGGTGAGACACTGGAAGAGGTTGCCTAGAGAAGTTGTGGATGCCCCATCATTGGATGCTTTCAAGGCCAGGTTGGATGGGACTTTGAGCAACATAGTCTAGTGAAAGATGTCCCTGTCCATGGCATGGTAGGGGAGCTGGACCAGGTGAGCTCCCCTCAGAGCGGCTGGCTCGAGCAGGGCCGAGCCAGAAGCAGGCGGCGGGGT
>VZRW01008780.1:0-39970 GCA_013398125.1 Aegotheles bennettii
AAAAACCAGCAGTGGGTAGTAAGAACCATAACTTGGCCACAAGAAACCTGCCCAAGTCTGACATAGGTTTAAAATGCAGAGGCATCATTTCACAGAATGACTTGAAATTTGGTAAACTGTAGAAGCAATTTGTCATGTTTCTTCTTGTCATTTTAGCTAGGACATCAAAAACATGATGAATGCTTGAAGAGTAATGAACAGAAAAATTTACTTTGTAGCCACTCCAATTTAGACTTGACAGTACATTCTCAAAATCAGTTCATTTTCAGTAGGTTAGAAGTATAAGCTATACAAGACACACCTCCAACTCCCTCCCCACTTCCTGTTCAGCCCCCATAAGTGCTTCTTTTCACCCTAGCAAACATGTGATTTTCTCTCCCAGAATTGCTTCATTGATTTCATCTCCCCAAATTGCTACAGGTTATGTGTTTAGCAAAGCTGGCAAAAAAGTCAGCATGTGGTTAAGAGCCTAATATCAATGTATGCTATGCAAAAGGAACTATGGAAAAGAGAGTACGAGTATAGAAGTACAAGACCTTTGTCCGTGCCTGCTCTGCAATAAGGAGACTGTGAGATGGGAACCCTGAAGAGCCCAAGTGGAGGGCAGCCCTCTGGCCAGGACAGTTGGTCAGCACAGTGACTATGAGTCTGCTTGCCTTCTCATAGGTGCTCCATCCTACAAACCTTAGCCTAGACAGACTGTGGCTTGGCTTCCTTTCATGCTGAAACAGCTCCCAGTTGTGGATAATGGTACCCAGTTTAAAACTGAGCCGGCAGTTGGAGTTTGGTGTAAGAGAATGAATTCTCCCAACTGGAATTTCACTGAACAGACAAGCTTCATGGAAAAATAACTTCCTGAACTACTAATATATCCATTACATCTCTGTGTTCCCTAAATAATGTAATCAAAATGTATAGGAATCAGCTATGACTCTTCATATGGCCTGTGACTTCTCCAACAGCGCTCTCTGTGATATGTGCTTGGAAACCAATAGTTATCATCAGCTATAAAATAAAAATTGTTAAGTTTCTCAGAAGTTAAATGTAATTCATTTTATTAAGTCTAGTTTTGCCTTTTTTGTTTTATAGTTATGATTCCATCTTGAAAGATAAAAGCTTTGAAAAATTCAGCTAATTTGTTTTCAGCCAGATACCATAAGTTTTCTCTTGAAACCCACTGGCTTGTGGTGACTTGCCAATGAAATGGTGTGTGATACTTCTTCACAACATAAAATTTTAACATGGACTGTTTATCATTGCAGTCTGTCTTCTGCCTAATGGCACCCAGATGAGTGAGGGCTCCCCATCTAGATGTTAAAAAAATGAGTTTTTTCTGTGACTTTGCTTCTTTAAGTGGTCTCAATAGTCTTGCTGTGAAATTAGAAACTATAGATCTAGTAAGAAGCTCAATTTTGAGTCCAAATTCTTTCACTTGTAAAGAAAATCAAATAACATTTAGTTTATGGTTTCCTAAATCAAATGGCTGCAGAAGTTATACCAGTATCTCAGGTGTCCCCATGTTGACATCTGGAAGACAGTGAAGCTGAGGACTCCTGGCAGTGCTCTCACAAGCTGAGCTCTTTGCTCACCATTTTTTTTTTTATTTTTGTGTAAGTTTGAATTTGACCTAGAACTAACTGCATTTTCCTGACTTTTACATATAAGTTTTCCTCATGACACTTTAAAGCAATTTACAAAGGAAACTAGGATCCATGTCTCTATTTTTACAGATATGGAAAATTAAGGCATAAGTTACCTGGGTTGTATAACCGAGCAGCCCAAGGCTGACCCAGATTTCTTGAGCATTAAAGATGTGGTTAGCCACACCTGAAAAACAGAGTTAGCAATGTTACAAATTACCATCCCTTGGCTGGAAATCTACACCTCTCACCTGAGGCACTGAATCTGTCCATACTCTGCCCACAGCCCATTGCCGTGCCTGATAAAACAGCTTAACTAGCTGGCATTGAGGATGGCTGAGGCTGGGGGAGTCATAATTTCCAACTGAGGAAGCAACAGCTTGATTAAAAGGAATAACTGCATGACCTGGGGCTTCTTGGTCTTCCTGTACCTGACATGCCCTATGGCTTCTGCATGCATCCAGAGTACTGCCTGCCCTGCATGCTCTGTCCCCAGTTTTGCCCTGGCCTGGACAGAACAGTGCACTTCCAGACCCCTGGCGTTTTTCTTCTATTAACACAGCAAGTTCTGGTGCATATTTTAGGTTGTAGGCAGCCTCTTGGGTAAGGACAAATCCCCTCCCTTTCTTAGCTAGGCTTTTCTGGCAAGATTCATCTCCGGGCACATAAATACACCTTAAGTTGGGTGCCTCAGCTCCCAAGCTAGCCAGTGAAGAAAAGACAGTGGAGCCCAGGCTGCAGGCCACCTTTTCAGATGGATTTAACTGCTTCATCTTAGCCTTCTAGTGCCATCTGAGATGTACTTAGGTATTTGCCCTGCCTCCAGCAGCCACTACAGGAGACCTGAGGTCCCCAGTAGATCCTGTGACATATCTGACAGCCCCATGGAGATGTCTAGGTTCCTCAAAGGCATTGCAAATGACATCTGAATCATGCCCTTGTTTTCCTTTGGAGAGAAGTGAACCACTCCTTAGGCTTCACTAACTGCTGACTTTCTCCCAATCAACTAGCATGGGAGTCCCAGCACCCTGCTCATATGCAAATGCCATGCAAAACCCAGCATTCTTCTGCCTTGTCTAGCTCTCACTGCTCTGTTATCTTTACTGAGCCACATACTTGGACTTCACTTAATTTATTCTCTGACTCTGCCCTGGTCAAATATGGCTGGTTTATTTTGAAAGAAATTTCTAGTTCCTTGAAATTATTTCTTCCAAAGGTTAATAGAACCTGTTAGAAGCTATTAGGCATTGTGCAAATAGCTTGCTATGACTTCACTTACAAAGTATCCACATTTTCTTCTGAGATAAAGGCTCTTTTTTTCTGGTATCTTGGTTCAAGAGGTCTACATCTTCTACTAAAATACAAAAGTCTGCTTTCCAAGCCTAATGTTTATAAGTCCTACCTTTCCGTTTCAAATGATAAAATTAAAAACTTTGTAATGTCTGTAAGAAGTTGGTTTTTTTCTGTTTCACATTCAGTAAGTTTACATGGCTCTTTTCCATCCCTTGCTCCTGGGGTAGGGTGCCACTGCCTACACACCAGTGCTTAAGCCTTTGTTTGAAACACTGAAGGAAATGCAACATGGGACCCATCCTGACATGAAGGCTTAGCTCCATGGCAGAGTACTGAACACAACGACTAGGATGGGTGGATGAAGTTGCTAAATCACTCTGTAATCGGAAAGGTGTTGTATGGAGGGTTTTGGACAAAGGGCGATCTGAAGGGTCAGAGGGGATCAGGGCTGTTGTGACTACGCTCCTGGTCTACCCCTCCCTGCCTCTTCATGGAGGAGGGAGGGATTTTTGAGAAATCTCTTTGGATATGACTTGCAACCCATCATCTTTAAACTCATAAATTAGTATTCAGAAAGCTTCCACTATTTAATGTATTTTTTATAAGATGAGTGGGTTGGGCTTCTGGGAACTATGTGACTTCAGTTAGAGGTCTTTAATTCCAGCATCAATAGATTTTCCTTGAAATTAATGTGCACAGTCCCTGTGATTTTTGAACCTGTAACCTGCAGCACATTTTTCATTCTTCCCTCACCAAAGAGATTGGTAAAATCTGACCCCATGGCAGGGGGTGGGAATGTAGAGTTTAACAGTAGGTTGAGTTTCCTTCGATATACCCTGTGTGTGAGCCCTGTCATTGTTCATAATTATTGCTCAACACAATTTACAAGAGAAATGACACTAATCTAAATTTCCTCTAAAACTATTATCATTCTGCTATGGCACTAAAACTCAACTGCCCTCAAGAAATGTTTCGATAGGAACCTCCATATATAATACATGTGTTCAATTTATTATTAATGCACTTCAATTTGAATCACAAATTCAACATGATGTCTGAATTTTTTCATACTCATTCTATTCTGTGTCAGCTCTTATAACATGTTCATCCCCATAGAATCTGAGGAACAGACCCATATTGCATTATGCAACAGACTTAAAAATCAGTCACACACTGTTTAGCTTCTCAGCTTTGCCCCAGAGGTAAAAGTCTAGACCATGAGGAACATTCAGTTTTGATAGGGTTTTTATTTAGTTTGGTCTGATGCAGGTTTTCTTTTAACATATTTGTATTTGAGCCAGTCAAAGCAATGGCTCTTACCATCAGAGTATGCGATGGCCAGGTTAGTGATGGTCCTGAGTTCCTGCACAATTAGTTTCGCGGTCTCAGCTCAGCTATCAAGAAAGGTCCATGCCCACAAGAGACAAGCCTCAGATCTGTGACAGAGAAAGCACCAGTTACCACTTGGCATTTATCAGCTTTGGTCTTGATCCTGTTGTGTTAGGTTGTTTTGTGGATACTCTGGACCCAGGTTCAAAATAAAGATTAGTCTAGCAACTAGCTACAATCTCATCTTCATGCTGAGCTGCGGCAATGGTACCCTGTGCCTGGCTGCAGTGCAGGACTGATGGAGTAATGAGTCAACCATGTGCTGCTCACACATTAGCATTTAGCCTTACGTTACCCAATGGCCACGAGATACTAGGGCAATTCTACAGGTGAGGGATCCTGCAGTGATGACAATGTGTGCCGAATTTGATCACTCCATATACAACCCCAGGAGAGATGCAGGACATCGTTAGCACCTTGCTGCCATCCCTCTTTCAGACCCCAGACCACCATCTCTTGGGGACACAGCAACTGCCAGACTGCACCAGGCTAACACCAGTCCTCAAGTGTCTTTCGTCTGATGAGCCAGCATCAGATTGTTTAGGCTGGAAAGATAAACTTTCTCACCAGGCAACACTGTTTCTAAAGCTCCTTGGATCCCTTCCCAGTACTACCCACTTTCTCCCATGGAGAGGAGTTTTAATAATCCCATTACCACCTGGTAAGGATGACGACTGTGCCACTGGGCATGCAGAGCCAGTGGGACCATTAAGCTCAGATCCACATGCTGATCACTGGGATTTTGACAAGTCTCTTTGGGAAGCTAAGAAACAGGGGAAAATGAAGCCAGAAGCAACTCATGTGCCACACACTGTCATTTTCCTTTGCTGAAATCTAAAGAGGAGCTACAGGGACATGTAGATTTTAGAAGTGGTTAGCTCTTTCCAGGAACACAGGGTATTTTGCTGTCAATGTAAATATTCCATTTCTGACTGACATCTTGTAATCTAGTTTCTGCATGTTGTTCAAAAGACACCCCTCAGTATGCTTCCCCAGGCAGTCAGTAAAATACAAAAAATCCCACAAGTCAAGTTACAATTTGCTACAAAAGCTATACATCATCTGGAAGAAGACCGTAAGTACATCACAGCACCCCTTCTGAAGTTCTTTGAGAACATGAATGGCAAGCTACTAACTACAATACTACTGAACAACTTTGCATCCAACCATGGTAAATGTGAGATTGCTTTACTTAAAAGGAACAATCCAGCCAAGTTACCTTTCAAACCTCTGAAAAGAAAAAAAAATCTTTCATGTAAGAATTTCAGAAGAATACAGCTGAGCCAAATAGCCATCATTCATTTTAGGACAAGAGGAAATGGTCTCAAGTTGTGCCAGGGGAAGTTCAGGCTGGATATTACATAAGGAAGAACTTTTTCACTGTAAGAGTGACAGAGCACTGGAACAGGCTGCCCAGAGAGGTTGTGGAGTCTCCTTCGCTGGAGACATTCAAAACCCACCTGGATGCATTCCTGTGTGACCTGCTCTGGGTTGTCCTGCTCTCACAGGGGGGTTGGACTAGGTGATCTGTCAAGGTCCCTTCCAACTCCTAACATTCTGTGATTCTATGATTCTGTGACTTGCAGACTTCCTGTGCATCAGGCCACATCTCCCCTTCTAAAGACCTGTGTTGCCACCTTCATGTGTTGCAATTCATGCTGCAAGCCTCGGAAACCAGAAAAAGGAGAGAACAGCAGTTTGCACCCTAAGAACCTGATCTTGCAAAAAAGACTTGTGTATTGCTTTCTGTGTAGGCGAGCTCACAAAAGGGCAGCCAGGTTGCATCTGCCTGCAGGACAGAAACTTCCCAGGACCGAGTCCTCATCCATGTAACCTGAGCCAAGATCTCACCTGAGGCAAAGCATCATGAACAGATAGGAAGTCAAACTGAGAAAGGAGGAAAGAAGGAGAAAATGCTATCAGTAAGATGATAATCTGTTTGCTGTGGTGGAATGAGAAGGGCTATACAGGAAAGCAGATCCTGGTCAACAGATACTTGATAAATGCTGGAAAAAAAGAGTAAATTTTAGAGGCTGTATTCCACAAACAGGGTTTAATTCAGAAGGGTACTCAGTACAAGGTAGAGAAAGCACAGCAGAAGCTCTTAGCTGCTGTAGATATGAAGTTTGTAAGGAAAGAGATGGATCAGTGATCACAGCAGCAAGCCTGAGACCCTGTGAGTTTCCCTTATGCCTGTCTGCAAGTTACATGTTTTCTGTACCTGTGAATCCCTTGTGCCAGCCAGCCAGCCATTCCCTAAAATAGGCCAGCCTGCTGATCACCTTTTTTCTCGGAGCTGAAATTCTGTTCATGAGAGCTAGCTGTCACTCAGGTGGTCTTATTAAATTTGTAGTTTAGAGTAGTCTGAGTGTTTTAAAAATTTACCAGTCCTCCATTTGTGTGAAATAGCTCTATGATATTCTAAGGAATTATATTGTAGTTTATAAATATTAATGTGGTTGCTAAAATACTTTATCAGCTTTTCTCTATGCTACACCCATATCGAGGGTTAAGACTGAACTATATGGGGCTCGCAAGGCCATGCTTTAGAGAGCATACTTTGGGGACAAGGAAGCTCAGGGAAGGCTGAGGGGATGAGGGCTCAAGGACATGGATGACCCACTTCCAAGTGCACAGAGACAACTTCTTGTCCTCAAGATTTGACAACTGTACCTCCATCCCCAAATCTGAGCACATGAAGCCATCATTGCATAAGTGGGGAAAGGCTGCAGCCTCCCAGCTGCTGAAGCACCCAAGGCAGAGAAAGCAGCTGGCGTGCCCAAGGCAGCTGTGCAGGCAGCTGTCAGGATTTACTGCTGGTGATGGAAAACTGGACCCCTTTGGGGTTAGGCACCACTAAGCAATATCTTGGAGGCTCTGAGTGTTGGATGTAAGCGCTAACGGAGAAGGCAGAAAGTCAGGCAAGTGCCTGAGTCCTTTCATACACTGAGCTAAAGGTGAAGCCAGAAAGGAGTATGGAACAGCACTCCAGAATGGTGGGTTTTATAATCCATGGATAAAGGTATGAGAATTCCCAAGGAAAAATCTTGTTGGACAAAGCAGTACATATTATTATGTTAATGAATAACCCAAAGATGTGCAGTTTCCACAGCAATTAAACATTTAATGCTGCTATTTCCAGGTTAATTTATGCTTGTTTTTTTTTTCTGCTCTCTGATTATTACTAAGCAGAAGCAACAGCTGCCATTGAAAGAGGGATTCAGTTTGAAGCTGCCAGAATTTTCCTGAATTGATTAAAGATTTTCAGCAGACTTTTGTGAATGATCAGAAGGAGCTGAGTCACCTTACTGAAGAATTAGAAAAGGAAGCAATCTTTAAGCAGTATCTCACAGAAATACGTTTACAAGATCTTTATCTGCTCAAAGAGCATTATTTTGCAGTCTAGATTTTGATCATGATGGTGATTCACTAAGACACTAGAAGACATGTTTTAAGTGCATTTAAAGTCAATGGGTCTTGCATAAGTGCATGCACTCAAGTGTTCCTAACTACTCTGCTGGAAAGGGATCATTTCTCAGGATGAAGATTTCAGATATTAGCCGTGACATTCATCTGAGGGGTCTGCAATCATGACCGAGTGTTTCTGGGAGAAATATGCACTGTGTAAAGGACTTACACACTCAATCTCAGAAACAGTTTGCCTCAAGTCAGAGCTAGTTGATGGACATTACATAATTTTAAGATAAACCATGAAGCAGACAACTTCCAGAGGCTTTGGCTGTGAGTAACTGATGAACAACATGGGGTTAGGAGTGCTGTGGACAAAGACAAAATCCTTAGTGAAAAAATGTAGAGGTTAAAATTGTCCCAAGATATTAAAACATTTGTTGCTTTCGGTGGGTGTTGCTCAAGTGAGGAAGGATGCCAAAAACGCTAAATAGAGAACTGAGTCTTTTGGGGCTGATCTTCTTGCCCAGATCATCAGCATAAGAGCAATTGCTAGGCAGAGGCTCTTGTTGGACTTAGGATGAAAATCCAAAGAGGAGCTCAAGATGCTGAAGGAGTTCTATGACAGCAGAAGACAATGATGATGGCACAAGAAGTGATAGTAAGAGGCTGTAAAAATGTAACCACATTATGCCAGTCCCCTGCACAGGCTTTTCAGCCCATGCTGACTGATTTTATTAGATCTTGTGGGTGCCAGATAGACCCTTTACCGCCAACATGTGCTTTGTAGATATACACTGAACTCTCCGTGGAGAACCGAACAAAGTTCACAACACTGAGTAAAACTGGAGATCAGCATCCTCCCAGGTACGTAAACTTACAGATAACAAAGGCCTTTGTTGATCATATTAAAAATGCTGAGGCACTTTCTAGGAGACCAGGGGTCAGACAAAAAGGGATTGCAGCTAAGAATGAGGCCTGACAGAGGACATTAAAGCAATTAGCACCTCTATGAAATGCTACCCATGCTCTCAGCTCCTTGCATCAGTGACAGCACTCAGTAGTGGAACTTTGTGGAATTCTTTCTAGAAGCAAAATGGTGCATGGTTCCTAAACGCTTATAGAAAAATGCATTTAAAAGGTTATGTGAAGGTCATTCAGGGATTGAAAAATTTCAGAGGGGAACTAAAGACATTTTAGATTGACCTCAAATGAACTGTGGCATTATGAAAAATCTAAAGGTTTGTTACATGTGCCAAAATACAAGACAAGTCATGTGAAACAGCCCATGTTGGTAGCACAGAAAAGGGAAAAACTTGCTGCCTGGAGCAAAGCAGGCATTGGTTTGTTTAGCCTGGTAAAAAAAGTACTTCTTGCTTAGATACATTTTTAAAAACTAGTAGAATTTCCTTTCTAGATCTGAATGTATGTTGTCAGACATTTTACATGGGTCATCACTTACATTTTAATGCATCTGTTACAGTCATACCCATAAGAGTATTTTGGTTTTGCTTCAAACAAATACTTCTGTGATTGAATCTTACTGGCACCCCAGTTTAATTTGAATGAAATCCACCTTTGTGCAGACTGTGACATGAATTCAATGCACTATTTCAATCATCATGATAAAAACAAGTAAGTTTTAGAGTAGTAACATTTACTGCACTTGTCTTTGAAGCAAAATGCAAAGTTGTGGATGCATGTGACTGTAGAAAAATAAACTTTCAATTGACACATAGCAATGTTTATTCCAGAAATGCCAGTCCACCGAGGGCCTGGTTCAATGAAAGGAAAAATACCCTAGGATGTGATTATTATAATCCATCACAGATAACCACAGACAGCTGAAACACAGACAACTTGCAGAACCCATGAACATCACACTCACAATAAGCTACATTCAGAGCTGTTTTCTTATGTTAGATGGTATTATCAAGTGATATCAATATAAACATTTTTGGAGCAGGAAAAACCTTACAAGAATAAGAATTTGGTCCAGAATGTATGCCTAAGATTTCATCCATAGACTTTAAATACATTAAAAAATACATAGCTATCATTCCTCCCCNTCCAGGAAATACTGTTCTGTATCTGTTTATATCCCCAAAAGCAGTAAGGAAAGCTAAACTTTCAAGTTGAAATTTTAGTCCTGAATTATTAGCTGTTCATTTACTCCTTAACTGTTTTTCACTTTCAGAGCTGGACAGGTAATCTAGATTTTCTTTCATAGTTACCTTTCTAGAACATTAATCGTTTCAGGGGCAGACTTTGGTTGAGTGGGTTATAGTAAAACTTCGAGACTCAGCATGTTATTTTTCTCTTGCATCTATGCTGTTTTTTTCCTTGTCTATACAGACACGTTCATATTTCAAAGATGCCTGCTCTTGGCGCAGACTATTAACTGATGGCTTCTGATATCTGCACATGACAACATTCACTACTGCTTTTTCCTGACATCCTATTTTTCTTAGTCTTCATCCCCAGTCTTCTATTATAAGCAATAGATATTTACTTCACCCTATATTAGTTCTCTTCATGTCTTTGAAATTTCAAAAGAAAATTTCACTGGGCCACTTTGGTTTGAAAATAAGAAAGCAGCTGCCATCTTTTGAGGAAAAGAAGAAAATATGCTTGAGGCCTATCTGCAAGCTGGTGTGCACTTTTGTGTGAGTTTTCTGGAAAAGTCACATTTCTAAATTTACCTTGCTGCTGGTGAGGAATACATGAAATATGGGCAGAAACTCAAAGGCCATGTATAAAGCAATAGACAGCATTTGCAGCCCCGCAGTCTGATTGATTCTGTCAAAGTCATTTATACCCTTCTGGTGGCCAAGAAAGGCAGAGTGAGAAGTAAAAATACATAAACTGACAAAATGGCTGTTGTCCTTCTACTTATTTCTTAGTTGTTTCTCCTGTAATTGAACTTTGCTGTCACCATGAGTATGACAGTAACAATTTGGATCTTCTCACATCCACAGCTAGAAGCCAAAGAGGGAAGTGAACCATGGGCATCCCACATCAAAGGCAGCGATGTTGTCTGGGTGGACCTTGATCTATGTTATAACCTATGTTATACTGGTCCCCAAGTTCTGTAGTCAATAGGCCAGTGTCAGCCCTTCACACTGTCCATGAGCTACCAGGTTTTTCTCTTCATCAAACCATAAACTTTTAATGTAGCAAATATGAACGAGTTTGTTTATAAAGTTCTGAGAACAAGCTGCACTGAAGTTTGGGTAAGGTTGACAGGAAAAGTATATCTTTTTCATCTTTTTCGTAGATGGAGGGTTAGGGGATTTTTGGATTTGTTCGGTCGGGTTTTTTTCCCAGTGTACATAGGCAGGTTTGTTGACACTGCTCCATAATGTCGTGACTGCAGATTGGCCTCACATGTGGTTGATTTGGGCTTTTTGTCCTGTCCTGCTGAGTGTCCCCCTTATCTTTCATCCCTCCTGTCAGTGTGTGGTGAGTAAACACCATGTGCTCTCATAGTGCTCATACCTCTTTCATCAGCACATTTCAATTTCTTATTTTGAAACTGTGCTCCTATTCCTACATGGCAGGAAAAAATGTCTTCCCTAAAAAAGGTTGGCTATGATGTGAACAGAAGAACATATCAGACATTCTGTACTCACGTCAATTAGGAGTGCTTGAACAGTGTTTATACGTGTTAGGGTTGTTTGAATATTTTAAAGATTACTGGGGTTTTTTTGCGAAAATGTTTTGTGTGCATCACACATTTGCAGCCGAAGAGCTCATCTCTCTGCAGCACTCATTGTCTGCTCAGATTCAGCCTGTGCAGAGAGGCAGCATGACATGCAGGAGCATGTTAACCTCTGCACAGTTAAAATAGGACCAATGTGCTGGCACTGTGCGGCTCCTCTTCAGAACAGTGCATGTGTCCCAACCGGTGAGCCAAGTCTGCCATGTCAGAAACAGTTCACCACAAAGCTAAAGCAGATTCAGCAAATGTTTAGTGATATTAATGACAGCTGAACACAATCTCAATGGAAAAGGCTAATACATATGGCACTTGAAAATAACTTTGTTGAAATGAAAGTTTAATGAAGACTTTTTATGCAACTACTTTCAGCTTGCCATCATGGCTTGTTAAAAATAGTTCATGTTAATACCACCTTATAATGGCTTTCACTAAGTGTTTGATACATGAGGGAGGAAAGCAAAAAGGTTGAGAACCCTTATCCCTGGACAAGCACCCACACAACACAGTTGCTGCCATAGACTATTTCATTATTGCCTTGTAATACATTATGTTATTGCTTCTTTACATGCTAGTAGTTCAGAGTTAGTGTTAAGGAAATCAGTATCTCTCCAGTGCATAGCAGTCTCTGTATTCCACAAGAGAAAGACATATTTCAATAGTGTTAAATACTAAAAGAAAGTAAAACAGAATTCTTTTTCTAGCTTTTATTTCAATGGGAAAAAAATTAACTCGGTGACAAAAATACAACATTAGTCATTTGGGATCATTATTGAAAAGGGTTCCTTTTGTTACTATTGTAGTTTGATTGTTTATAAGCCAAAAATAATCTTTCTGATGAAACACTTGGGAGATGAAAACTAAGGAAGTGCATTAATGGACATTCATTAGATTACATGAATTTTACTTCATTAAGTTACTTTTTCTGGGATTTCCCTGTTAACTTAATTTTTGGACAACCATTATATTAAACAGTATTCCAAAGCTGCGCGGCACTACTTTGCTTTGTCCTTGTTCCTTTTTTTCCAGAAAAAAAAGTGATCGCTGTAGAGGATGACCAGAGGGCTACCTGATTGTTGATTGACAGAGCAGCCCTCCTGGTCATCATACTCAGGTGTTAATTGTTTGATAATAAAGCTAATGGCCTAACAAGGGGGGTGGACCATAAAAGGCAGGGCTTGAGGCATCAGAGTACCTTCAGTGCCTGAGTACTGGGGGAAGGAGCAGGACGTGCTCTGTGAGTTGGAGTTTGAGAAACTACTCAACCTACTATACAAGCAAGAACATCGAGAGCTGAGAAAGGAGGTCGGCTCTGCGCACCCAGCGCTCCGGGGCAGCTTGCTGCCAGCTTGGGAATATATCATCTAGCTTCGCCTGGATCCCGGACACATCGCCTTGCCTAGATCCCCAACAGATCGCAAATTAATCTATAATCCAGGTTCACAGAGCAGGGCTTCCAAAGGTGGAATGAGTTTGTCCAAATTAAAGCTCGTGGCAGGTGGTGAAGTGCCCATGTGCTGGAGGAATGAAGTCTGTGGGAATGCTGCCCAAGAGCCAATGTGTTGAGAGGGCATGTCCTGAACTTCAAACTCCTTTCCCCAGAGGGAAGGGATGTCCCCTGCCATTGGCTTCACTGGCTTGAGGCACAGAGCAGCCTAATTTGGTGGTGCCAGCTGCCAGACAGGATTGTGGCTTCCCTGTGCTTTCCAGCCAGCTGTGTATGATGTTATGGAAACCTCTGGCACAAAATGCTAGCCCAGACCACTATAAAAATTCAGTGCTAAGCTCTGAAATATGCAGTTCATTTGCACGCACATTGCTCACTGCGTTCACACTCACAAGCACTACTTGTATCATCTGATGAGACGGATAAGATTTCCTTTTTGGGGGAACAGAGTTTTATTTTATTGCATGCTAGTGCAGTGTGGCTGAGGAATTAGCAGTCCCTGGAGCCCTGGAACTGCCTCAGCACTCACTGCCTCACTGCAGCCACCTCATCTGCAGCTCAGTGTATGGCAGCATTGGAGAGGTTATCAGCCACCCTCCTGAGCGACCTGTGACCAAAGAGACTAGCAGCTTCTTCACAGCAGTTGCACTTGATGGGCATACACAGAAGGGCTTTTTGCAACTACATCTTACCCTCTTTTTTCCCTGAGGGTCAGCACAAGGCTGAGACAACCATTTATCCCAGTCTCAGTTTCCCCCTGCAGAGTACCTTACACACAAAGCACCTTTCACAAGTGGATATGTAACATTATCCCCGTTTGTTTGGTAAGTTGTTTTTAAAGGAAACAGAGGCCTAGTCACTCAACATTTAAACTAAGACAATGTAACAATTTAATGATCAAGGTTGGACAAACAGAGCTCTGGTTCCTATGTGTGGAGCAGATCTATTCAATCTGGTAGATCCAGAAGTATTTAGCAGCCTACACCCCACTGATTTCAGTGAATCCCAGGGTCCTAAATGCTAGCATCCTGGCTTTTATCCACTGATCCCTGCTGTTTATTTTTCCCTGGTGACAGAACAGAATAGCCTGATGTTTTCATTCAAGTGAGTTTGTGTGGACCAGCAGTGGGGCAGAAGTTTATAGGACCAAAGCACCCATGCTCAAAACTCAGGCAGGAGCCACCTTTGGGGAGCCAGGACTTCTGATGCAGAAGAAGCATGAAGTCAAACACTGGTAGGAGGGAGGGCTCCTCGGATCCCTCCTTGCACATTTGACAATAAGTCTGTTGTCCCTAAAATCCATTACTGGAGATCCACAGTGCCAATGAAAGGACAGAATTTCTCCCTGTTTATTTTTAGTTTAAATCCTTCGAGGAAGCAGATGGTCACTTGTATTATTTTAGTATGCTTTTTTAACAGAAATCCATTTGAAGTTATGTAAAATTAACTCAGAAACAGTGGTGGCTTCATAATCCCGATGAGGCTAAAGACCACATGCAGTTCTGAAACTGTGAGCCAGTACTTGTGTTTCAACATCAGTTGCCATGCTTTTGATATCTCCTTAAAACTGCCTCATGTTGGTCTTGAAAGAGAAAACAGTGTTGCAAAAAAAGGAATCTCCTATGTAGAAGCTAAATTGGATATTTAAGCCTGACTAATAGGAGTCAAAAACAACCAAGCAAACAAATAAGCCCTGTTATTACCTTAAACAAAAACAAAAGTAGGTTCTGGGAGAATATGTAAAAGTGGAAAAACTCGTGGTCTAAGATAAAGACAGTTTAACAAAACAACAAAAGAGAAAAACACACCCAAGAAAAATAAGTGATGCAAAAAACCCCAAAAAATTCCTTACCACCAGCTGATGGATGCCCAGACAGTCCCCAAGCAACAGCAACACTGGCAAGCTCCGCCCGCACCGTGACAGCTGTGTCTCCTCACAACTTCTTGTGCACCCCCAGCCTACTTGCTGCTGGGGCAGCAGAAAAGGCCTTGACCCTTCGTAAGCAGTGTTCAGCAACAGCTAAAACATTGGTGTGTTATCAATGCTGTTTTGTTTACAAATTCAAAAAATATCCCATATGAGCTGCTATGAAGAAAATTAACTCTATCCCACCCCAAACTAGTAAAATCCCTTGTGAAAAATGTGTAATAAGAGCTGCATTTCTAGGGGTCAAGTCCACACCTAGCCCACAGAGCCATTTAACAAACCTTGTCTTATGCTTGACCACGTTTTGGGCTTACTGTGGTGACAAATGTATTTGGTGTCACCTTCATGGTGACACTACCTTACACAGAGCATCAAGGAAGGAAGAAACAAGCTCACTGGGACCAGAAATGCACAGTGGTTTCTTTTTTCCAGCTGCTGGGGATGAACAGGGTGCAAGATGGGGCAGGACGCAGAAGAGCTGCTGGCTGCAGTGGTGCATGGAAGAGGAGGATCTCCCCATATCCAGAGCAACCAAGGAGTAAATATTTCTCTGTGCTGTCATCCTGGGGGATGCTCTGTGCTTTCCCTTCGTCTTCAGAAGCCATATCAAACTCTAAAAGATAACACACAGGGACTGGGAAGGAACAGGGTATGTCTTTGTTGCAAAGGGCCCAATGTCTCTGGTTGTGAGCAGGAGGGGACATGCGGTTGGCAGTGATGCCGTACTCCTCTGGACCACCCAGTTACCTGTGCCCATGCTCAAGCACCCCTCTCAGCTCTCCCCACTGACCTGAAGCCTCTGCTACTGCCTACCTCCTTGTGCAGAGCAGCTCACTCACCTCCTGTCCACATCCAGAGCTATGGCAGATGAGGACCGGCAGGATTTGGACACTGAGACCGATTTGAGATACATCATCTCTAGCCCTCACAGTGTGGTCCACATCCAATAGATCCCTTGGATCTTGGTGCAGGCAGGCCACCATGTGGACGTAGAGATCATCCAGTGCCTAGCTGTCCTTCTCTCAGGACCACCTGGACCTGCATGAGCCTCCAAATCCACCCATCTACCCAATGGGCAAAAAAATGAACTCCATTTCTATCTCTAAAAAACAAAACCACTTCCAGATGATCTCCCAAATGTGCACTCCTGCAGAGATATTGAGAAGATCCCCTGCATTGTGCCTTGTGGTACGATTTATAGTTTATACCAAGAACATGATATTGTAAAACATCAGGATGTGGCATTATTCAAACATTTTTGTGATTATGAGACTATTCTGCAAAGCTGTGGAGGCAAAGGGGAAGGGGGAGAGGGCTGCGACTTGTTCAGCACTCACCATCCAGCTCTGCAACCCTGTCAGCAGCTCCATGAGTGAAGCCACTGCACAGGAGGAAACACCCTCCTTAAATTCTCAGGACAAGAGGACACAGACCCATGCTGCAGCAGCATTGTGGCTGTCACATAGCACTGCCTCTTGGGCAGCCAGCACGCTCCAGCTGGCTCGCTAAAACTTCTGTCAGGGAACGCGCAGTTTAGCGGTCAGGTTTATAGGCTGTTACACTTACCTCACGCACCACCACTGGGTCCCAAAAAAGGTGGCTGGCTGCAGGGGTGAAGTCAGATCCAGGACCTGAAGGGGTGTTGGCAATGTTGTTGGCAATGCAGGTGTAACACCAGAGCCCTGCCCTGCAGAGGATGTCCACGCTGCTCAGAGGACCAGGACGGGCTTCTTAGGGAGGCAGGAATTAAACCCCAGTGCTGGCTGCAGACAGATACTGGCACCTCTCAGCTCTGCATGCTGAAACCTTAATGGGGAGTCAGGCAGCTGTAGTCCCAGCCCCTTCCTTTAGCTTAGACATGGTAGTAACAGCCTCACTGAGGCAAAGCCAGTCCCACAAATCACTTCAAAGACCTGCTGTGAACTACAGACCATTAATCTGGAGCAACTCTGTTGCTAAGTATATGTCTGCCTGCCCTGTCAATCGTTACAGAACATCTCACCTGAAAACTTGAGGAAGCATATAGAACAGTTTGTCTCGTATTTTTAAACAGACACAGGCAATGCAGGGATGACTGAATCAAAAACTTACCAGTTACTGCCTAAAGATTCAAATACAGGTAAGTGAAACAGGCTCCCTGGTAATAAGTATAGAAATTATGCCTTATTTGAAGAGTACTGAGCACTATGAATAAAAAATTTAATGAACAGCTTCTGTCTATGACTAGAATACAAAAACTTTTCTTAAGGTAATTCTTAGTTACCTTTCAGGGATGTTTATTCCCTGACATTAATTTAGCTAAGGGACCTATTTTCATTGTATTTATCTTCAGGTCCGAAGGAAATTTGGTACTTCAGGTTTTTTTTTTTAAAAGGCAGAAATATTCATGTCAGTATTTGTCATTATTTTTGATAAATTATGATATATTCAGCACTCCAATCATTCTGCTCAGTACTATTGATTGGTAAATCAATAGTTCAGTGAATATGTGGTTGGAAAATCTAATTTCTGAATTTGGTTTCTAAGCAATCATCCCTCATGCCATCTCATTTGGCATCTCTCTCTGCAGTGTCCCTGGCACTGGCCATATTTCAGTTGCAAACCGTTCTTCATTGACAGCTGTGCTTCTTTTAAACAGCATGTTGTGGTTCCAAAATTTAATGTTCACAACTATGATGGCCATACAAGAGGAGTTGCAGAGAACTGCAAATCCATTCCAAGCTGAGCTGGACCCAACTGCATAAGGCAACATCTCCAAAAAGTTTTAGTCAGTCAGCTTCACAAGGACACTCAGTCCTGTACTCCTCCACCCTTGTGATTAGGGTCCAAATTCACTTACCTTTTCCCTTTCAGCAGCTCTCATGCAGGCTACAGCTTCACTGTAATGAAGAGACAGGCGAAGGAGGCATGTGGGTAAATAAGTCCTGAATACAGGAATACTGAAAGAGGTATCTAAGATATGGGTAAAATCACTTTCTGGACATGCTTGATCCATCTTTACCTCTGGAGAAACCCAAGCAGCTTGTTTGAAGTAAGCCCCAGCCATGCACAGAACAGATGTGTTGCCACACACCCTGTGAGTGAGTTCGGTGCAGAGGTGACAATTGCCTTCTCCTCCTAACCCCTGCTCTGGAGAAGGGAACTGGACCCTTCAGCTGAAACGTGAAGCCCCAGGCACTCATACAGGCTGTTCTGCTGCAGCTGCAGCAGTCGGTGGAAATGGAGAAAAGGGGAACAGGGCATAGATAAAAGTTACAGCTGCATGTCCTTAAGGCTACCTGTACTCAAACCAGAATCAGTGGCCATGGCAATAAATCACTATTATAATCATTATTATTTTCAGTTGAAATATGTTTGAATACTAAGATGTTGGTAATAAATGTCCTGGAAGTGTCCATGATATAAACCAGTTGCTTCCCAAAACCTAATCTCTCTTAAGTAAGCCAAGGACAGTTTTGCCATTCATTTCAGTGAGGCCATTTCACACTGGAAACTTGTTCACAAAGTCCTGTACTGAGAAAACTCTTCAATAATTACAGATGAACCTATTCAGTTTATGCATAAATTCTTCTCTGAGCTCAGTCCTAGTGCTGTTAAGTTCTATAATTGCTCCAGTATTCACAGATTTAAAGCAAATTTATCAAGGTCTAAGTAGAGGTTATAAACAGCAGTAACTAAATAAACTTTGTTGCTGTGATTTCCAACCAAAACTAAGAAGAGGAGTTTCAGAACTGGAAAAGTTACAGTCAGTGTCAAGACACAGATATAGGGAAAGCTGATAATTTTTATTTCTGTATAGTCACAGTTACATGTGGTAGATTCCATAAGAGATCCAGAAAACTGTGTCCTTCAGTGTTTCCTCTATGCCCTTTCCAGTTTTTCAGTTCAGAAGAAATCTCATTTTTCATGCTGGCAAAATACAAAAAGTACTACTGAACAATGGCATCACTTTAAAACTTTCAGAGTGTCAAACACTGTGTTATACCAACAACATTCCTAGGCATGAAGGAAATAAGGTTTTTGTAAAACCCTGGTGGTGCATTTAGTCACAAAGCAAGGAAATCCCTGTAAGAAACTGAAAATCCATTCTATATTTAGCATCAGCCCAATAGGATAACGTGGCTATGGTTTACTGTTCTCCAGATTGATGGAGTTTTGTATTGTTCCACTGAAAAGGCCAAGCTTCTTAAATAAGTCTGATCTTTCTGCTTTTGCAAATAAGCTGTCTTAAGGTCAAAGGAAACAACTTCCACTTTCTTCTTTTGGTAGTTCATTATCTTATGCAGTTCTAATGTTGCTCTGAGGAGGCTGACACAAAATCGTCTGTTTTCTGTGTTTTAAAGAAAGGCTGCCAGTACCATTCTGCAAGACAGAGATGGATCACAGCCATCTATTACAGCCTGAGCATCACCCCAGCGATAGCTTTTTCTTCATATTACAATTCATGTTTACAGTCCTATAGGAGTCACAACCATTCTATAGAAAAAAAATTTAACTTAAAATAGTACTCTCTGGTGTGCCCTAGCATCCTATCTCCAAATCCCATTTGGGGAGAAAACTGAGAGCTTCATATGATAGTAATGTGCAGCAATGCTTTAAACAAATGCAGAATATAAAATGAACACATCCTGAAAGTTTCAGTATAGCCTAGCTGTGACCCTGGTTTTAAACTGATCTCAGTCTTCCACCTGCAAATAACACAGGAGATGTTAAAAGAAATGCATAACATTTTGGTGCCAAATTTTCAAAAGGTGTCCACCTCCAATTTCTTTTTTTTAAATATTCTAGAATATTGCCATCTGTGAATGTGAAGCTGTGAAAGTATGAATCTGAAATCTGTCAGCTGTTCACCAACATGCTCATGAGAAAAAAATGCAAGCAACAGAAGGCTGGGTTTTGGGGAGAAGGTTGCAGAGGGCGGGGGGAAGCACGCGTATTTTGCCAGAAGGTAATGAGAAGTCGCATGTAGGCCATGGCTCAGGGTGCTTCTGCAGGCTGTGCCGCAGAGCCAGGAGCCCTGCACCGCTCACACCTGGCTGGAGCACAAGCTAGCACTCACCTAGAGACGGTGTGTGACAGTCCTGCATCTCTGGGGCCAGAAATCAGACACCTCTGCCATTTCAACGTGTCCCAGGGATATCTGGCGAAGTAGGAGGGAAATACTGGCAATGGCACACCAGCTAGGTACCAAACACTAAGATCTCAGTGTGCTCATGAGCCAACTCTTGAGTTTAAAAAGCATAATTTCTCTTGGTTACTATTCCGAGGCTCTATTATGGAATCCTTCAAGCTGCTGCTTGTAATACAGCATATCAATATATTCATTTTCTCTTTCTAGTAGTAGTTTTCCATTCCAATTTCCTTTATCTGACTTCTGCATGATTTATTCTCATGATAAAATGTCTTCCTCTTTCAAATAGTTTAATTCATTCATGACTTCTAAAATTCCTGTCTTCACATTAAAGATGATGGCAAGTTTGCTCATGTCAGATTGGTCCCTTCCCCCTCTAGTTTTCAGTAACCCATCTGAATAGAGGCTTCCTTAAATTTCCTTCTCTTTTAATAGCTCTAATTTAATCTAGACCTTTTGTAAGAGAACTTCTAGGAACAATAATTGTTTCAGACATGAAAAAGCCCCATGACACATAGCATGATATTAATTATCATTAGCTGGATGTTTCTTAGCAATTCTGGCACCAGTATATAGTACACACCCATAACACTCATCACACAGTGTCTCAGCATTCACTGAAACAGCAACATTTTCTTGGTGCTGAATGATGCCCCATAAGAACAATAACTGGGTTCAAAGCCCTGAAGTCCCATAATCTACTCATTTCCACAATACATCGCAGCTTTTGATCTCTGCACCAGTCCTGCCATTGCACGAGTTTGTCTTTCAAAAAGATGCTCATTTTTGACGTCTTGACTTTACAACTTTAAAAGACAAACAAGCAACAGCCTTTGGTAAATTGTCTTAATGTATGTATTGCTTCTAAACTCACTGCTTGTTTATCTAGTTTTGATTTTTTTTTATACAAGGTTTAAGTAAGTTTTTGGACTCTTAAAGCAGGCCCACAAATTCCCATAACCGCTCCTTCATGAGTATGTGATCCCCAGGATACCCATACTCACACAGTATCTTCCTGCTTGACTCAAAACTTCTTCCTCCAGGAAGAGTATTCCTCCTGCAGGGCTCAATCTGTGCATCAGATAGATCTGCTCAGAATAAGCACATCGAACTGTGAGAATCCCCTTTACAAAAGATCATTGTGCCTACTTATTTTTAAAGGATGGCCAAAAGAGGAAGTGAACGTAAATGTGCTGCCCATCCTTTACATAGTACCTGAGACGTAAGAACCGCATTACCTCGAAGAGTGAAGTCTAGGTTCAAAGCCTTCGTCAGTCTGAGAAAGTTAAACCTTGGTGGCCTACCTCCCATGAAAATGCACTTTCACTCCTTCCTGGGTCCAGAACCAGTGGAAGAACAGGAGGGGGTTAGTCTTTTAGTGTTGGTGGTTAAGCCAAGTCTTCCTCTTGGAACAGTCAGATTTGGGTTGTAGTCTCAAGACACATGAATAGTTAACAGACTCACCATCAGCTTGTCCTTCATGTGTGTTTTAAAAGTAAGCATTTAAACATGGGCGTAATGGTAATTAATAATAAGAAAGATTTTAAATTGTTTCAGAAGCCAGCTCATGTTAGTCTTTGAGTTAGCTCCTCCTGTACCCCAGGAAACTGGTTTTTGAATTGGGATGGCCAGTGGCAGACAGGGGACCGACACAGCTAAAGAAAGCGCATGAGCCACTTCAGAAGATATGTTCCAAGTTCCTCCCCAGGTCTTTTGCCTTTTATTCTCCAATTCAGGTATTACATTTCCACTGGTTTCCACCAGGATTGTGCATGCACCTTGACATGTTCACAGAAGTTCCACAATACAGAGTTTCACAACTGGGACAGGTCCCTACAATTGGGACACCAGGGTGACAAAACAGATTCTGGAGAATTTCCCACTGAATAGGATGGAGAGAACATAATTATCACATTGCAGCACTACAATGCCTCATAAACATAGAATAGACTAGATCCATTTACCACAAAAATCACAGAAAGTAAATAATCTAAGAATATATCTTTTATGTAAAATATACATTTGTAGGATATAATTTTAATACAACCTTTATACTTATTGATGTTGGGTTTGCAACACTGAATTAAAAAAAAAACCAAAATAGTCTTGCTGCCAGAATTTTATTTCTCATAATACTTATAGTTTGAGGTAACAATGAAAGAAGACTGTGCTGTGAACAAAGTCAGTGATGTTTGCCTGCAGTCACATTTCTGTTATCAAAGTGAAAAGTAAACTTAAGACTTGGCATGTACACCAGAATTCATACAAATATAGGTTATGGCAAACTGAGAAAGCAAGTATTTATGCAAACGTACTCTATTCATATATGTGACTTTGCAAAATATAACACTATTATAACAAAAGTCGAGACAGATGTCATTTACATCACTATCATTATTAAGTGTGTGTCTCTGTATGATCCACAGCACAACTTACTGCAGGAACCAGGAATAATACACACAGGGGTGTGGGTCTTTGCATGGAGCCTTAGCAATGATGACTTGAATTCAGCTTTCCTTGATATAGATAAAAACTGATATTCCATGCACACACACTTTATTTACAGCTGACTCATAAACAGTGACTAGTCACCCCTTTCTCTGGCAGCAGTAATTATGAGCAGTCTTTAATCTTCTTGAACAAGCTCTACTTCCCATGTAAAGTCTCAGCAATCTCCTCAAGGCATGAGTTGTTTATCAGGGCCCATTCAGCAGCAGCAGCCTCTTTCCAGTACAGTCCTTGGTATGGCTAAATTCCATTGTCCCTTTTTCAGCAGTCAAAAATCCATGATAAATTCTGTACAACACTGTAGTTAATATAACAGCAGCACCAGATATTATATTAATTCCTTTGCTAAAAGCTGTTTGCAATTATCTCTCTATTGACAATATTTTACCAAAACTAAATCAATGTACATCTCTAAATATCAGAAATGTATACTTTGATAAATACATTATTGTACAAGAATTGTGACATGCAGGTCATGCTGTTGGGCTAGGCTATATACAGAAGAACATGTTACATGTCAACAATAAGTTATATTTCTTTTCCTAACAAAAAATAAAACATGACAAGCAGGGATTATTCAACAATCTCAAGGATCTCTTAAAATTTGGGTTGTTATGGTCTGCCCCATGTAGTTCTAATACCCTACAGCTTAGGGCAATTATTCCTCAACAGTCCAGAACATCAAATCTGCCATTCCTTTTTTCCTGTTGCATAAACAGAGGTTAATATTGAATGAAGAAGCCACTAGAGGAAATACAGTTTCAAAACTGTAAAGAGTGCTGGTTGCTAAGAGGAAGATTGATGCAATAGGCAACCGGTCAGTACTGTAAAGCCGCTATTAAATCCCACTTGAAAAATCTTCAGAGTGCTCACATGAGTTAGTCTAGACAATACTAACTTGCACTTGAAAAATATATATATTCGTATTTATACACATAAGTATAGCCCATATGAAAAAAAAAAGAGAAAAGGAAAAAAATGTCCTTAGTTAACCTTAAAAGAGGGGGGCATTTTAACAGTATCTCTGTGCTTTATGGAGACAGATGGAGAATACAGTAAACAGGTTGCAAAACAGACAGACAGACAAACAACATATAGGACAAAGCACCTCAAAAAACATTGACTGAAGGAATTTTTGAAGCTCATGAGCCAGAGGTATAAGGCTGGTCAAAAACGGGAATTGAGAACTACTACCCTTTTACAGCGGTACAAAAAAGCCCCCAGTAGTCTTCTCAATTTTACTTGGTACTCAGCCTTTGAAAATGTTGAAGAACCCTGGAGTAGAGAAATTACTACAGTACCAAGCAGCACTTGCTAGCTTAAAATTGCAAGTCTGGATGGCATTTACCTTTCTTGCATGTTTTGTGCCTTCCCCAAGCCATTAAGAAAGAGATCTGGCTTCTGCTTGCGTGTAACCAGTAATGACAACCTCTTTGCAGTTATCTGTGTGCAAACAACCGGAGACATTCAGAACTCTGATACAGCAATCCAGTACCAAAGTAAGTTAATCACAAAATAAAGCCATTTATAAACAAGTAGATCGTTAAAAAAAGTAAAGGAAAAGGTTAAACAAAGAAAAACAATCCCACATGCAGACCAGTTTATCAGTGCTTTCATTTCAGCAGGATTGTACAATGTGACAACACACACCCAGAGCCCCGCGTGGTCCCCGCGATCAGCAACACTGCTTGTCAGGTGATGGAGACAGGATGGTCCATGCAAATGAGCAGACCCAAGTCACACTGTGTGCAACCAAGACACGATTCCAGACATCTTCAGAATGGATTAGAGTCACAAGAAATGAAGGTTCAATGGAGTGACTGATAATTAGTTGGAAGCACAGTATTTTAAGTAAATCTCCCTGAAAAGATGCTTATTTATTGAATATACTGGCCAATGGCATCCACTAACTGTCCTTTTATTGCCACAGAAAAGTAGGACAATATAGTAGATAAAAGAAGAAGCGCTACCTTAGGCAATCTTTAAAAGCCAAGATAAAAATCTTCAGCTACCCAAATGGCATTTCTTACTACTGACAGTTATATCATGCAGGAATTATACCATATTTGTGGAGCCTATGGTTAATGCTACATTTATTTCCAATATGTGGTAAACAGTATTTGAATTAGTACTATGTAGCCGATTGATGCCATCTGATTTACAAGATGGAAGGGATGGGAGACCGAGAGCGCCTTAGAGGACAAGGTGAGCTGTAGGGTGATGTTACTGGAGACAGTCGCAGAGCATTGCCTGTCAAGCCAGCTATGTTGTTTAAGCTTCGAGATTTTTCATAGCCTTGTATGAGAAAATGCACAGACATCAGTTGAATTCAGCCAAAAAATTGACAAAGACAAACAATACAATGTAATGTAATCCAAGGAGCTACCCGGGACTCAGAGGGAATCTGCCTGTAAAAGAACTCAATGCTGAGACACATTGCTAGCAAAAGATATTAATAAATAAAATAATTTACAAATTAATTCAGTTATTCTTTCCCAGAAAAGTAAACAGACCATCACACAAGAGGTCTGACCTGCTCTTCCACATCCCATCTTGCACTCAGTGCCGCTCTACTGGCTTCGGCAGGGTTGCACAGAGTGCAAAATAAAGGATCCCAACACGGTTACTGGGTGAGCTATCTGGCTAAGCATAATCAGAAACCCATTAAGACAGACTATAAAAACTGTTAGAATTATATAATCTCTGCTAAACCAAGTTCTTAATAAAGGATGATTTTTCTTTAAAAATAAATAAAATGAAAACCAGACAAACTGCATACAGTATGTATAAATCACTTCTGCAGAGGACTGAATGATAATATGGGAAAGAAGTTCCATCTTCAGAAATATTAACCCTAAGACTTTGTGTCTAATATTAAAGTATAATAAGAGAGCAGAGTCTGACATATTTGCAAATGCAAATGGCATTTGAATGGCAAATTTAAAACACTGTATTTGTGCTCCTTCTCCAGTTGACTCAAATGAAATAAACGGTATTAATCCACACAGCAAGTAGTAAATAATTAATCATTAAATGAGGCAACCGCATAATGCTTCACAATTTGGAGGGAACATTGCACTCGCAGACATTTCTGTTCACAAACACTGTGAGCTCTAGCAACCTGCTTTTTGCTACACATAGATTGTTTTCACCTTGTAGAAGCTATGCTGTAAAAAGAAAAGCATTGCTATTCACTGCATCCGTATCTTCATACTCAAGTATTTTTAATACCACCTGAATAAACCCACTTATGAAGAAAAGTATCAGTCATCAGCCTGGATAGAGACATCAGAAAGCAAATAGAAGATTAAGCCGGACAGGACCTAGCTTCTCCAGTTCACAGATACGTGCCTCACTGCAGGCATCAGAAGTCCTATTGATTTCAGTGGCACTACCTATTTCCTTGAAGACAAGCATGCGCCTAAGAATTTGTCAGATTAAGACATTCAGGTACAAATTGCTTACAGTGAAATACTGAAACTTTCCTCACAGAAACTACAAAATGTCAATGACAATACAGCTAAACATTACATGGATGTCACCAGACTTTTTTTTTTAATTGAAAGAGTTACTGGCTTAAATTCCAGGTCTCCAGATAACAGACAGTTAATAGACAGTTGTTAGCATCTTCAGGAAAATCATAGCTTAGGTTCTTCCCTAATGACATTAACATATTTCTTACCGACTGAGAATCACATACTGTAAAACTATACTTAAAGTAAATGTACAACCTCATGTCTACTAAAACTTTGTACAATGTTCTCTCCAGATTGCAAGGGCAGGCTAGACTGTGATGCTTCACAGACTTCTGATACATTTCAAAAACAGCCTCCAGTTTCTGAGTTTCCATCAGTATTTATACAGATTAGAAACAACCATGTTTCAAAGGGGATAAAAGGGAAGCATAATGCTAGTGTATTATTTAACCTCCTCTGTAAACATAAAGCTTAGAAAAAAAAAATAAATCAAAAGAATCAGGTATCTTTTTTTTCACACAGAAACTAGGAAACTATTTTTTGAAAATATTTTTCCTGTTACTTTTCTAATGATAAAAGCAAAGGACTGATAAAGGAAGATGGTAAAGATGATAAAGAAAACAGGAACTCCTAAAAAATTAAAACCAGAGACACAAGATGAATAAAGATAGAGGCATGATCCAAAATTGGTGCTTTCCAGGTGTTTCAGTTTGGTTTGGATCAGCTCTGAATCAGTATCATCTTAGAGATGGACATAAGGTGCAACTGCAGAAAAGCTCCAAATAAATGATTATTGAACACAACCAAGAACCAACCAAGGAATGAACCAAACAAGAATGATGTACTAAAAAAAAGAAGGGGAAAAAATAAAATGAAAAAGTAATAGACGTGATGTGTGAATTAAATTGAGTATTCAAACTTGAAGATGTTTTCTGCTTATGAGCTAACTCCCATACTCTAGACAAAATAAACTTCAAAGCCAGTGGCTAATACGTTTCAGCCTGGACTAAGGTTATCATCAGAGTTGGTCAAAGAACACACTTCTCATTGAAAAACTGTCAGTTCTGAACTCAAGTCCCATTTTTCTAGCAAAAACTATGAAACATTATTCTCTTGAATCTAGATTTTGAAATGAAAATGTTCACGTGGTCTCAGTATAAACTATGCTTTATTGTTATATGAATGTGTCTTTAGTAGCTAAATGGGTAACTTATTTTATTATTTCTGATCTGTTCCAATTATGGTTACTGCTAAGTGAATAGCACTCTGATGTTTATAACATTTCTAAAAGAAGTGAAGAACCTTATCTTGCAAGATGCCATGGCAATTTGCCTTATTCAAGTGTTCCTGACCTCCTCAAATATTGAACCTTTAACATTAGAGATATTGTAAATAATCCAGTTGTTGAGGAGGCAGTGAGAAATACACACTCAGTGGAAAGCATCCTAAATCTGTGCAAAAACATGTTTGCAATGAAGTCCCATTTAATCTAAACATATATAGGCATATGTAAAACATAGGAGCATAGAGACAATTATACTCTTTACAAATACCATACACATTGAACTCTGGTTGCATATCTTCCTTCACGGGTTTAGCTTACTGATATCATGCTTTTGAAATGTAAAAAGAGCCTCTGCAGAACAACCCAAGAGAAGTCCTTTAGCATCTGGGGCTGGCTGGGACAGCCATATTTGCTGCACACGAAGCAAGATAAAGAAAAAAAAAAGGGGCAGAAAAATCTCAGCCAAAAATGTTTGACCAGTGCCACATGGCTACTGTAGATGAACCCTGAGGTGAACGCCTGCACATCAGCACTCAGGAACATGAAATCTGTTGGAATGATAGAATTTGACAAGAAACCAACGCAATTCTTATCTAAGGAAATGGCAAGACTACCACTGGCATTGCTGATTTTGGGTCAATGCCCTGATGTTGGGTTTTGCAAACTCTTCTCGGAATCAGATTTGAAGAGGCTAAATAACTAGAAAGGCCTTTTTAACACACTGCAAGATCAAACATTGTTTATTGTAGTTGAATGCTGGTCGGGGTAGTCAGTCACCTTTTAGCACTAGTGGTGTGCTACAAAGAGGAAGCATTTTGTGGCATTATAAATTAACCCTTTTCTTTGAAAGAAATCTAAATAGCATCTCATATGATACGCTTTGTTGTGTTCAGAACAAAAATGTTGCTTACTTCTGACATTTCAACCTTTTAAGTGTAATTTATTCAGCTGTAATTTCTACTAAGTTATTAAGTGAAGACCAAAGTTATCAAATAATTAATTTTTCTTTTAGAATGACAAATGGTATTGAGTGATGAGTGCTTGGATGAGCATGGTCTGAATTGCAGGCTTTGCCATTAAATGTAACAGTCAAGTGAAGACACAAGTGAAATGAGGGTCCAATATCAAGCACATTTTGTGAAGACTAAAGGAGATGAGTGTTTCTAAAAGGAAAACAAGAGAAGAATGACTAGGAATAAACAAAAAAGATACATTGTGAATACAGTCTTTCCTCTAAAAGCATTGTGCACAACATTTTACTCTTTGCTTTCCACAAGCACATTGCTGAGTAATCTTTTATGATCTAATGAAAGAAGTCCATACCTTTCCTGATCCCTCCATCAGTAGCACACGTGTAATCACCTGTTGTCAGTAGGAAACATGTTCCCCCTCTTCTGTTTTTGTCTCTGGTACTAGAGCGTCTGATAGGAGGGAGCCTTTCACCAGGTGAGAGTGGCTGCTCACTTCCTGCACTGTCTTCACCTGATAACACTGGTTAAAGCACCATGCCCATTTACAGACAATAATGAATGAGGAAATGAGACATCACAAAGAGCTTATGCTGAATGTTGGATATTCCCATCACTCAAAAATAGTTATAAGGTAAATCATTAGAAGAAAACAAGATTGCAATTCACCATTAATCAGTACAAAATGGCAAAAAGTATATTTTTTATTCAAAAACAAATGATCTTTTGACTTTCCTGTTCTTTTAAATCTCATATAAAGTTCTACTAAACTAACATGAAATAATAAATTATCAAATCAAAGCTCAGTTAATTGCCTATTATGGACTGCAACTTTTCAGACTACAGTTAGCCTTGGATATTTCAAACATGTATTTACTGTTTTGGCCATCCTTTTTACTAAACAAGAGAACATGTTTGTAATTTTTGCTTAGAATATGTTGTTTAGCATATTTTAAAGACAACCCCTCCCCCAGAAGGGTTAAATTTTCAACACTGGGCACTAAAACCTGATTAATAATGCACTTGGCTTTCATTTCTATACTTATCACACTCACACTGCTGGTCATCATAAGTACCCAACAATAAATGTTGTCTTTGGTCTGTGTAGTTTATATTGTCAAACAGCAAAACTCCTACCTCTCCTGATTCGGCACTCCCAAAGGACTCTCTTTTAAAACTATCTACAATTTCAGACTCAGGCCATGTTTCAAGAAAAAAAATCTCTGCTCAGTACATCACCTAACAGGTAACGGCATGTTACTGACTTCAGCTTTATCTTGCATTTAAACCTGATCATGTGTTTTTCTGATCTGGTAATGCAAAGGGCTATATTCAGCCTTGAAATTTTGCACAGAATTTGTCTAATAGCATTCTCTACCAGAAATAAAGCTACAGTGCACAATGTGAGTGGTGGTACTACTGAAGAGAAAGTTAACACTTTAAAATGGGTCCTTTTTCCATATCTGCTTTCTCTCTAACTTCAAGGATTATAATACCTTGTAAATAAACCTGCAAACACAGAAATGTGTCTCTGCTCTGATCACACTGAGCCTCCTCCATTCCAAAATACCTTTAGTAGGACGTGGTGGCATGAAAAAGCTGTTACCATTAACACTTTAAAGATGTTGTCTGACAGTGGGTATCAGTCAAAGCACTGTAAAACTAACTATATTCCACCCTCAGTGTGAGTCCTTTCAAGGGTCTCTATCCTCTTAAATATATTTAGGATGTTCAAAAAGCTGTGCTAACTTTGTCTATGAACACTCACTCGAGACTGAAACTGAGCTTCTTTGAACATAAATTCTATTCAGTAACAGAGCAACAGACCAAAGACAGATATTGTTCAGAGACCAATTTTCCACACTCTCCTTTTTAAAAAATAAATTTCAATTACTGAATGACACCAGTCATGGGTGGTTTTGCTCTTATTATTCTTTCCAATGGGAATCTAATGACTGGTATGTGAGCTTTGTAATCAAACTGTACTTGGTTTAGGAGTAAATACATTCAAGAAACAAACAAAGAAAATCCTTGCTGCTAAAAAATTTGTTTTCATTATACTGAAATAAAATTTACTCTTTAATTTGAAGAGATATGGAATATGGGGCAGTGGCTTGGAGGGGCAGAGGCTGTCATTTGATATGCATTTTCACAGTGATTATCACAAAACACTCCTTAACCATCATTTGGAACTCTAATAAGTAAGGTAATATAAAAATCAACACTAATAATTATGATGTTGCTAGGGGCTGTCATTTTCATTTTTGACAAACTTTACATCAGCTATGCTATTATCATTAATAGTAAATATCATGCAATGTCTCATCTAACACAGACAAAGGAGGTTCTTCTAGCCAGGGAAGCAGAATGCCAAATGGAAAGAAAGATAGGAAGAGAGCTTCTTATTTCCTTTGAGTGCTGGGCTTTTGATGTAAAGCACCTGCTCCTTTTAAATGACTGCTTCTTTGTAGGATCTTGCTTAACAGGCCACGATGTGGCACAGGCAAAGCTGACACAAGAGACAGACACTGAGGCAAAACACCATGGAGTCCAACAGGGTGGGACACAGTGGCTGCTCAAATAGTCACAGTCATGCAGAAAAACAAGAAACATCCATACAACGCAACAAACAACAGGCAAAAGAAAAGGTTGATATCATCAGCAGGAAAGCATTCTCAACAGAGCAAGCAAAACTGTATAGACCAGCTACATAGTGGTTTAGGAACATTGCTATACCTATTTTGTCCTCTATGAGACTGCACACGCAAACACTGGGGGGGAGAAGGGTGGGAGCTACATCTTCTCCTGGCAGAAAGACCGGCTGCTTTCTGACCCCTACCAAACATACTGGTCTATAAAGTATTTTCAGAGGGCATGCATTTCCAGTGGGGTCCTACCTGATGATCTGTTGTGCTCCATCAGCTGGTTGTCCTTGCCCAGGCAGATGTCCCCCTGTGTGCTATTGCAAGCCATGTTCAAGTCTGTCTTGCAGAAGGTGGGTGAGCTGGCTTGAGGAGCAGGAGGGATGTGCTTCTTCCGCTTCCTCGGCAGTTTCTGCTTTGCCATGGCCAGGGAGTAGTACATCCCAAAATTGTTAACAATCACAGGCACGGGCATGGCTATGGTGAGCACCCCCGCCAGCGCACACAGGGCTCCCACCAGCATGCCTGACCAAGTCCGTGGATACATATCCCCATATCCTAAGGTGGTCATGGTGACTACTGCCCACCAGAAGCCGATAGGGATATTTTTGAACTGTGTGTGCTCACTTGCTGATGGGTCATTAGGCTGGGCTCCCACCCGCTCTGCGTAGTAGATCATGGTGGCAAATATCAAAACACCAAGTGCCAGAAATATTATTAGCAGTAAAAATTCATTGGTGCTGGCTCGCAGAGTGTGGCCCAGAACCCTGAGTCCCACAAAGTGTCGGGTGAGCTTGAAGATTCGCAGGATCCTCACGAACCTTACCACCCTGAGGAAACCAAGCACATCCTTAGCAGCTTTGGAGGAGAGACCGCTCAGGCCCACTTCTAGGTAAAAGGGCAGAATGGCCACAAAGTCAATGATATTCAAGAGGTTTTTGATGAATTCAAGTTTGTTGGGGGAAAAAATAACGCGTACTAAAAATTCAAATGTAAACCACACCACGCAAACTCCTTCCACATACGTCAGGGCAGGATCTGTCTCAATTTCATACTGTAGCACAGCTTCTGTCCCGTTGACAACCTGCTCAGTTTTGTTTATAATAGTATTGAAAGCCTCATGTGTTTCCAAACAAAAGGTTGTGATTGAAACTAGGATGAAGAATAAAGAGGCAAAGGCGATGAACTGAAACAAAGAGGGAAAAAAGACATCAGAAACACACAGCTCTTCACATTAACATTGTCAGTGATCATTATAAATCTTTTACTGATTCATCCCCAAATGATTCACAAATTCATATGCCTAAAACTTTGCATCTAGTCCAGAGAAGAGCCGCAGACAGCTTTCACACATAGGCCTGGAGTCTGGGAGCAGAAGTCTTGGTGATGGACACCATGACAGGCTGCAACTCATTCAGAAAGTGGCAACAAACTCTCTAATCTGTGCTAAACCATCTGAATTCCACTCAGCTGTCAAGGTACCTTACAAACAGCCCCTGTATACACATCAACCACAGCAAGATTTAAGGCTGTCGACTTCTCACATAGTGGAAAATGGGGCTGACCCCATGGTCTTGAGACTATAGTTCAGGAATTCACACCTGGCCTGAATGGCAATTCAGAGTGTCCTAGGACCAGATCCAAATTTCTTTCGGATTTTCAGTGATTCACAAACACAGGATATTTATTGATAGCAAATCCCTTCCATATTATAGCTAGAGTTGGTTGCACAGGCTGCTATGTTCACAGTCATCCATCACTGATACTTTTAGGCAGGAGTAAACCTAGAAGTAAACCTTGTGTAACCTCTCACTGTAGAGGCAGAATTTTGCCAGTGTGTTAGGATCCACGATCTTGCTATCAAAGTTACAAATCCAGGACAATCTGAACAAATAGCAAAATACAAATTCAGTTCTAGTAGAGGCATATGAATAGATAAAATACAGTTAAACAACCTGGAGACAGCCCTCACAGAGGATTGTTAAGGACTTAAAAATATGTACTGCCTGATCTTCAACTCCGTCATCACAATCAAACACTGAAGAAAACAGTATGTCCAGGACAGGATCTTATAAAAATTAACACTGAGACAAACAGCTGGAAAGGGAGATAAACTTTCTTACACCCAGTAAAACACACCAAATGAAAAGGTGTTTTGAGGGCAGTTGTTCCTTTGCTACAATCATTAACTTATTTTAAGTGACAGTACACCACCATGCTCGCACTCCAACAGCAACGGCATGGTACATGAATAGACAATGTGTTTAAATGCCTCCCTAAATCAGGATTTATAGTACGTATCAATGTGTTTGCTATTATGGATTTTCAGTTTAATAGACATTTTATAGCCAGTATTATCCTGGAAAAAACATTTGAAGACTTAAAGATTTTCAAAGGTGTTAGAGGCCCAAAGAAATAAAAAGATGCCTAAATAGGTTTTTGAAAATACCTAGTGTCTATGTGCTTTCTTATATCTAACAGCTTGAAATGGTATCATTGTACAATATCAAGAAAGAAAGACTTTTCTTTCAAAATGGCAGCAAATTACTAATTCTTTTGGCTTTGAATTTTTATAATTTTAAACTGTCACTTGCTAGTAAAACAAAAATCATAATAGGGATCTCAGAGCTTGAGGCAGGCTCTTCATCTTTTTTCATATTATTTATTTTAGTAAATTATGTATTTTATGTTTCCCTTAATATTACTTACAAATCACTCAGGGAATTGCTCTTTTAACCTTAATTCACAACCTGAAACCAAGTACCTTAAAGAATCCCATCAAGAAGAAAAAAATGTCATATCCTCTACAACCAGTCTACTGGAAATGGCAACTTAGAGTCCTGGTCCCAGTGGTACAGGCAAGAGAAAATGTGTCAGCAAGATGCTGGTATGATAACACACCAAAATCTTAAATGTCATTGAAAAAATCTAGTTACAAGACAGAAGAGCAGCCATAAGTAAGAATTCCTCCATTCTGTCACTTTAATCCAGACTGCAACATTGCAGCAAAACTGATCTTGTGTACTTTGGGTATCAATAACCAAATTTAATATTAGCACACAGATTTAATATTGTGTGCCACAGGAGTTCATTTCAGCTGGTACAATATTGAATGGTTGCATTTTTCTAACATGGAACATTAGTTAGGCAACAAAATGTCCCAACAACAGAGAGAGAATTGCTTTTATTCTGAGAAACAAATTTAAATTTGCAATGCAGGCCTGGAAAATTTATTATATTCAGACTCACAAGATATATCTGCCTATCAAAAAACCCTATATCAGAGATTTGCAGCTTGTTTATAGCTTCCTTTCCTCAATCAATGAAACAAAGTTATTACACTAAGCCTCTCCATTGCAAACACTCTAAATCCGTTATCTTTCAGAAACCACTGACTCAGGGACAGAATTGAACACTTACCACCCAGTTTGAACTTTTAGTCATGAGCTAAGCAAACAATCTTACACTGTCTGGCTGATTTTTACCGAACAGGGTTTTCTGCCTTGCCTTAACTACAAAATTACTGCACATTCATAACTCATTTATTCCTGGTACCTGACACCAACATACACAAAAAAGCCTCAGTCTTGTGCAAGACAACTAGAGTCAGCAAATAAAACCAGATTTATATTACTGAATTAATTGAATTAACCTCAGCAGATCTTTGCAAAACCTCTCCATAACATGGGTAGGGAATTTATCAGACTCTAAACCACTGGTGGGCTAAGAATGACCCTTGGAATGCTCCTAGAGCATCCCCCAGCATCTTTCTACACAGTAAAAGAGGGAAAAAGCAAACAAATCGATGGAGGCTGAGGATCACTGAAGCTAAATCAGCACTGTAGTTTGTAATCTGGGGTGGGAACTTTTAATAGATAAAATATTGGGCAACCTCTTTAACAGCAACACTTTAGTGATTTCAGGCAACTGTGAACATTTTTTGTCTGAAAAGAACAGAAAATTACATTCAACCTAGCCAAACTAAAATTTATCAACAACTCAGATATAGTAAGGATTCAATGTGCATTCAATAATGCACTGAATCTAATAGCATGTAAATGATTAGCACCTTTTTCTGGGCTGTATTTCAGAAAAAGTACATTCTGGTTCAGGTCCTTTCTAAAACAATGTTGAATACCAAAGGATTAACTACAGGTAGAACTGCCTGAAAAGCTGTTTATTACTGATTTGTTCAACATTGACACTGTGAAATGCCACAGTGTACTTGGCACTTGGCAAAGCAGCTTGAAATTTTTAACTGTGCACCTACATTCAGTGGTGCTTTATTATCCTTAAAGGAAAACAACATTCAGTCATTTCCAAAATCCGCTGACTATCCTACTCTGTTATCCTAAAGGCAATCATCTTTCTGTGGTTAGAACAAAGAAAGGCGAGAAAAAACTATCAATCTGGTGACAGATTTCTTGACAATCCTGCAATTTCCATTCATAGCAATGTAAAACAATGAAACGTACACATTTTGCCATGCACACAATAGCATATACATCATTGATTTTGAGCAAAGACACTCATTCCTTTTATCTCTTGTTGTGTTTTGTTTTAAACTGTGAACTCAGAACAGGACATTCTGGACAGAGCTTGCACAGCACCTAGCACGATGAAACCTCATACACAAGACCTACTATGGCATTGCAATAGTTAGAGGGTTCAGAGAACATGCAAGAAGAAAATGCAATGGTCAATGCAAGAAGGGACATTTTATCAGTCGAAGAAAAGTTCTTAGGGATTTACTACACATTAACAAAAGTATTTCCATAATATTATATTACATAGTAATAGGCAATATGTTGAAAAGACTCTAGCACATTTTTCACAAACAGTTGCTATGATAGAAATGAAATTAAGTCATGTGCTATCCTCAGTGCTCTCCTTCTGCTTCATCCTAATTCCATCTTCTCACAGTTTGAAGGCAATGAGCCTCTAAAAATACATCCATTTTTGTTCATGTGGGCAAGCACCACATTTCAGACAAAGTCAATCGAGATCCAAACTCCCAGGTTCTCTGGTGGATGGGACCAACCAAGTTGTCTTCCTGAGTCCTGCTAATGTCCACAATACTTGGAGTACCACACCCAACTTCTTGTTGGGGTTTTTTTTGCCTTTTCTTTTTTGCCTTTTTTTTTTTTAGCACACAAATCTAAAAGGAGTTAGCCTGATCATCATTTCAGAAAGGTCATAGGAAGAGACAATTTCTTGTTTGAAACATTAGCAACCATTTACTGTGAGAAATTCCGAGAACTTAGGCTTTGACTAGTTGCAAGGCAAATTCAGCCTTGATATACAGCAAAACAGCTTCATCAAACCCCTTTTCAAATAAAAATTTATGGTCTAAGCACATGGCTTGAAACTCTGGAAAAAACTTTGAAAAAAAAGTTCAAGAAAAATTTTCAAATAAGATCCAAATAATAAGGATCCCTTTCTCATTTCTTAAAAGTTTTTTGAAATATTTTTCTTGTTTATTTCAATGGATGAGATGAAATTATCTTTCCTCATTTACGTTTTCTTTTTTTACCCTGAGAGCCAACACTCTTCTAAGTGAGAGAAAGATTATACAGACACTGTAGGCCAGCAAACCAGCTTTTTTTCAAAATTGAAATTAATAAAAATTACATTAATAAAAAGTTCTGTCCATTTTTGCCAGAAGAGAACAGTTAAAAGTTACTACAATGTTCAGTATGTAATATACAGGATGAAAAACGTTCCTCATTAAGTAGTTAGAGCTCTCAGTAGACTGCTGATTCCCTCTGCCCACATTCTGAAGGCAGTGTGTACCCGATTTTGCTCATGTGTGTCAGCATCACATTTCAGACTAGGTTGGTACAAATTGCAGTTCCAAGCTTCTCTAGTTGATGGGATCCCCAGCCAATCCCTGTTGCTGAGTCCTACTAATGTTCACAGTGAGTGGATTAATCATCTACAATTTGATATTTGATGAAGCACATAAATCTAAAGCGAGTGCCAGATGCCTGCAGATAACTTGCTAGAAGAAGAAAACTTTGTGATTCCTGTTTTGAATTTAGTGTCCCATGGAAAAGCGAGTTGCTCAGGGTTTAAAGCAATTCCAAAAATGACAACCAATTCTAGGACTGCAAATTGAGCAGTTTGTGGATTATTAGAACTTCTGTGCATCCTATGTCATGTTTTACCTTCCACATTGTTCCTAAACTGCCTTGAAGGAATTAAGGTCACTTCAAAAATTGTGGTGACAAATGACCTGACAACAGTCTCATAGGCCATGTCTGGATTTCACAGTAGGAAAAGGCACCTGGTCAGAGGATGCTGTGTCTCACATCTAGCCTGCCTGCCCAAGTTTCCTTTCCAATGCAAATCCAGACATGGGACTGGTTGCACAACTGAACATTGTCCTGTGATGGAGCCAGGGCCTGACTTCAGTCATTCTAAGGTTTATAAGCTTAGACCCAGCCCAAATAAAACAGCAACAGAGATAGAAATTGATCCTCACGCTCAGGTGTGTTATTCATATTCATAAAACCAGACTCATACTACTCTGTATTCAAGATATGCTTTGTCTGTCCATCCCACACCCTTAAAAACAGGCTATATCTATACATTATTTAGTATTGCAAGATGGACGGGGCATAGCCAGTAAAGATGCTGAAGCACAGTTAATTGTTGGTAGCCACAGTCACCCTTATTTTTGTTTCATAGCTAAGTTTTGAATAAAATCTCTCACAACATTTCAGTATTTTCCCAGAGTCTGTACCCTGTCTGGATACAACTTGTTCTGGGGATGTATCTCAATACCTCCTCCTTCAACTCCCCCAACTGTTTAATGCAAATTTTCTAATATGAGTATTCAATAGCAGCTATTAAGGTTTAGTTGACTTATTTGAGTTTCATTCCAGGACTTAGAAGGCTTGCCCTTGACACACTTGACTACAAAAAAAGAAAACTACTGAATATTTAATAAGCCCTTGGAAATACAACATTTAATATTCTCTAATGCAGGTACAGAATTGCCTTTAGAGAAAAAAGATGACAATGTTGTTTTAAAAAATATCTTTATAGGCACATTATGAAACTTGATACATGCATGTTGCTGGAATTTAAAACAATCTTAAAAAATATAATCCAAACCATCACAATTAGACTAAAAATGCAACTACAGGGAGATGGGCACAGAATAGAGATTGTGTTTTATTTCTTAAACTAGCTTTAATAGCTTGTCTGCTATTGACACCAAAATCCTGCTTTCATTACAAAAGGTAAGAGTTTACTGAATGTCTCTTAACTTTTCCTGAACAAAAGAAAAGTGAGGGAGTTTCCAAAGTCATGAGTTCTTTGCTTTCCCACCAGAGCATAACCAGAATCCACAAAACAGAGTAACTTTTCTGTTAGATAACAAAATACTTAAAAGGGAAACAGTATTTTTTTTCTTAATACCATATTAATTTTGACAAAGCAAAAATAAATTTCCATACTTTGGAGATTTAAAAATTATTTCCAGTGACATCTGTGCACATCTATTAGTTTAAGGCTTTTCTGTTCACAGTTCAGAATATAATATAAATTATTTGAAAAAATACCTGATTGAGTTTCTTCCTCCTACCAACCCTCTGATCACACAAGTAAGCTAATCTATGCATTAAATGCATCCAGTCTCACTGACAGCAAAAAATGAGTCAGATATATTGATTACAAAACTGCAATTTACAATTTTTCTTCATATGTACTCTAAGACTCATTGACTAACACTATTTCTTAAAATAAGACAGTTATAAGCAGCTATACTAAGAATTAACTATTTCCAGCCTAAACATCAAAATCTGATATTGACTTTTTTTTCTCTCAAGGTGCAGGAAATAAAAGTCTTTGTTCCTGTAAATCTTCCATATATTTGTCCCATAATACTCTCCAGAAGCTTTTTGGTTTTTTTCTTCCAGGAATCTAAACCCTCAGTTACTTTGTGAATCCCTCTAGTCCTGTAGGAATGAGACTCAGACAAACAGGAACAAAGCCATGTCACGTACTGTTTCCAGTCAGTCACAACTAACTTGTGATGTTGAATTTTTAATCTAGTTTTATACCTGCTTAGTCATATAAAAACAAAGTCTTAAAAAATTCCCATTAAAAATCCAGTAAATTTGACGGATTTGGGTGTTCAATGAAACTATGATTTAACTATGGATGCTACTTGAGCAGAAGAAGAAACTGTATTTGTAAAGTACATGGTATGCTGCACTCCAATCAGTAGCAACTACCATCGGAATTAAATCACAGAATTAGACACTACTTCCAGCTTTCAAGAAAGTCATCTCTGGATTTAGATTTGACAGAGTTCTCTCATTTCTGCTTTTAACACAATACATTCTTTCCCTCTGTTTAATTTCATTTGCCTATTAGGAGACTGCTAAAATCATACTGCAATTTCAGAATGAGCTCTTGTGATGACCTTACCTTTCTGTATGGTTTAATGTCCTGTGGGGGGTGAAATCTAAGTATTAACATTCCTTTTACACAAAACCAAATAGCTCACCAAACAGATCATCAGTTTCTTCACAACTCTATTCCTCAAAGTTGCTATTCTTCCTTAGCTATAATTTCCCCTTGGAAAATTATCATTTCACAGAAAAAAAAAAAAGGAAAACTCACCTATGTTTTTATGGTGTGATGCATTTTTGGTACATTGCATTAACCTATACTGAGTAAGAAACTAAAAACCATCAGTAGCTACTAACCAAACTACTGGCATTTGAAATATAACAAGGCAAATGTACTATGTTTGCTTCAATACTCATAAATCATAATCTGTCATGTTATCACTCTCCAAAGATGAAGAAATGGATACAGACACAGAATTTTAAATAAATCTTCAAGGGAAAAACAAAACCATGATATATAAAGTGTCAGGCACTATAAAATGAACAATGTAATGTCTCTAAAAATATGTAACTCGTCCTACTTTTGGGGAATAAGGAGGAATGTCAGTATTAATGTCACTATCGGTCATTTGCCGAGGACACAGCCCGAGGGCGGGCTTGTCCCGCAGCAGAGCAGGGAATCGGGATAAAACAAGACAAATTTGAGAGCCGGGAGAGCTGAGCAGAAAGCCGAGCTCCAGGGAGAAAGGACCAGGAGCAGGCACACAGGAGCGGG
>VZRW01008784.1:0-14031 GCA_013398125.1 Aegotheles bennettii
ACTATGCATGCTTTTCTGTTCTCTTCCACGTGTAGAAACCGGAAGTGAAAGCTTTCAAAGATTTTTGCATCTCTTGGGTGACACAATTACTTTGAAAGGTTGGACAGGCTACAGAGGAGGACTGGACACTAAAAGTAAGAACTCCTCTGAAGCAAAAAAAAAAAAAATGAGGGGGGGGGTCTGTGCAGAGCAGGCGGGCTGTGATACAAATTTTTTTTCATTTATTGCATGTGCATGTTGTGTATATTGTAGAAGTAAACCAGTCCCAAAACAGACTTCCTCGTGCATGTTATATCACCAGGAAATAGTCATGTTAGCTTAAATCCCTGGTATGGAATGCAGTTGAAGAAAAGTGTTTATATGACCTGTACTTGCAAGGTGGACGGTTTCATTTTATGTTGGAATGGGGTGAAGAATAACCTGACATGTTACTTCCTTCATGATAGTAGGGCATCATGGCTTGAAGAACCATGCATGATTTCAGGAGGCTAGGTGAAGGACATCTTGGGTTTTAAGTGTGCAAATATGCAGATTAGGTTGCAAACTTGGGTTTGGACCCATGTAAAACATGCAGTGTGGACGTTTTCTAAAATGCGTAAGACAAAAGGATGACTACAGAAGATTTGGCAGAAGGACCTGAAATATCTTTTCATCCTTAGAAAACTTAAAGGACTTACTCCTGCTGAGAATGTTATCTTCCCTTGCAGATGATACAACAGGAACCTGTTCCATCTATACAGTTTTTCAAGGGCATGAAATCATGTTCCATGTTTCAACCATGCTACCGTATTCTAGAGAGAACAAGCAGCAGGTAAGTGTTTCTCTCTTTTTTTTTCTTGTTAATATTTTAGAAATGTAAATCTTAAGACTTTTGCTATATTTTTTTCCTCAATATTATACCTAATGCTGAAAATTCATGATAGTTGTTAGAAGATAATGCATCTTATAATCTGTGTGTTACATCTTTATGTTACAAAAGACACTTGCAAAGAAAGTCAAAATGGATTGACTGAGAAGTGATTGAGTATTCTGTTACTCGGATGACTTGTAGAGCTTCACTGCTGCAATTATCATTACCTCAAAGAATTTGGAAAAGGTGGAAATCAAACTTGTGTATGAATTGTCAGAATACTTGCATATGTAATATACAAATTGCTGAGTATGAGTTGTGTATCTTGAAAGAAATTCCTTATGTGAGCATGTTACTGGCAAGCTTTGCGCATTTGTTCTAAAGCAGTGCTGTTGCTCTCTCTTAGTTTGATTAGGTAGCTCCTTGGGTATTTGTTCAAATGTGCTGTCATCCATTCCTTGAACCTTTCTATGTAATATATGATGAAAAAAATACTTCATAAGCACATGCACTTACCTATATATCACATGTCCATAATGATTTACCTAAAATTACTTGCAAATTACTTGTTTTACTGTTTTCTTATTTAAGCAATAATTATATATTATGTATTAGTATAGTAATAGATTATATAATTATATTGTCCTTTTTTTATTTCCATGTCAGTTTTCTCATGCTTTTGCCTTGGATTGATGACAAGATCACAGCAGAAACCAGAAACCAATCAGGACAGTTACTGTTTTTAAAGCATAACTCAGCATCAGGGGTTTTCTCCTTTTATTAAAAATGGTGGATTTGGTTTTTTGGGGATGCTAGGTGTTCTGTGCCCAATTTGTGAATATTACTTAAGGAAATTATGGAAATTATTAGTGCTTTGCAAACTTAAAAATATGCTGTTTTAGCAACTGCCTTGCGCGTGCACCATGGCATTGCTAGGTTTACTTGCCTATAGTCAAGCAATAATTTTATATTGGCTTCAATCATATTGACAGTAGTTCTTCTGTTTGCCACTTGGCAATATTGTTTTACCGTTCTCTCACAGAATTGTGAAAGGATTTATTTAAGTCTTTGAAGTCAATATGTCTGTCTTTTTTTCTTTTTCTTCTTTTTTTCTTTTTTTTCCAGGTAGAAAGGAAGCGACATATTGGAAATGACATTGTCACTATCGTATTTCAGGAAGGTGAAGAGTCTTCTCCAGCATTCAAGCCATCCATGATTCGCTCTCATTTTACACGTATCTTTTTCCTTACATTTTCTAGTGATTTGTTGTTCTTATTTTAAGATCAGTTTTGCTTTTAATTTTACCTTAAGTCCTTCCTACGTGCTATTTACGGAAGTGAAAATTAGTTTAGAAAGGCAGTCGCATTCTTGCATTCTTTACTTTCAACTGCTTGACTAGGAGTCTCTGAGTCTGCCTTGTTAAACAATTTTTACGTCGAAACACTTAAAAGATAAGCTCAAAGCAAGAATGTGATTTTAAAATTGTATTTTTATCGGAGGCATTTATTTGGATCGCTTCAAAAGATAAATTTCATACATTTTCATAAAATATAAATTTATGTTTCATATTATTATATTAATATTATTATAAATTCAATGTTTATGTTAGTGATGTGAATTAATTGGGCACTAACTACTGAATATTGCCTTGTAATGTTTAGATGCTGTTTAAGTAGTTATGTAATTTAGATCATTTTTTCTCAAGTCTTTCAGACCAAATACCACACATTATCCAGATTTTTGGCAGCCTGTGTTTTTCAAACTTTTGTTTGAAAACATTGTGAGACAATATGATTCCAAAAACCAGCTGCCAATCACTTGGGATTATCATGGGGTCACACTAGTAACTCCCGACCTGACACCTCTAGGCTAGGTAGAATGGAATGAAAAATGGATAGAAACAAGAAAACTCTTATTTCTATCCATACTTTGTTGCTGAGTTTTTAAAAATGATCGCAAAGCTTAGGACTTCTAAACCTAGTTCTCGGGCTGACTGACTAGTTAGAACTTTCTTGCTACTTTCATCTGTGGCTGCTCTTACATTTTAGGTTTCAGCTCTTAATATTAACCTCTTTTACTCTTTTACTACAATAAAAAGAAGTCCATAATTTAAAAAATAAATCTTTAGATATAAGAGAAACCTAAATATTCTTCATTAGAAATGTTTGCTAAATCAATATACCTTCTCATCAGAGTGTCAGTATTAGTAAAAAAAAAAAAATCATTCTTCCCTTATTGCTGTTAGGAGGACTTACTAGGATATAATTGATAAACCCCACTCTTTTCAATTTTTGACAAACATTTGAGGTTCAAGTGTCCTTGGTGTCATAATGAGTTGGAGGGGCAGATGTGCCCTAAATCCATAAGGATGTGTTATCATCTAGGTCATTTTAAGTAATCCACACCTGGTTGATGGAGTCATATCACCTTCCTGATATTTTCAGTTGACGGTAGTCAGGGATAAAGGTGTCTGCGAGAAAACTGGAGGTTGACACTAACCTGTGTCAGATGTGGTAAATCTCAAAACTCATTGAATCCTTACTAGAGCTTAGTACTTACTTTCTTACATACTATAGAACCTTGGTTTTGTTACTTCTACAGTAGGGAAAAAATAGCATACAGATGTCCCACTGTGCTGTCCTATACAGCAATGATAGCTGCTGTAAGGGTTTGTCATGTGTCGTCTCGGGGTAGGATTGAGTTACCCAAATAAAGGTCATCCAACACCAATTTAGACATCCCAACATACCTGAAATGGCTGTTCAGGTCTGACATATGACGCTGAGCCTACAGGAGATCTGTGCCCCTTTTGAAATAGCAGCTGGAGACAGGGCAATATGCTCTCGAGCATGTTACAGGGCTCTCAATGCTTATGTTGAAATAATTGAATCCCATCGTCTTTTATTGTGCAGTCTCCAGTAGTGCTGATCACAGCTATTGGCAGAGGTCTTTTTGTTCTGTCTGAATCAAACCCTTACAGCCAATGAAGTTATTTAGACTTACGCTTTTCTTGACACTGTTTATAAGGACTGAAAACTTAGAGATGGTGTTAAGGAAATCTGTCAAAGCAAGAAGCCTGCAACTGATTCCACAAAAATATCTTGCAGGGCAACCATGAGGATTTCTCTGACTTTTTTTCCCAGATTTGCACAAAATTATGAATCAAGACCAGTGATTTTTGTGTGCTTGCACTTTAAATCCTTCTATTTTCTTATAATTCTGTTAGTTAAATCATTTCAATTAAATCTTTTCTTCAATTGGAGTTTTGGTATGAGCAAAGTGCAGAATCAGTACTTTTTTATGAACTAAAAGATTTTTTAATCACAAGTCTGTCAAACACAAAACAAAACTGTATGGCACGTTTTACATTTCATATAATGGCAAGGAGTCTGTACTTGTGGTACTAGCTAAATTTTAAAAACTGTTGTTGAACACAAATTTTGCATGGGACCTTTATAAACAGTAAAATGTGTATAGTCTAGAATATTTTATGTATTTACATTGATTAGTATATTTTACCTTTATTAAATCTGCAATCTGCTGCAGGGGAAAAAAGTGTATTAAAATAACACGTGAGCTTCATTACTGCTGGATTAACTTCCTTAATTGCACGGCAGATATTTTTGCCTTAGTGAGATATAATAAGCAGAATGATAGTTACAGGTAGGTGCTAATTGTAACAAATAACTTCAAACCGAGTTTCTGAGGGTTTAGAGATAACAGGAAAACCTTTTGTATTGTCCACCTGTCTGTGTGCCAGGATGCCAAATGAATTTACAGAATTAAAGAGTAATATGGACCTGGATGCAGATGCCTTAAACTGGCTATGAATAAGGTGTGTGTTTCTAACCATCAGAAAGATGAAATTCTGAAACAGGCATAAGCCAAGGGGACAAAACAAAACCGCTTTTTAAATGGAATGTAACAAAATGATGGGAGATATGGATGGAACATTCTGACCTGGTGAGATCAATGATGTAGTGAACTACATGCATGATTAGATGTGATGTTGTGATAGCCACAGACTGTGGATCTTACAGGTCAGAGTTCAGTTGTAGCTAAGCAAACCAGTTCATTTTTAGGGTTCTTCATAGAGTACTTGTACAGTTGGACATCACATACTTTCAGCCTGCTGGAATTTTGCTGGTAAATACTGTATTACTCATCTGTGTTTCAGTTAGCCTTGTGACCCTCACACTTGGTGGCATATGCTCTCCAAGTCAGAGTCTGTTAGGTCTCACCAGAATCTGAAAAGGAAGCATTTCTTCAGCCTCATGCCTAGGCATCAGTGAACAAAGTGGCTTTAACCAAATAGTTAATCCCAACTATTGTCTTGAGATTAATGGTGAGATGGCAGACATAATCTGTCTTGAAAAAGCAGAGTGGCAGTGGGATGTCATTGTCTGAGTTGATGGGGGAGGGATTCCCCTAGGGCATGAACCAAATAAGCAGTTTAGAGAAATAAAAGAGCCACCCTTTAGCTAACGGTATGCTGCAGTTCTCAGTATAGGACGTAGACTTGCCATCATTATTTCTCCTTTACAAAGTGCTAGCAATATCTGTAGTGATCCCTCTTCTATTGAAAATATGCTATGTCATTTACTACTTAGACTGGGTCAAAAAGAAATGGGAGAATTCTGACCTCATTGCAGTCTATGGCTTCCTTACAGGGGGAAGAGAAGGGACAGGTACTGATCTCTTCACTCCTGTGGCCAGTGACAGGACTCGGTGTAACAGTAGGAAGCTGAATCAGGGGAGTTTTAGGTTAGATATCAGGAAAAGGTGTTTTTTACCCAGAGGGCGATTGAGCACTGGAACAGGCTCCCCAGTGTCACAGCACCAAGCCTGACTCAGTTTAAGAAGCATTTGGGCGACACTCCCAGGCACATGGTGTGACATTGCTTCATTCTGCCAGTCTTAACACATCTTCCCGTAATGCATACGACACAGTTATTATATATTTCAGCTTGGCCTAATTGCATTTCTTTCAGTTTCTTCACCTTAGGCCCACATAGGACTAGTGTTCTTTCTGCTATTTTTTTGTGAACACGGTCTTAAAAGTGGCCAAAATTTCAGTCAAAAGAAACTGAGGGAACTCTAGGCTTTTGAGACAAATTTTCCTTATTTCATATGCAATGCCACTGTGAGATCTGTCACTGAATTTCTACTTAGAATGACTTTATATTTTATGTTACTCAAGAAGTCTAGTGTTTTGGTCAGTTTTGTTGTTGTTTTTCCTGTCTTAATTCATTCTGTGTTAATCAAAGTTTCACACCCTGTGTAGTGATAAATTACTATTTTTTTTACCTTGATGGAATAAGGTAGACATAGGGCATCTCTGAAATTATTCCTCGAATCTGTGAAACTGGTATTAGAATGATAGGTATTCATGCAAATGTAATACTGCATTTCAGATTGTATGCACAGTTTTTAAGCTATTGTATGCACAGTTTTTAAGCTTTCATGAAAAAAAAACATGAATGAATCCATTAGAATCCATTTGACTCAATAAAAGTCAGTAACTCCTGGTTTTTTGAGCAAGCAAATTTTGACTGGTTTGTATAAATTGTAGAGATGGGTTGAATCTATAATTTTAGCACTTAACTTACTGCAGCCTGTGTCAGCTGCACATGCTGCTTGGAAGATCATTGTCTGACTACTGTCTTACAGTGAGGAAAATTGTGCAGATTGTCACTTGAAATACCAAGGAAAGATAACTTACCTTAAAGAAGCTACAACTTGCTGAGCATGTTGTATGCACAGTTTTTGTACCTGCCATTCATTCTTGCTGTACTGGACTCCTTATGGATCAAAAGAACTTGGCAGGTCCAGTTGTCATGGAAGTCACTCTGGCTTTTTTCCTCAGTGGGAAATGAAATTGCTGTTCTCAAGATACAGTTTCAGCTATGGCAAGCCATTTTTATTCAGAAAGAATCAAGTATGTATGTGGTGAATGCATAGGTAAGGTCGAAATCTATAAGGAGAAAATACTTTCTAGGCAAAGATCTGTTCTTTTACAGCTTTTTTGAAAAAGACTAGGTATTGCTAGTGCCACTAAAAGCCTTGCTCTATGCGTAGAACTGCAAAGTTATGTTGTAATGTTAATGTCCCAGTGTTAGTTTGTATAAAGGAAGCAGAATTTTCCTCAAGTTAATAATTCCAAGTGAATGTTTTTTGTTAGAGCCCATGGAAGTTCTTACCTAATACATACCCAGGTAACAGTTTCCAGTTCTTTCTTCAGTTTTGAATAGTGTCCGTAAAAACAGTGAGGTTCTAATTTGACTTTCAATATAGATAAAGATTTGTTCTTTCCATAGGCTGAAAATATTTTCAGAAGAAAGTGTTCCTCTCTTTGGGCCTCCCCTTCCATCACCACCTGTGTTTACAAATCACCAGGAATTCAGGGATTTTGTGTTAGTGAAATGTAAGTGAGGGGTTTTTTTGCTTCATGCTTCTCTGGCTACTAGGTATAAACTGACTTTTTACATTTGCAGAATGTGCAGCCATATTTAGCTTTGCATTTCCTTAAAGGACATGGAGATCTGAAAGTATTTATAATGCTGTTTGATATTTAGTAATAGAAGGTGTTAGGTTAGCAGCTCAGAAAACCTGAAAATACAAGCTTTTCTGAATGCATGCTGCATAGGTGCCTTTCAGCACCTTTAAGAACTTTTTACTTTTGTAATGATTCAGTCCCAGTTCTCATTGACCCTTACTTGCCCTTCTAAATCAGCAAGAAAGAAGTTTTTGAGAGCTGATCGTGATGATTATTATTAGACTCTTATCTGACAGAAACTTGACTAATAACTCATTTTCCTATTACTAATTTTTCTCTTTTAAGCTTAAAGGATGGTTACTCACTGAAAAATGTGCAAAAATGAGTCAACTCTAGATTACTAAGGGGAAAACAGGTACTTTTGTCAGTGGAAGTTGTCAAAGTTCATTTAGGTAATGAATCTTCTTTTCATAATATTTTAGTAATAAATGGGGAGAAAGCCACTTTGGAAACCCCAACATTTTCTCAGAAACGTCAACGCACTCTAGACATGCTGATCCGCTCTTTATACCAAGACCTGGTGCCTGATCTACACAAGGTAAATGTAAGTCAGAAGTTTCTGCATCCCTCGCATGTGCTTTCCTGTTCTCGCTAGTAGACTGAATGTTCTATTGCTTTAAAAGACTGTAATCATAATGAGAACTGAATTGCATACACTATGCTAAATACCAGTTGTCATATAACTTGTTTTACAGTTATATGAACATTAACAGACAGTCATTTCAGAATAGGGTCTTCATACATTTGTTTAAACCAGTTGTGAGAAGAAGCATAACAATGTCATACTTTGTATAAGCTTACTTGCAGCAAGACAATTGGACGTTAAGACTCTTAAGTTTACCCTTGGGTAACAATGAGATAACTTTAGATGATGTAGATAATTTTAGATGACAAAGACTTATTCTTAATGTAATTCTTAACTAACTAATAAGTTCAATACTTATAAAGTTAGTGAGTTGCTATTTTAACCACTGTTTATTTCTCTTAGCTAAATAGTTCTCATTAAACTTTTTTATCTGTGTATTAAAGTCTACAGTCTTTGTTATGATTGTACAGAAGATGACAAAGTGGAAAGTAAAGCCCTCAAGGATTGGAACGGTTATAATTTCTGTTCTCTGAGAGGCTGTACAGTTAGATTCATCATTACAGGAAAATATTTTTTTTAAAATGACAGAAAATGTAAATGATATCACATTAAGTTAGCCTAGATTAAAAGCTTATGAAAACTTTTTCTGTTTTAGAACATGCTCAATAGAAGGTCCTTCAGTGATGTGTTACCAGAGTCGCCAAAATCAACAAGAAAAAAAGAGGAAGCTCGGCAAGCAGAGTTTGTCCGACTTGGTCAGGTAGGATCAATTTAAGAGGTATGCACCTTTGTTTACAAAGACTGTGTCACTCCTTTTGTTAGAATTTGGTTAGCTTGCAGAGCTATGTTCGGACTTAATGCAGGTTCTTGGCTCTTTCAGAATCAGCTCACTTCTAGTTGAAGCATTTGTGATATTGTTACTGTATGTCCTTGGCACCCCTGACAGTGTATACCTATGGTTTGACTTAGTGGTTTGTTACAAAGTTTTGCAAGTGAAAGGCCAGCTTGTATAATTGATAAAATGATCCTCTGTCCAGCTAGCTTATAGAATGAATTGTGTAGATGACTAGCTTGTATGCTTTGAGGTGGAGGCTTTTCTGATTTTGAGTTTTCATTTAAAAAACAAACAAACAAACCCCCCCCCCCCCCAAGCCCAACCAACATACATTTTGACTGAGATGATCTCCAGCAGCCCTCTAGCAATTCATGCAGACTTTGTTAACAATATGCAGAATTCTGCTTCTTTTCTAATTACTTAGTGTGATAGGAATTCCAAACTGGAGTTGCTTTGTAGTCCTAAATTGTCCTTTCCTTACAGTCTTTAGCTTGGATAGTGCTGGCAAAAACTCAATTTAAATAAAAATCTGTTTTTATTAGGCATTGAAATTGAAAACCACTGTGAAAGGGGATGCCACAGCTAACTTGGCAACTGCAGGCTTTTGTAAAAAGGAGGTGAGTGAACCCATCTTTCCGAGGAGAGCTATGAAAAAATTAAATGCTATGAAGTATGGTATTGCATAGCAATTCTACATACTGTTTATTTACTTTTGGAATTAGATGCTGTAGCAGCAAAGATGAAATGTTTAGTGTCAAAGTGATTGTGCAGCCAGTATCAAATTGATAAAGGACAAGCTTGGAGGCAGAAGTATTTCTCAAGTAAAAGCAAGCATGGATATTTTTATATCTAAGAATATTTGATGAAAATACCATTTTCCATATGCATCCATCTTTTATTTTAATTTCTGCATCAAGTTTAAACCAAAATTCAGTTGTGTTTTTATTTTCTGTAGTACCAGATTTTGTTCAAGGGCATTAGGGAGTGTAAGATGCAAACCAAACTATTCCGCACGCATCTTATATACAGAAGCTTCAGAAGTGCTTCTAGAATTTCAGAGACTTCAGCTAATATTTAAATTGGGGAGGAAGGGCAGACTCTGGGAGTTAAGTACAGAGAACACATGCCAAAGAACAATTTAGCAGAAAGGCAGTTTCAACTATACCATGTGCTAGTGATTAAACATCACAACTGTACCATAAAATGTAAGCAAATTGCATATGCATGGTGGTACATAAATTTTAAGTCTGTAGGGGTTTTTTTTAATAAAATACATATTGTGTATTTTAAGGGTTGCACTGAGTATCAGCTGCATGTGTTTTAACTCCAGTGTTTCAGGAATGTGTCTTACACTTATTAGTCTCCAAATCCAGTTAATACAGAGAGTATTTCCTCTGCAAGAAAATTAACTAAATTTTGATATTTCAAGTTCAAAAAATACACTGTTTGGAAATGTATTCTGCCAAAAGCATTTACATGTTATTACTTGCCATTGTCCATCACATTCTGTGTATGTATGATCTGTATTTCTTAGTGTACTTAATATGTATCCCTTATGTTACTTCATAGCCTTGGGAATCTCAATCTTTCTGCAGTAATTTTCCTCATGAGGTTGTCTGTGCAGATTCTTGGGGCCAGTCCTTGCTGGTTTCTACAGATGCTGGCATCTTGTTAATAGATGGTTAGTAAATGATCCAGTGGTTTTGTGTCAATTTTTATTTATCTGACCATTTTCCTGAAATGTGTGTTCATAAGACCTGTTCAGGTGTTGGTAGGTCTTCACCTACAGGGATAGTTACCAGTCCAAGTGAATTCATTGCATTTATGTAACCTAGTTGCAAAAATTCTCTCTGCGCTAGAATTGAGCTGTATTGGGGAGCCAGTGCTAATGCAGATTTCTGGATGTTTTGTTATTTCTAGACATTGTTTTCTTGACCATCTGAAAAGACTTATGAAGTCCTATCCAAGCTCAAGGAGTGTTTAAATGGCTTGTGTGGATTTCTTAGCCCAGGATAGTGAGCATGAAGCCAAAGGCTTATGTGACAATGAAAGCCTGCTTCTTCCAATGACATTGCGAGTTTGACCCCTTGTCTTCTGTGTGCCACATAAGGCCAGTGGGACTGAGAGCATAATGAAGTTAGTTGTCAGTGTTAATTCTCAAACTTCCATGGGAAGGTCCCTTTCAGTCTTCGGTTGCATAATCTGATCCAGGGCAATGATAAAAGTCTCCTGTGAGGAAGATTTGCTATGGTGCTGTGGTATACATAGCAGCTTTGCGCAGTTTTTTTCATTTTTGTAAGAAAAAACCAAGTCTTTTATTACAAGAAAGAAATAAGTCAAAACCAATGACTAGCAAATTTTAGCAGGAATTTGAATAAATACGCATGTTTCTTTTTTAGATGGTCAACCGTCAGTGCAAGTATTTGATAAAACTCTCCAAATAAAGCAGATGCATGTGTTAGAAGCTCTGGATCTTTTGATTGCCCGAACAGACAAAGGTAGGAGAGATCTCTGTTCTTTGATTCTCATGCGAATGTGGCTGGTGCTGGATATGTATGTCTCATGAGGCAATTGTGTCTATCAGCAGCAAGCATATTAGATGTCTTATTTAGAATAAGGGAGCACATACAGCAACTGCTGTTATTTTTTAAAAGGCTGGGAGGGGCGAATCCCTAAATGCTCTTTCATGCTTCCTTCAAGGCAAGCCTGAAACTGGTCGTATGGTCTTTCATCAGTCACTCTTGGAACTCTTCACTCTTTGGAAATCTCCTTGACTGAATTAAATGTTTATTCAGTTATGCAAAAATGTGGGGGAAGTTACTTACGCTATCACTGTTTTACCAGATGGTTTATTGGTATTTATTCTGTTAACTGTCACCACATCCTAGTGCTATAGAATGTATTTTCTTGAAGGTTCTGGGATTAAAGAGCTTAAATGTTGTGTGGACTGCTAATGTTTCAGTTTTAGCCTCGTTTGGAAGCATTAATTGTGCATAAAATGTGCACTTTTTCAGTGAGGTACTTTTCACCCAATAGCCTGTGGTTGAATTTCACAAAGTGAACATACACAAAGCAAGAACAGGATCTTTATGTGCAACACAGAGAAAAAAATTATAAATATGATTGTTTTACTGGGTTTTAGCACATTATGTCTGTTTGCTCAGTTTTGGCTGAAGTTACATTTACCCAAACTTAGGGTAAAATGCGGTTCCTTTTGTATCACTGGGAGTTGCCCAGCTTGGCTGCACCTGAAGAAATTCACCCTGGGACCTTACCTGAGAGCCATTTGCAGTTCTTTCTCAAGACACCTGGAGGGTGGGTGATGTTTCTGAAGATCTGAAAAGGGTAGTTGTAACTGAACCTTAATTGGTGAAGCTGCTAGAAAAGGTGATTACATTTAATTGTCAAAACATTGTACTGTTTGGTTAAACCAGAAAAGAGAGATGCAAGCAGGCATTATGAGGTAATGGAACAAGGTATAACTGGCATAAATTCATGACGCTTCAAACATAGTCTGCTAAAGTCTTACTCATGTAAAAAAATGCAGAGATTTTTAACTCCTTATATGGATGCTTTCTGAAGCATTTGGGAGAAAGTTATTTTATACTTGCTAGAATTCTGGCCTCCTATTTTGTATTCACATATTGTATTGAAATTAAGATCTGGGATGGAAGAAAAATCATACTTGCCTTTCATTTTCAGACTATACCTCAGCAGCAGAAATTAGAAAAATAATGAGTTAGATGAGCAAAAGCATGCTCGTACTGGGCTCATAAACTGGTTTCAAAGATTTTGTGGGGTTTTAGGATAAAATGTCGTATGCTGAAAGGTTAAATTTTTAAGCTTAACTATCAGCAAGAGCTTATTCTTAGTCAACATTCGAAGACAAGGCATAAGCAGTTACTGCGAAGGTTGATGACGGGGCTAGTACTCGGCCAGCAGAAAACTCTCATGATGCAATAATCACCAAGTGTCATATTTCTGATACTGATTCTGCCTTATGCCTTTTCTCCTATATATTTTTTGTGTTGATTTCCCTAGTCCTGTGGGATGCTATCAAAAGTCACTTTGCTACAGAGATCCATTCAGTTGCCCCTACAGCCCTCTACTTCAGGTTTTGCCATGTCACTATCAGATGATCACTACTGGCCAGGTCCAAAGGTATTGCACCTAACATGGAAGATGTTAGCTGGCCAAGTGCTGTGGGCAAGGATGGTTTCAGAGAAGTAGACGAGATTGTCAGATAGAGTGGGAAACACCTTGTAGGCAGCCTTACTCATCAAAGGAAAAGGTCTTTAGGAAAGAGCAGGCTACTATTACCAGGACTTAAAGCATGAATTAGTTGACTTGCTGTAAATCTACAGTGTAGTTTGGCAACTTGTTTGACATTACAAATGTAAGATGTCCATTTTCTATACCTTGATGTTTTTCTGACTAGGAAGGTTTGTCCCCACTACAGAAAACTGTATTTATGATCTTCACTTACTTGAGGAATTTGCAGGATTCTGGTGCTGGATTCCTCAGGTTGTTGTGTTTGGAATAGCTAACTGAACACCAAAGGAATAAGTCCAAGGAGAGACAATTAATGAGAGCAGTAACACTGTCCTTGAACATTTGACTTAGCTCATGTTTTTTGGCCTTCCCTCCAAAATGCTGTGAACATTGCTTGCTGTGAGAATTTGCTCTCCGAGTCAGATTACTCAATGTTTCAAATTGTGGCAGACTTAAGGAAGCATTGCATTTTCTCCTCTCTTACACTTGCTGTGGGAAAAGAAGGTTTTGCAGAGGCCAGGTGTCATGTTGCTGTTCTCTCAGAATTGAAGACAGCACCCATGATTTTGCCTTTATGGTAGAATCCACGCCAACTATATATTAAGAAAGCATGCTTCGTTTTTCCAGCCGTACCAGCTAGTCTAGTAAAAGAGTCCACCTTTGTCAGAAAATCTTGCCTTACTTACATTTTAAGAAACTTGGTTTCTTAGATAAGAAACTACTCTTAAGTCACTTATTTTCCAGCTGCAAGTAGTAGTGCATCATTTATTTATTTGTTTTAAATTTAGGAGTTGTAGATTCCACTCATATCTATCTTTGTGGAAAACAGATTTAGCCGTGGAAGTAGATACTGTATTATGTTTGCAGTTGGAATATGCCTTGAACTTGACTACCTTCGAAGATTAGATAAGCAGGGCCAACTTTGGCCTCCT
>VZRW01008786.1:0-17357 GCA_013398125.1 Aegotheles bennettii
CACCCTGTCCCATGGGATTTCCCAGATACTGGTGTGGACTGACACCATCCCGGACTCGCATAAACCTGCTTTTTCTTTGAAGTCCCAAACTTTCCCAAAAAGAGAGTCTTGTTTATTTATTTACTTAGTTATCTTTGCTCAAAACGCATTTTGAAACAGTAAAGCAACATGAAACATAGTATGGATCAACCACTGACTTGTCTAGTGTTTCCCTGAGGGACCTGTATAAGGATTATTTGAGTGCCAGTGCACCTTTAGGAGTCAGAAGAGCAACCTCAGGTGGATATTTAACAATCAGCTACCTTTGACTATAAGCACAGAAAAGGAATGAGACTTGATTACCTTAGAGACAAAGAAAGACCTGGATCAAATTTGGGTTTTTCATCATCTTGCCATTTTTGACAGAGCAGAGTGGTGGGGAAGTGGGGCAGAAGACATCTGAAATATTTACAGAGTCTGGGAATAGCAAAGGGAGCAAGATAGAATAGAAGGTTAATGCCATGTTTAATATGGAAAAACTACTCTCTCCCTGTGACATATGCCTATGGGATAATCTTGATATATGCACGAGTGTGATCAAAATGTCAGCCAGACTTTCATTAGTTTCCACCTCCCCCTTGAATTCTCTTCTACAGTCCAGAAGTTGCTTGCAAGAGTCTAGAACTGGGGATTATCCAGATTACACAGCTACAAGGACACAGTTGTTGGAAACAGGCAAAAGAAATTTGTCAGATAATTCCCCTTCACCTCTGTAACACTAATCAGAAACGTGAGACTCTCACTGTGTGCGCATGTATATTCTCTGACACCCATCTCGGGGCAGTGCTACACAGGATGCATCTTGTTACATCAACCTAATGACTGCAGGGCTTGGCAAAGATGAACTTTTGGCTAGAAAGAAAAGCAATACTTGGTGTTCTTTAATATCAGAAGTGTAAATAATGCCTCTAACTTTGCTTCTTTCACTGTTCCTAGTTAAGGATACTTCTGGTTCATCCCCTTCTGCAGCATGACAGCATAAGGATGTTTAAGGATACCTTAAAGTGGTAGGTAAGACAAACCCAAGAGGCAAACACAAGAAGCACCCAGGATCTCTGCAGACAGCCCTGAGCTGACAGTCTTCAAATATTAGGGAATTCCCTGAGACAGGAGCTTTCCCTCCTGAGAGCAAGCAGTCTCTTACAGTATTGGGCTTATAAGGTCCTTTCTGCAAACCCACTTGCTTTGCTTGAACAAGATTTATCACATCATATACAAATTTCTCTGAAATCTGGTGTTATTCTTGGGTGGCATCTGAAAGAACAAGAGAAAAGCTTTCAAGCAGGTTTCTTGTTAATACTATTAGCAATGGGATTTGGTTGCCATCTGCTTGCTGAACACTGATAAGTCACATGCAGACTTACTGGTACACCTGAGAAGACATCCCTATTGCTCTCCTCTATCTCTGCGTGGAAGGCTCCATTGACTATCCACAAAGGAGCTGGTGCTAGATAAACAAACGAACGCAAGGCTGACTCTCAAAGCTTAGTAATATTTATAGTGCCAAATTCCCGAGGCTGCCTTGTCTTAGACCTGTGCAGCCACTTACAGAAAAATAAGGGTCACCTGAGGTTATTTTTATCTATTCCAGATCCTAACCTCTTCCCAAAATCCACATTGCAAGAGTCAGCATTAACATGTCAGTGGAGTAGTGAAACACACTTGGGACTGTCTAACAGCTTCCCCTAGGAATCAGTGAGAATTGTCTGGCCATCTTATAAACATTATCTTTATTAATAATAATAATTAATATAGTAGTATTTGTTAATATTTTACATACTTAAAACATTATCAGGGCCCAGTCAGCTGGCCCCTGACTCAGTGAGTACACATTGTATCAGTTACATGACAGAGATTTTTAGAAACAAAATTTGGATTCTTCTCATGCCACACAGAGAGGTTTAGGAGCAAAGGAAAGAAGAAGATATCTGAGGAAACTGAATTTTCTGCAAAGCCATGGAACAAGATTTTGGCATTACAGATGATGGATAAGAAGATGAGAAGCTTAGAAAAAATTGTGGCAATGAAACTTGGAGCACAGTGCAAAAATGTAGTGGGTCCCTGCGTATGCCTGTATATATCAAGCATAGGAGAGTACCTCTTCTTATCAGTGTATACACAAAAGCCAAGCCAGGGTTTGCTATCAACATGGCTATTATAAACAAGAAGGAATGCATGACTGGGACAGTGCGACAAGAGAGTTATAGTGCATTAGAACAAGAATATAAAGTGAACTTCTAAAGCACAGGATCACATATTTCTCACAATAAAGCAAACAAGGCAACTGGCAGAGTTCTATAGGGAAAATGACATCACTGCAGATTTTTAGGGATAATCATTTAACTGGATTAGCCCCAAAGTGCTGTGTCTAAAATCAGTATCCCTGTCTCTTTATGTACTCCAGATGAAACACATTAGCAGAAATATGGCAAGGGACGTTCACAATGCACTGTTCTACATTATCAGCATTTTTTGCAAATCTGCAATTAGTCTAAAGGGCCTGGGTAAATTAGGCCTCTTGATAAATGAAGCACCTAGACAGGTCTCAGATTTATTGGATCTAGGTGTCCTGCTGTCCAGAGCCTGTTGGCTAGGCTGTGGAACAGAGATGGTACAGTGGGGAAGTCTATGAAGCCAACATAACTACGAACTGCTGAGCAAATGTTGAAAAGCCCTGACTAGGGCTACTGACTGATTAGCATTGAAAGTTTCTGTAAGGAAGAGTGTAATTTTAGGGAGAATGAAGTGAGTAAAAAAATTAAGAGATACTCTTCAAACTTTGGTATATATGTGTGAAATCCTGTGTTATTTTAGTAACAGGGACACTTAGTGCCTGAGATACAGATGCACGCATACATACACTATGAGACAGAGAGGGTAGACAGAGGGAGACAAAGCTAGTATTTTTACTGGAGACAAAGCTAGTATTTTCATATCACACAAATTCTGGAGAAAAAAGATGTAAAAGTATTAACTCTTCTCCTTCCCTTGGCCCTAAACAAGTCTATTTTACAGGTGATTATTTGAACATTTGGATGATGAGTAGTTTCTCTTATTTTTCACCCCCAGAGCCATTTTAAAGAAAGCAGTATAGTGCCCTGGACACCTTTGATACATATAGGAATTTATTTGCATGCACAGCCCTGCTCCTAGCTATTTTAATATCTCCCTCCAGCTAACCAGCACACCATACAGTTGCTGCCTCCTGAAAAGGAGGAATAGTCTAGGGGAAGGAGAAGGTATAGGGACTGTCCAGATTATTCTCATTTATATCTTGAGATAATCTGCAGTGATTTCCAACTAAAGCATGGCGACACCTGCCAACTCCTCTGCTGTTGCTGTTGCTCTTGCTGAACTCAGCTGAACAAGCCAGTTAGAATTTTCTAGCAGATGTTCAGAAGTTTCTCTTCTCTCCCTCTCTTTCTTTGTTGCCTTCTGTTTTTAAAGGTCCTGTAGGACCCTAGAAAAGGCTTGCAACTGTTCCTGGTTTCTCAGAAACAGGCCAAATCCAAAGTTCCAGCTTTCTGTTAGTTATTGTGGTGATCAGATCAGCAGAGATAATAATTGAGCATAAAGACACTCTATATTGGTTGTGGGAAGGGGGGGAGAGCAGTAGAGGAATCTGAAATAGCTGGATCCATTTGTTTCTGAAGGAAGTACAGTATGTTGCCACTTCTCTCTGACTGCTTCCCTACTCCCTGATCGCTCAGCGTTCTTTAGTAAACTCACATTGATTTTCCTGTCAATAGCATTCCCTCCAATCACAAAGAAACCGTCAGTGCCAAACAAATGGCTGGTGTTATTCCTGCAGCACACTTAGGTCTTCCACCTTGTAAAAAGCTTATTCTGCTGCTGCATCTTTCCTTTCAAATGAGTGTGCTCTATGAGAACTTAGAAGAAAGAAAGAAATCTCTTGTGTCTACCAAGGACCCAAATTCACTGTGCACTGGGAGTGCACAGTGTATCCAATTACACTGCAGTTTGATCCTGCAACTTTTCAAGGCCTTCTGAATTATGAAATTAAAAAGGTTTAATGGAAAAAAGGACTGGTGACACCAGCAGTGTTAAGAATTTAGAATGTACCTTCTCACATATTAAAAAAGGCTCTTTGAATATCATCAAAGAGATTTAAGAATTTTTCTTCCTTTTTTAAAGCTGTTTTAAAACTGATTAGATTTTTTAGAATAGACTTCACCTTACGCCTGTCTGTTGCTCTCTCTCTTTCCCACTCCCTTTCCTCCCAAGCCTTCCCTCCTGCTGATTAATCAAACTTTCCTTTGTTACATAGGACACTTCTGCCAAAATACTACAGTTTTGCCAAAGACTGAAGCAGTCAGCCCAGCACTGAGACCTGGCACTGTTTTGTGTTAAGATCTCCTAAACGCTGTAGGTGTAAAAGACTAGGGAGAATCAGCACTTTTCCAACCACTTACTCTTTCCAACAACAATGTAAATCCCTGACATTAGTTTCTTAGCAGTGCAAAAAAACCCACCCAAAACCCACAACCAATAAAAAAACCCACCCAAAAAACAGGTGGGGAGAACACAGAGTAAAGCTAAAAATTCTGATGTCCTGGGCACTTGAAAAGGATAAAGAAGACTGCTTGGGAAATATCTGCGGGTTCATCAGTGGGGAAGTGGGGCCAGATGAATGTCTGTCTATGCATGAATGTGCACTTATCGATGTTGTGTCTGAGGGCATCTGTACCCATGAAGCTTAGCTTATGCAGCAACACCTTGAAAATGTTGACATTCACCATTTGAAAGTAATTAGCAGTGCTGTTGTCTTTTAAGTATTCCCTATGTTGAAAATGCTTACAATAATAAACACTAATTGCTTTCAAATGGTAAAGAGTAACCACAGCATCTGTGTGGTGTTCCACTTGTGTGTGTGAGGGAATACATATCTCTCTGTGTGTATACATATATATATATGTATATGTATGCATGTTCATGCATGTGCATTTGTGTAGATGTGAATTTAACATATAGCATACAGCCATGACTGCCAGAAACTGAGATCTTCTGCATAAGTTATTCCTGTTCAGGAAAGAAAACAAGAGATAACTTGCACAGGGCTGAAGATAGAGAAAAGCTGGCAGGCTCCCCTGCAGTATTTAAAGGGGAGAAAGCACAGTCTTGTGGTTCAGGCACAGAACTGCATATGGCTGGCTCTGGCTGCTGGGACCAGTCCTGCCAGAGCAAGTCCCTGGCTGGAGATACCTTTGGTTGTTGAGGTTCCCTGAATCACCAGGGCCCTGATAGAGGGGTTTTCAGCAGCCTTGATTATCATCAGGAAGAGATGAGAAGAGGTGCTTGACTCATTCCAAACTGTAGGATATGAAGTTGGGCAATGAAAAAACAAAAGCGTCCAAAGTTAGTAGGTGCTTCTTAACAGCCTAGCTGATGACCTTTATCCACAGTAGAGGACCGCCTGAGGCTAGCACTGAGGCTTTGTTCATAAATGCTTATCAAATATATCGACATTCTCAGCTGCTCTGAGCTAAGTTGCAAAGTGTTCTCACTCCATGAGAGGCAGGTTTCTAACCAGCCTGAATCTCTTCTCACACTGGTGTAATTCAGAAGCAACACCAAAACAGTCAACGTAAGCCATGCTACCATCAAACTAGAACAAGCAACGGGAAAATCACACCTCATCCTGCTTGTCAATTTATAGCTAAGTTGGCAATCACATGCTTGGCCCTAATTAAACTGTTTTAAATGGAACAGAAGTTCAGTTCAGATTCTCCATACCTCCCAGTAAAAATTAACCTACCCCACACTGCCAGCAAAAATTAAATAAAGTCCTGGGGGACTGTAAAGTTACAGAAGGAAAAAAATATTCCTCCCCGTAAGGATGGTATCACCCTTACTGACAGTATCAGAAGCTGGGATCAGAGCTTGCCCGCAGGATGAAGGCTCCCAGAAATGCACAGTCCTTGCAAAACCCTTCCACCGCTCTGTAAAAGGCAGGGCCAGATTTACTGCGGTTGTCCATGGGACCTGCACTAGGCCAAACAATGAGCGCTTTAGAAAATCATCCTCACATATGTGAGTAATAATTGAAAGACAGATTGTGGATGGCTCTACAGAATAACGCATCTCTGTGGGGAGACTTGCAGTTTCCTGCAGAGCAAGAGCAAAGCGGGAGGTCTGTTGCCTCCTGGGAGATCCCAGCTTGCTTTGGTTTGGCAGGAGAGGAGGAGGCCACATGCCCTCTGGGTTTACAGGGCTGGTGTTAGGTGGATTTGTGGTGCTCTGCTGAGCCTCGAGGCTATGCCACTCAGGTTGCCCATGCCACTCAGAAAATTTGGCGTGGTGACAAATCTCGGGAGGGAGCTGCTGAAGGACAGTCTGGTGTGTTCTTCAGCAGGGGTACCTCTGGACTCTACCTGCACAAGGAAGCACGGGCACACAGGTCCGCTGTTACCCTGAGTTAGGCACAGGTCTGGCAATGACTCACATGGAGTCTTTGGATAGCAGCAGAAGATGAGTGGCCCTTCCCCATTTCAGGCTGTAGATATTAATTTTTAACTCTCTTTGAGATGTAAATGCTGCAGAAAAAGGCCCTAGGAGTAAGATGCTAACAAATTTTTTGGTAAGGGGAAATCTTTAGAAACAGTGAGGTGACCAAAAGTGACTGTTTGTACCTTCCTCTGAGGGATGGACAAAACAGGCATCTCAGCTTGTCACCATCACGATAAAAATGTACTTGTCTCCGTCGTGGTCTCTTCACCTTTGCTGGTTGCTGGTGTTGCCTTTAGACACTAGCATCAGCAGAGGCTTTGTATCTTCCCCATTCGAAGTACTGTAAAACATGGCCAAACAGGGAATATCAAAGGCCATTAAACATGCTTTAAAAGTTCTTTAATTTGTTGTATCATGATAACTGCACTTTAATAAAAGCAATCTCTGGTCTTAATAGCCATACAATAAACTGTTATTTATATGAGTCAATGTGCCTGGCTGAGCCTTCCAGGTGTGCCCCAGATTTTGAATCATCAGAGCAATCCAGAGGGAGGGCGCTGTCTGACAGAACCCAAACAAGGCTTATAAACGGGTGCCATTTTGCCTAGTCGCATCTAGGGGTATGCTGACTATATTAAGCGCCTGGCACAATATGGCACTTTCAGTGCTTTGATTTATTTCAGTATTACATTTGATTGTTTCCTTCTTGCCGAAGCTTTAACATGCAATGCTTGTAAATATAACCTGCGCCCTCCATATGGCACTCTGGTTTTCCATTTTCAAATGCAATCGTCCTGGAATAATGACTGTGGTATAACTCAATTTGAGTTCTGCTGCTGGGGACTTTATTACATAATGCTTTCTAATTGACCCTCATAGTTTAATAAGACAGAACATTTCACCAGAACATTGACAAAAGTTATTAATTTTCACTTCAGCAGAGACCAGTGTCCCAATTAAATCCCATGATAATGCCTGCCTGACTGACTGACCTCATTATGGCTAATGCTTATTAGTCCTGCAGAGAGGATAACATCACACACTGTTAAAATGCCTAAATGAGCACATACAACTATTCAGCATGATTATAATTTACATACATGACTAATTTTACTCCACCAGTCCTTGTCTGGTGAAACTAATGCTGTAAACTCCTGTCACACAACAGGATGGCCGTTGAGAATTTTGAACCTATCATAAAAACAGACTTGATGTGTTTTAAAAGGAAACAACACCCAGTTAAATCCTACCTGCCTCCTTGAAAAACAATTATAAGTACACATAGTATGTGTACTCGGACTGGTAATGTGCTTATGCATGTTTCTTTTCAAAAAGTAATTACTTCATTTTCTTTAATGAACTAAAATAATGGCTGAGATCAAACCTCTCTGTAAGTATTTTTACATGTTTTACACTTTAACTGCTCTTGCTCATGCAGGGCCATGTTTTCACATTTTCTTAGAAGTTTTTTAAATGTAGTGTAGTTAGCAATTTCACATTCATCAGAACTCTCTCCTCTACCTCTTTTAATAGTACCTCTCCAGGAAAACACTTCAGCCAAAATTCTTTTTTAATATATTATATACTATAGTGAGCACATTTTTAAAATGTCACCTGTTTTGACAGACCCCTTCTGAAAGGTGAGCCAGCTGGCTGTATTTTTCATGTACTTTTGAAAAGAAGTAGGGTAGGGGAGTACAGCATATGGGACATAAGGATTTCTCACACCTTTTTCCTACCTTTTTAAGTTGCTTTAAATACATACACCTTGTGATACAAAGCACGCACCAACACTCCATCCTGAAGATTTTCTGCAGGTTTATTGCATCCTTTCCCACAAGACTGTGTATTTCACAAATCTTGTCCATATGCTATTTTGCCTCCACTTTTAATTGAGGGAGAAGAGAAGAGAAGAGAAGAGAAGAGAAGAGAAGAGAAGAGAAGAGAAGAGAAGAGAAGAGAAGAGAAGAGAAGAGAAGAGAAGAGAAAAGACAATGAAGCATATGAATGGATCTGCCTGCTTGAGTCAGGAATTTGTTAAAAGCCTTCATCAAAGCTGCTGGTTTGTGTATGATGACCAGCATTTGACCACTCTATCAGGGAGATCTAAGAATATCCAAAACATAAAAATGGCCAAATGGACTCCAGCTAGCCAATTGAAGGACCACAGGGTCTGGTCACGAATCACATTCTTTAAGTCCTCTTAGGAAGAGAAATACTGGGGTTTGAAACTCCCTGTGTTCCAGTATGGTAGTGGCTTTTTGTTTATTTCTATTTTTCAACTAGAATTTTTTCCAAAATCATTCACAAAGGAATCAATCGCAGTTTAGGTATTTGGGTACAATAAAAAATCAGTACAGGTAAAAGGCTAAAAGGACTGTCTGGAAGTCATACACAGTGAGAAACAGAAACAACTATAATGCTGAGTTCAGGCTAGTTGAAAGGAGAGTCCAAAGATATGTCTATGAAATTGGTCTTATGCATCTATCAGTGGGATGGAATAAAATAACAATACAAATAAGCAGGTGCAAAATAGTGAAACGGATAATAAAACACTATAGGGAAGGGGAGAAAAAACAGGTGAAAAATGAAAGTTCATGGACAGTAGTCAGACAAAGGCCTTGCATGGCCACTTGATTGTTTTAGGTAATGTTGGAGAAAGTAAACAAAGCAGTTCATGAGTTCTGCAAGGTTTGCAAAAAAAGGGCAAAAATAGTTTGAAAAGAAGGTTTTTTTCAACAGCTCAAGTAAAATTCTATGCTGTGGAAGAAAGTGAAAAGGTAGTCAAGGAACTTGTAATAGAAGGCTTCTTCATCTGGAGTGAGTCAAAGGTTGTCCTCCAGTCATTTCATGGTGAAAGCCTTGTGGACAGGTTGTGACTCTTAGTAACAATAGGAATTCAGAAAGGAACAGTTTTGTCCATTTATTTTAGAACAATAAAGAAGAGCATAAAGGTCACAAACCAGTCATGGGAGTTGAACCTAAATAAACTGCTGCCTTATTAGTTCACTCTTGACCCTAAGGGATGCTTTCAGCACTCCCAGAAATGTTTTCTCTCTGGTTCTTGTCACACACGCAGTCTTTCTCTAACACCTATTCTGAGGAAACAGCTTGCTACTTTCATGTATGCTATATGGACTGACAACACAAGCTTTACACCCTGGCATACTTTCTTCTCCTACTCTTCCCTGACCTCTGCAAGCACTTCCTACACATGAAGTCATGGGAGGAATCTTTTGAGTTGAAAGCCCTCTATGAAGACTGTAACTCTTTTTAAGACATGTATAACTGGAGACCACTGCAAGAAATGCTGTTCGAAGCTTCTTTTGTGGTGGTGGATGTAAACAGTCTGACCTGGGCATCATCTGAACTCCTCATAAGAGTGTAAAGAGCAGAAAATGGGGATGGTGCATGTCACCATTGAGCAGTACATTCCATATGGGGATGGAGAAAATAGAGGAGAAAGAATTGCCTGCAGGTAGACACTAGCTGTGCAAGAATTCTGGCTGTTCTGGCTATAAATCACTAAAAGGAAACATGGAAAAATGAAGACACTCAGTACCTTCTTTCCAAAAGTATTTTTACTGTGAAATTAGAAAAGAAATTAGAAACAGAAGAATAGCCTCCATCCAGTCACCTTTGGTGTGAAAGGTGATATATGCTGATAACAATCACAGAATCATAGAACATGCCGAGTTGGAATGCTACATACTATGCTATGTTACAGGTCAAGTAGAGATTTATCTATCCCATCAAAACTGCAAGAGGAGTCTTGCAGGGTGGACAGAAAGTAATCACCCCATTTGGAATTGGTCCAGGTTGCAGGGGTTAATGCACCCATTCTTGCAAAATATATTGTAAGACCTTTAATGAGCAGAGTGGTCAGTATCACATCTTAGAAAGGTGTATAAATGCACTCCTGACATCATCCTGGGCTGTAGTTCAGCATGGGCTAGGGATGAGGGAAGGGAGAGCAAAGAGGAAAATGCCACCTACAGTACTGAATTGCCAACACCTAATAAAGAACAAGGAAATGAAAAATTAATCAAAGGTGAAGAAAGGACATGTGAAAAATTTAAAAGCTCAAGTCCAGAATGGACTGTGGAAAGACCTGAATGGAAGCAAGAAACCAAAATAAGAAAAGGAAATCTGAGGAATGAAAAATAGCTACCTAGGTAAAGATAAATAAGACTTTTTTTAAACCATAAGAAACCTAGGGCTCACAGGAAGAGACAATTGGCCTCCAGGATGTGGCAGGAGTAATTTATTGACAGAAGAAGACTTTGCTGAGGAAAAAAAAAAAGAGAGATAGAGAAAAAGGCAGAGAGAGAGAAAAAGAAATTAAATTAATTNGGTGAAAGATGAAATATTGAAGAAAATCAAGATCATGTCAGACCAGGTGATTGAGAAATCAGAACATCTGAAGGCTGACAAACCTTTGCAGTCAGATTAGTTCCAGCAAAGAACAGTGAATGAAGGATGAGGTAAAGAAACGAAGGAAATCTTTAGCATGCACTTTGGTACCACAAAAATACTGGGCTAAAGTGGTTCATAGAAAGTTCAGGAACTGTTGGGCCAAATACCTTAGGAACTGCAGTATCAGTGCTTGGTATTGACTATGACTCCGTCCTGGAGGGGCAGAAAACAGGGGAGCTTTCAAAGGTTTTCTTCACAGCCACAGAGGCCACCGTCTGCTTGTTTTCTGAATTTTAAGTACCTGGCACTCAAGATCTTCTGGCAGCCATTTCTGTGTGGCTCCAGTGATAGGGTGGGCCAGTAACTTTACATTTGTGGTGTCAGGAAGAACTATGTTCCCCCTAACCTTTAAATCAACATTGTAAACGTGTCAACATCACCCGTAGGAAGCATTAGAAAGTGTTATTTTAAAGTGTTTAGAAGGCAGCTTGGATTTTTTCCATTTGAGCTTTGTGAGCAAGGGCTTTCTACTACCTAGGGTTCCTGTGAGAGGCACCCAGCCATCACGATGAGAAAATACATGTTGGAAAAAAACACAGCAAAGCCAGAACCAGTGAAGATAACTGTATCTGCTTGGATGTCTCTAGGTCAAATTCAACAGTGAAATAAATAGTGGTCAAAGCTTGCTAGAAAATGGCTGTAAAGGGATAAATTTTATTCCATATTTTGGCATTTAGTGTTGTAATATTTTGTACTGGAGGAAAAAAAAGGTGGAACAGTCTACATGAATGAGAGTCAGAATGAAAAAGAGATGGAGCAAACTAAAATGTTATAAGGCTTTCGCTACTCAGAACTTCTCAGAAAGTTACACTCCAGCTATTTGTTCACCTGCTGTTTATGTCACCTGTGTATATGCTCTGAGATGCAATTGTCCCAAGACTGAAGTTAGTGGGACTGACATGCTGCAAGAGACAGGGTAGTTAGGACCAGGGAGTGGGGTGAAGAAGGACAGGACTGCTTTGCTCATTTGTTTTGTCTTGCTCATTTATTACCCATTGTATGAAACAGCTGTAATTCTTTAGCCACATATAAACGAGAATTCTGCCGATTAATAGCACAGAATCTCACACCACTGACTGTTGCTCTGTATCTTGGCCTGTGAGGTCTGCCTCAGACACCAGCTCTAAGAACTAGATGCTGATAATTGCTTTGCTTGGGGGTAAGCAAATGTCCCGACATTAAGGTCTAAGTAACTGTGAAGTTTCCACTTTGCCAAGGTAGTCAAAATTCCTGGTAGTATAAGTTTCAGTAAATTCTTCAGCACACTTTTTTTTTTTTATGTAAAAGGCAATATAAGTATAGTTTGTTCATAGCAGTACAAAGTCTTCATGCACTGGATTCCCATTACAGTTAAAACAGCCTTTTTACTTTTTGGCTTGTTTCAATAGAGTTGTTATAAAATGTCTACAACAGATTAGAATTACAATGTCTATGTATTTAACAAAGCCTCTTAAGACCAAATTTTTCTACCTTGGATTATTATATTGAGCTTCCATTTTGCACAAACAAGTAGTCATCTGCACAACACCCAAATTTCCTTATATAAGTCTGCAAATAGCCAGCTAGCTTTTCTGTTTGCCCATTACATATGCATGCATATGTCTTTGGAGAATAGTTTCACTTCCATTTCTGTGTGTATATATATGCAAGAACAGTCAGATTCTTGCTAACGTTATCGATAGAATGTTGATTAAATACCAAAAGCTATGGGATTAATATATTTTTCCTTTACAAACATAATCAAAGACACTGAGTTCTGTGTATATTACTGTGTATCACTTTCACTGGAAGCTGGAAGCTTCAAAATGAACTGCTGCCAACAGGACAACAAAGCTCATGATTTTAACCTTTGCCCTGTAGTCTGTAAGTCAAAGATCAAAGTTACTTAGTTCCAAAGTTGTTTGCATACAGCCACTCAACACAACACATGCTTTCAAGGAATTTCTTTGTAAGTATAATTATAATGTGCAAAACCTAGCAAAACAAAGCAGTTACCTATTTTCATGTTGATTGAAGGTTAAAACCATAGGTCAGTCTCAGTTTCAGTTTCATGGGGTTTGTTTTTGCTCTGTCAGATAATAAAAATTGTGCTTTGCAGAGGAAAGTATGTGATAAATTTAGAAGGAAGTTTAATTGGTGGTTCTCGGGATTAATAGTACAATTGTGAATATGAGAGTACTTACACAATGCAGAAACTTGATACAGTTATAACAGTGGCTACACAAAAGAGGGAGGTTATTGTTAAATTCAACTATAGTGGTAAAGTCTGTCTTTTCACAGCAAAGGTTCAAGGGTACTATGCAGAAAAAAGATTTCATTAGCTATTTGCTAATCTTTTTTCCTGGTGAAGATTTTTGTGAATTTTTTTGAAGTAGTGACTTAAGGCATGTCAGATACTGATACTTAACTACAGACAACGTGGCAATTTTGTTCACTCGTCACCTTTAAAAGTGGATTGCACATAACATGTGGTATGATCAGGGACCACAACGCTGGCAAGAACCCTCAGTTGCTCTCTGTATTGTTACTGCTTGATTATCAGTAGAGCTGTGTGGAGCCTGGTGTCTCTTTTAAAGAACAGCAGCTCTAAAAGCATGCCACATCCTTCACGATGACATAGACAGTGAATGTCTATTGCCAAAGCAATGTCCTGAAGGAGGACACAATCCACTGATTTTTTTGGTCCCTTTGGTGTCAATGAGCAGATTGTGCTGCTCCATGATGTTAATCTAATTTGAAAAAACAGATTGTTCAAAACATCTTGTCATTGTTTATAGTGCTGTAAGCATAAATGTGCTATATTCTCAGAATGCAATTTGCAAGAACCTTGGTTTGTGTGTTTAAAATTGTGCAAGATTTGCAATAAAGTGACAGAAAGTTGTTTTGCACTTGTTTCAGTGCCAGAAGGACTGGAAAACACAATAAATGTATTGTCCAAACCCTAAATTTGAACACTGACTTTCATTAAGAAGCTGAATAAAAATTTAAAAATAGTGGGGTTTTTCTATGCTTTTGTTTCCAAAAGATTTTGTTACCAAAGATTTTCTTGTGGTAAAGAGTACATTGAGTTTTATTCTTCAGGGAAATAAAAAACTATCCAGCTTCTAATAAATTTTTGCTTTGCTTTACAAATTGCTAATAGAGCTTTCATTTCTTATTCAGTATTTTATTGTTCACACTGTCTGTTCACTAGAACTGAATCCTTGCAAAGTCTTAAAATTTTTGTGTATCCCACCCACTCATTAAATGTAACCTACACATTCCTAGTTAGCACTGAAATAAAAAGTGCTCAAATACCAAAAGAAGCTCTGGTATTTCTGGCCACAAGTTCAACTATGAAATCTATGAAATCTTGCAGGGAAACCTATTCCAGCTAAATTTCCAGCCCAGTTTTGCAGACTCAACAGATGTGGACAGTTCAAATAAGCATCTGGACTTTTGATGTTTAAAACTGAATGCATAAAACTGAATGCTGGCTTTCTGAGGTTCCCCAGATTTAGAGACCTCCCTGCATCTATTGACAAATTCTGACCCAAATCTGAACCAAGTTTTGTAACTGACCATTATCAGTTGGCTGAACCAAAACTGTGGACAGAAACCATCTCTGTCCTAAAATCTTTACAGGGTGTTCAAGCCTGGAGGCAAGCCTGGCGCTTTGGCTACACCTCTGATTGATATCATTGGCCAATGCGTCAGCTGGGGCAGTTGACCATTACACCATTTACTTCCTTAAATTTCTGAATTGCTTTGAAGCAAATTTATTGTTTACTGAATAAAAATATCCCCAGAAAAAATTTTGGTAAGAAAAAAAAGAAAAAAGAGAACTCCTTAGTTGTACCACCAGGCTCTGGATTCAATTAATTTGTAAGAGTTGAGAAAAGCCCTTTTCTTTTTTAAACCAGACGTTTATTTTTAACAAGGGATGAAATCATTGGAGAACAAAACCCAAGACATCTGTTGTTTTATATCTGTTTATTGTAAGTGCTTAAATGTGAGTTTGGTTTCACACAGTTTTGACATTGTTGCTTCATTAATAATGATTACGTAATTGCAACCACAAAACAAGCTGTAAGGCTGTAACATTTTCATTACTTATTAGCAAAGAACTAAAAACAAAAGACAGGATCAGCAAGGACGTAGAAAAGATTTTCATGTTGAGGGTGGGTCATATGTAGAATTTCATAGCAGCTGTGTTCTGGAACAAACTGGTGAAAATAATTAATAGACATTTCTGCTAAGGAATGTAGTTAAATAAAAACAATCAAAACACTTTTGAAGAACAGATTTAGTTCAGTGAATTTTTGAGTAAAAAGAGGGTAAAAGGAACTATTTCACTCACTGTTGCTGACTGATAAAGTTGACATACTTCGCGCTGATCAAGTAAATACCTTTTTCTGATGTTTTCTGTCATTTTGATTCATTTTATTTCACTTCATACATTCATACAAATAGTAAATCTAATCTACTATTTCTAATTGAATTGAAATTTTAAGAAAAGCACCTAGCTTATTTAAGTCACTGTGGAATTTTACATGCTTGGAGTACAACACTTCTATGCATGTTTTTTATTTTAAAAATGCTGCATAAAAATGAAATCTTACTTTTCTGAAAGTTAAAATTTTGACTTAGAATTTTTTTTAATTAAGATTTTTTCATAAGTGGAAGTTCAAGTTTGTTACTAGGTGCCACAACATAACCTCACCTACACAGACTACTTGGAACAGGCTGTTTTCTTTTGTAAATTCCCTGGGTAGGAAGAGTTAGCTATGTGGTAAAGACAAAGTGTGGTGACATCAAGAAACACAGTTGTAAATAAGGAAAGCCAATATCTGGCAAGTGATACATCACATCCACGCACGTAGCAGAGACACCACTTCCCAGAGTAGTAACAGACCACAGCATATGGTACATTAACCACAGATCTATCTTTACATATGTGATGAATGTATTCTGGTTTTTGCTTAGTATTTACACATAAATTTTCCACTCTGTAGAAGTTGTGCCAGTGTGGACAGTTGCTATGGTACTCTGAATCAAAGTAGCAGCCACATGTCTTTTCCTCACATGCTTTGCAGGTTTCAGGATGCTCAGGCCTCTGCTCTACCAGCACCCCAAACTGAAACTACACCCGGCACAGAAGCTTCCCTGAGGAACATTAAGCTCACAGGAACTGGAAGCACTTGATGTTCAGCACATCTGTAATTGCAAACACAAAGTTAAACCAAGTGAAAGCCAAGATGCTGTGCTGTTGTATCATCAAAACTTTACAGGCTCAGATGGAAGGACTAGAGAGGATTGGCAGGCATTTGGAAACAGAGCTGTAGTAGAGAGAAACAGGGAGCCTTAAAACTGAGGACGGAGAGCAATTGACTCTGCTAATGGAAACACGTGCAGTATTAAATGAAAGCGTTCTGCACCTTCTTCATAAGGCGGCACTTGGGAGCCCAACCTCTGTGTCCTGTAGGGTATGTTTCTAGCACAGTGTGAGGGAAAAATCAGCCACGTGATTCCAGCCCTGGTTAATGGGAGCTGTGCTCCTAATCCATGTTGTGCAGTGTAAAATATTTACCTATGCCTTTCTATTGAGGCTACTTATGTAATTTCAAGGGAGAAAGTAGCCAAGGGGAAGCGGCTTTATACCAATTAAATGGAGAAGAATTGGATGGAGGGCATTTCAATGTATTCATCCTTATAGGGAGATCTCTGTTTAAACATCTCAATGGGACATTTTTTAATGAAGAACTAAACTGTATCCCCTGCGTATGTCAGAAAGGGATAGCTGGGGCCCACAACATTGAATTTCTCTCTGAGGAAGGAGACTAGTGTGCAGTGTAGCCTCCTGCTGGGTGATATATTTACCTTATCAAGATGTTCACAGAGTAATGTAGAAGCATATATATTCGTAAATCACTTCAACTCTGAACTGTTGATGGGAAAATGTTACAAGGTTAGAAGGTTTAGAAAACACATCCAAGTATGTTGAGTCTTTCGTCAAAGTTTACCAGATTCTGTCTGACCCTGTGGAGTCTTCTTATTCCTTCTCTTCATCCTTCTTTTAAACTTTTCTATACCTTTGTCCCATTCCTTTCATTCTTCATCTGCTCTTCTCCAGCCATTTCTTCAATTCACTACAGTGCTGCAGCTCCTGTCTTTACACAAAAACAGCTTTTGGTAGATCTTCAAGTTCAGTCTAGACTGAAGGGGCCAAATCAGATGTGCAAGATATCAACAACTGTATAATATATCAATATCTTAAGCCACTTTGACCCACTTTGCTCAGGTACAATTGAGTCTAAGCTAGAATATTTCATGCCCTGAGGACCTAAAAAAGATTCTAATCACAAAGAATCGTAGGGTTTGGAAGGGACCTCGAA
>VZRW01008787.1:129-52089 GCA_013398125.1 Aegotheles bennettii
TAAGTACCTCAGCTTTTTCCTCATCCTTTGTCACTATGTTTCCCTCTGCATCCAATAAAGCAGAGAGATTCTTCTTAGCCTTCCTTTTGCTGCTGAAGTATTTATAGAAACTTTTTTTATTGTTTTTACAGCAGTGACCAGATAAAGTTCTAGCTGGGCTTTGACTCTTCTAAATTTCTCCCTGTGTAGCTTCCCAATATCTTTGTAGTACTCCTGAGTTGTCTGATGCTTCTTCCAAAGGTCATAAACTCTATTCTTTCACGAGTTCCAACCAAAGCTCTCTGTTCAGCCAGGCCAGTCTTCTTCCCCACCAGCTCATCTTTCAACACACAGGCACATCCTACTCCTGCATCTTTAAGATTTCCTTTTTGAAGATTGTATAGCCTTCCTGGACTGCTTTTCCCTCCAGGACTGCGTCCTAAGTGACTCTGACAACCAGTGTCCTAAACAGGCCAAAGTCTGCCCACCAGATGTCCAAAGTAGAAGTTCTGCTGACCCCCATTCTTATCTCTCCAAGAATTGAAAACTCTGTCATTTCATGATGACCATGCCCAAGATGGCCTCCAACTATAACATGACCCACAAGTCCTTCTCTGTTCACAGGTAGCAGTTCCAGCAGGATGCCTTCCCTAGTTGGCTCACTCATCAGCTGTCAGGAAGTTATCTTTCACACACTCCAGAAATCTCCTTGACTGTTTCCTCTCTGCCATATTGTATTTCCAGCAGACATCTGGTACATTGAAGTCCTCCAAGAGAACAAAGGCTAGTGATAGTGAGACTTCTCCTAGCTGCTTATAGAATATTTTGTCTTCCTCTTCATCCTGATTGGGTGATCTAAAACAGACTCACACCATGTTGTCTGCCTTATTGGCCTTTCCAGTGATACTTACCCATAAACACTAGACCCTTTCATCACAATCAAAACACTCCCTAACATACAAGGCCACCCAACTGCCTCTCCTTCCTTGCCTATCCCTTCTGAAGAGTTTATAGCCATACATTGCAGCACCCCAGTTGTGTAAGTCATTGCACCATATTTCTGTGATGGCAACTTTACCATCATTTTCCTACTGCACAATCCCACACCCTCAACTGCAAGAATCATAGAATCATAGAATGATTTGGGTTGCAAGGGACCTTAAAGATCACCTAGTTCCAACCCCCCTGTGATGAGCAGGGACAACTAGACCAGGTTGTTCAAAGCCTCAATCAACCTGGCTTTCAACTCTTTCAAGGGGGGGCAGCCACAACCTCCCTGGGTAACCTGTGCCAGCGTCTCACCAACCCCACAGGAAAGAATTTCCTTCTAATATCCAATCTAAATCTACTCTTTCAAAGTTTGAAACCGTTCCCCCTCGTCCTATCACTACATCCCCTTGTAAAAAGTCCCTCTCCAGCTTTCCCTTAGCCCCCCTCCAGGTACTGGAAGTCTGCTATGAGGTCTCGCCAGAGCCTACTCTTTTCCAGGCTGAACAACCTCAATTCCTTCAGCCTGTCTTCATAGGAGAGGTGTTCCAGCCTTCTGATCATCCTCTGTTCCAACATCTTCATTCCTTTCTTTTGTTGGGGGCTCTAGAACTGGACACAGTACTCCAGGTGGGGTCTCACAAGAGTGGAGTAGAGGGGGAGAATCACCTTCCTCCACCTGCTGGTCACAGTTCTTTAGATACAGCCCAGGATACTGTTGGCTTTCAGGGCTGCAAGTGCACACTGTCAGCTCATGTTGAGTTTTTCATCAGCCGACACCCCCAAGTCCTTCTCCTCAGGGCTGTTCTCAATTCATTCTCCAGCCAGACTGTATTTGTGCATGGGGTTGCTCCAGCTCAGGTGCAGGACCTTGCACTTGGCCTTGTTGAGCTTCATCAGGTTTGCACAGGCCCACCTCTCAAGCCTGTCAAGGTCCCTCTGGATGGCATCCCTTCCCTCCAGCATGGAGGTAGTCAGTTGAGAACAGTTCCTGGCCACATATTTTCAGCACACAACTGCATCTGTCCTCCAAGGCAGAGGCAGGAAAAGGTGATAATCATTGTCATCTCTCACCTGTGCTCTGCTCCTGGTAGTCTTTCTCCATCATGTGGTAGTGACCTTTTACCTTTCACACATGTGACAACTTCTGTATGTTTCTCATGGCCCAAGAAAATCCAATTGTCTTTTGCAGGTGAATGAATGAGCTGTTTTATTGCAATTGCATACAGGTATATTTTTTTAATTATATTCCATCTGTGGACTATCTTTGGCCATATGAACAGAATTTGAGACTACTAGAAAAGTGAGAGTTGATATCTCCCATATTCATGCTGACTCTGATATTGAGCAGTGTCAGTCATGCCTTGCAGTTGATTTCTGTCCTCAAAACTAATCTAACACAATCAATAGGAGTTCTCTGATCTTCCATTCCAGCACAAACTCTTTCTGTTCCTTCCATCTACCTTCAGTCTGGCAGTAGGAATGCATCCTAATAAGATTAAGAATCTGAAAAATCCCCCAAGACACCCAGGGATCTTTACAAACCTGAGAGAAGAGTTGAGGCAGGCAAGGAACTTTGTCCTTTTTGAGACCTCATCATGTTCTTTACTACCAGAAACTGTTCAATGTATCCTGACAATCAACTTAATAAGGTTTATCTGATGTTTCCTCCATGCTGAGTAATTATGTAAAGAATGTTACTGTCTATGGCTGTCTACCTATATTTCTTTATGTACAATATTTTGCTGCAAGGGTAAAGGTAGCACAGTAATCCAATAATAGATCTGTTTGTCCCATAAGAGATTCATATATGATTACACTGAAGTACTAGACTTTTCCAATCCAAATTTTCTGATCAACAAAGATCAAATAAAAACTCTAATGTTGAATGAAAACGTAGTTCTAAGAAATCTGAAAAGTTCTGTCACTGTACAGATCAGTGATGTCACTTTGTTCAAAGCATGATAATATTTTTTTCCAAGAAATTATTGTTTAGCAGCCTTTATCTGAATACAAACACCAATTATCTTATAAGTTATCTAATCTTTGCCTGACAGTTTTAAAATGTAGCTCTATATTTATTTTTTATTTTTATTAGGCTTTTATGACATTACAAATTACCTGTCAAGTAATATTATTGTGCACAGATTTATGTAACTCTTTTTTCTGATAGATATTGAACATTTGCTTGCATATTGTATGGCATTGTCTTGTTTTAAATTTAATAAAGACACAGTTCTTGAATTACTTCTAGTGAATTTCTATCATACAGAAATATAGAAGTCCACAGTTTATATTGATCAGGGTCTCCACTCTACATGTATTTCTTTGTTGGATTTTTCAAATAATGGTTATTTTCAGGGTTGGATTTCTTTATTAAAATGAGGCACAATATTGCCATCTCATTATTCAGCCACAGAGTTAATGCAAATCTTTTTTTCTGAAAAGTGCAGAGATCCTGTACAAAAATACTTAAGGACATGGATGCAGATGATCTAACTTTAGGAACAGTAATTTTCCTGAAAACAGTTACATTTAGGATGCTGCAGTAAAAGAACTATAGTGAAAGCATCAAATGTGCCTGGCAGTCAGGATCATACTGAGGAGAGCAAAGACATTTGTGACCCTACAGTGGAGGGACGTGATATGTTATCTGTGCCACAAAGCCAAGCCACAGCAAGGGAAGGACTGAGATCCATAGCTCCAGTTCTCATCTCCTCTGACCCATTTTATTTTCCTTTTCCTTGGAGATGCTGATCTTATTCTAAGGAGTCAACTCAGATTACAAGATTTTAATCCTGGTTTGCTCTTACCCAGGAGCCGAGAGAGAACTCCAAACTTTTCCTCTCTCCCACTGTGCAAGTCTGTCAGGGCTTAGTCCTAGGGGAATGTCCTCTCCAGCAGAGCACTGTGAAACTAGCACAGATCAGCTTTAAATGAGCTATCTCAGGCACCAGCAGCAGCCGCTTTCAACACAGAGTGCCTCACAGCATGATTTAACCTATGCTTTGGACTGCTGCCAGCTCCTACATCTCTAATTTAAAGCAAGTCTGAATGTTTCTCTGCTGCATAGCAATTTCTTCCATAGCAGTGAGATGAAAATCCTCTAAGCAATAGATATACCAAGGATCAAGAACTTTCACACCCTAAATGACAATGCATGCACTAAGTCATCTCTCACTGAAGAGACACTACATGTCATCTGTATGGCATAAGCCATCATTCTTACCTGTGTCAGTGTACAGATGAAAACTAGCAAAGATTCAGAAAAAAATACTTTTACTGACTTATTTTGATACTTTCAAAACCCAGTGTTTTATATTGCTGTTGGATAGCAAAAGCTCCATATAAATACCCACCATTACCATTGACTTATTGAGAACCATGACTGAAATCTCCATTTAACATTGTCAAAACAATTCTTCTCCATACTGAATTTTCATTTTTCTTACGCTCCTGTGTTAATTGAGAGTTTTCCACACCATCATTTTGCAGCTCCTGGTACAGTTCCACAGGCAGTAGTCCTGGGGGGAGAAAATATGGTATCCAGAACTAAAAGGATCATCAGGTCCCTTTTTTTTGCAATCACAGGCAGCCATGATGTGCAAATGTCTCGCATGACAGGATCCTTCTGCCAGCCAAACAAGGCAGTCTGGTTGCTGGAAAGCCAAAAACTTCAGGTGACCCTTGACAGCCACGCTGCAGTTCTCTGTGTATTTGAAATATATGAGGTGAATACAGGGAATGCAGAAGACTGTAGACAGTAAATTCATATGCTTACTTGAGTTAGACACAGCAGATGACAATGTTTGGCATAAAGCCACAGCAGCAGTTGAATTTACAGCTCAAATTTGATTTAAAGGTCAGACAATCTCTTCCTATACAAAGAACTATAGAAAAAATATAAATTGAAATAAGAAGAATGTAAATATTCACTCTGTGTGTTGTGGGGCTACATATTCTGGGAGGGGTATTGTTCAGAAACAGCTTGAATCTCAGGGTTTCACCCAGGTTTGGGACATTAAGCCCCTCTACAAAACTTATTCCACTGATTGTGACAAGGTTCCTCAGAGAAATTGCTATGTTACACAGCTGAAAAAAAAAGGTTAACATCAAGAATGTTGGGATGAACTCTTCTATTTACATTTCATAGTTTTATTATTCTTACCTAGAATAACTCCTGATGAACATCAACTCCTTCCACAATATTACTGAAAATATATAGATGTCATTTACACTCTTTAGTCTTCCACGGTCCTGAGAACACTCTGATGCCTCCAAGGTTTGACCTTCCCTAGTCAAGACATAAAGCTCTGGCTGAACTTCATGGTTTCTATAAACCTTATCTACTCTTGTGATAGGTGAGTCTAATGCTTCCAGAAATAAGTTGGGCTATACTCTCTGTCAGATATCAGTGTTAAGTCGTGGAGTAGGTGGAAAGCTGGATGTTGAGAATCACTGGCTATCTCCACAATAGCCATAAACTTCCATTTTTTCCCCAAGGAGAGTGGATTGATCTGCTCTTGACCATCTTCAAAGGTGCTCTGGTAGATAAATTGGATTAAAATGGCCAGCCTGGATGCTGTTGCTATCCAATGGGTTAGACGTCACTTAGAAGTTCCTGCTCAGGAGAGGCTGATGGACTACCACAAGCTCAGAGAACAGCAGAACACTTTTCACTCTACCACCTTCCTCTAGCAAATTCTGACCACTGGAATGAATTTCCTATTTCATATTTCAGTGTCTCTGAGCAACTATCTGAAGCAAGGAGTTCCTGAAACAGATAGGATCTCTAAAGATGAACTACAGTAACCCATTGGATGCTTGCCCAAATCCCCATAATGCTTTGGGCAATCTCTGTTTAACTGATGTGTACTCAGCAGATTTGCCTGAGCCTCTTCCATTAATCCCTTTCACAATTTGGAGAATCTCTGCTATATCAGCACAAAATGTTATCTCAGCTGCTAAAAACACATCTTGGTTCCTCAGGCAAATGCCTTCGAGACCAAATCTGTCTGCTCCCTATTGCACCCTCACGGGCACTTACGTCTTTTCTTAGGTGTGATGTTCAGTGTTGTTTATAGTGCTCTAGGTGCAGTCTAACTGCTTTCTATACAATAATACTATCTTCTCTGATTTATATTGTATTCCTGGCAATTCTGTTTGCTATCTTCAATACAGAAGCACAGTGGGTTGAAGGCCATGGGGAATATTTCCATAATAACTCTCTAAATTTATTTTGAACTCCTTGTACCACACAGCAGTGACATTCTATTTGTTACCTTGTTGGATTCTTTGCTATTCTACATTGTCTCAGAAAAAAGCATTTAAATTATTTAAGCCCTCTGTATCAAACTTCATTGTTCTTCATTATTTGCTGTATTTCCTGCATTAGTATCATATCCACACCTGAAAATCCAACTCTCAATAGCATTAGGTAAACCGTTAAAAAAAACAGAAAGCTGAGAAGAGTACATTGATCCTAGTGATCCTTTATGCTTTCCATTTGCAGTAAATCAGTCCCACTCTTTCCTAAAGAGGACTTTTATTTTGTTGAGAAAATGTTCTTTCTTCTTTCAAGGCTTAGGCATTACATGGATTTCTTCTGTTCTTGCCCATGGCTATATTTTTTCTCCATGGCAGACTTTTTTTTTTTTATCTGCAGCAAGATAGAGGTAATGGCTTAAGCAGTATTCATAAAAATGTGCATTTGGAACATGCAATAGCCACTCAGTGATACTGGAACAGTGGTGGTTTTAATCCATCTATCTAAACAAAGATTTAAGAGGGTTGTTACACTATCAGAATCTTTGCATAACGCTATGAATTACTTTAAATAATTTATCCCCACAAATTGCTGTAGAATATTAACCAGAGATGAAAAAGTAGATTTCAAAAATTAAACCTCAAGCTTTAACACAAAATGCAGGAAAAAAAATTTGCAATCAAGTCAGTGAAGCAGGGATCTATTTGGGGACAGTGTAATTCTCATGTAGGATGGGTTTCTCAGCTGATGTTATGACTTACCATGACCAATATGCTAGAAAATCTGGGAGAGGTGAGCTGAAAGGAAGGTAAAGTTTGCCACAATGGAAGACCAACTTTTTAGAAAGCTAAAAGGCTTTTTGATACCTCCTAACAGAAATATGAGCCAATAAATTGGCTGTCAGGATTTGCCCTATTTAAAATGATGTTGAAACACTCGATCTGATCTCCCCTGATAGACCAGTAAAAATGCACTTGTTAACATCTACCTTGATGTACTGTATTTCTGCCCTTATGTATTTGTGGAAGTCAAACTGTAATTAAGTATATTAGGGACCTAATGAACAGGACTCCATTTGTGGATGTGGTTGCCTATACTGCCTGTGGGCAGTCCATCAGTAACAAACCAGCTTCCTCTTCAGGACAGGGTACTCCTCATTCACTTCCAATGTCAAAGACAATTATCTTCAAAACAACTAAAAATCAAACCAAATTACACTAAAAATTAAATTCTTATCTTAGAGTCATTACAATACTTTCACTCCCCAGGAAATGACGTTGAGCAGAGTGCTATTATGAATTATATAAGAGCAAGACAGTCCAGCCACATGACAAGCTTTCTGCGGAAAATAAACTTATCCAGCGTGTCTTGCGTTAGTAATTGTTACAGAATGTGACCCTTCTGAAAAAGGATTTCCACAAACAAAATTTCTAGTAGAAAAATGTCAATGTTCCCTTTCCCTTCCATAACCAAAAAGGAAATTGACTGAATCTAAAGCAGAATGTGATTCCAAATAGGGCTTTTTTATTGAGAAAAGAGGAAATATGAGATTTCTGGGCATAAAAATAATAAAAACAGGTTTGTATTTTTCTACTTATTTCCTAATACTCAGTGCAGTCCCTCTGCCATTGACTTTGCATAGAAGGTAATTAGATACTATACTGTGGTGGATGGAAGTAGGAAGGCAAAAAAGAGTTCTAAAGAAATTGAGCTTGAAACTTCATATCAGGATAAGCATAGTCTGCGAATGCTTTAACACTCTGCTTTGTAAAAAAACTTCACCCTCAGGAACTTTATGGTTTCTTCTTTTGCAGCCATTTATTGGACTGTTATCCTTATTGAGGCTCTATAGTTTGTAAAGAATGCCACATTGATCATGCTGATATTTTGGAAGCACCTACATGTGTGTAAGGTCAAGTACCCTGTTTCATTCTTTCTCAGAGCAGAGAAATAAGGAAGGCTTTACATGAAGGCTTCACTGAACAATTCCCTTCCTAACCATTTCAGTGTTTTGTCTGACAGGTTTCACATAACTGAAAGCAACTGTTTAGGTAGACACAGCCTTTGAGGACTCCTGTGAACAGAAGGAGATGTCTTGATCACCAAGAAATATTCTGCTGTCAGAGTGCAGTAATGGGTGGCTGTTCTTGAAGGGAAGGGAGCCAGCAGCCAAAGGGGAGCTCAGCACAGTCCATGGGGTATTATCCCACAGGGTCCAAACACAGCAGGCAGAGCCAGGGGCTGGTAACAGGGTCCTTCAGCAGTCCCAGACATGGCAATCAATGAACCAGAGCCAGGATCACTCCAGGGAGCCTTAGCAGGAGGAAAAGGAAATGGAACTGGACGCAGAGCTAGAGACAAGGTAGAGTATCTCCAGGAGATGAGGCCAGAGTCAGAGCTGAAGACTGGCACTCCTATAGTGTTGCTGGGGCAGGGACTGATGGCCAACACTTAAGCTAAAAATGGGATTTCTGGGCCCATGGACAGAGAGTGGAAGAAAACCCCTGGTGGGATCTGCTGGTGCCCACAAGACTCTGATACTTGCTTCTCAGAGCTCAGGTCACTATTCTAGTGATGTTCCTGAACCTCTGGAAGTCATCACCCTTATTCTTAATGTTTAATGCTGTTGGGAGATTTGCTAATGAGCAGATCTAGATTGCTCTGTTGCTCACAGAACAGCAAAGATTTATCTATATATATGCTGTAAAACCATAAGACAAGCTTCAGAATCTTACAAATTAATAAATACTACAATACCCTTAAAAATATATGAGACAAGTAAAGACTAAATTACCTGGAAACATTTTCAACATAGCAGGGGTTGAATCTTGACTTCTTGAGGTCAATACTGAAGCCCTAACCACAAGCTAAATTATCTTCTGTTCTCCAGATAATTTTAATTTATTTCTAAACATGTGACTGGACAATTTCATTACTCAAGTCAATATATAAAAATGTTACCTTGTTCACAAGACCCTTCTATTACAATGCCATGCCAACGAATGCAACATAGAATGATCAAAAAGATTTCCCACTTTAGTTCCAACTTTCACAGCCGAGGAAAGATATATTCCTGTTTCGCACATTAAATATTTAAAAATGCAGTCAAAAAGAGTCTTAAGCCTGAATCAAATTCTATTGACATTCATAGACTGAAAGACTTTACAATTTATTATTTAGATATGAATGTAAAATAAACTTTAATTCTGAATTAGTCTCAGACAAGTGGTGACATTGGCATTTTAATTTATATTGGAACATGGACAAAACTATACATAATTTCAAGTGAGAGTTAAACACTGAGAAAAATAAGAGAATGAAAATGAGAAGCCATGGCTTGTCAACCCAAAACAAGCAGCATGTAGAGGAAAGCTGCTAGATTGCAATGATGGGTAATTTGCCTCAAATACGCACAACTGTATTTCTTCTCAAAAACCCCAAATTCTTATCTACATAAGAACCTAAACAAGTTTTACAATCTGCTGTATCCAAAGACAAAAATCGGAAAACTTATCAAAAGATAACACTTATCTGTTATTTTAAAAGATGCCACATCTAATCAACCTCAACACATCTAACACAAACTCCCCCCTCGGTGTGAGAGCAGCTGTTTTGGAGTGGTCACCTTGGAGATTGCTGGATTTCTGGAAATGCCCATAGAACAGGTCCTTGTGACTTTGGACTAAGAAATGAACTGACTTTTGTGTACTTCTATTGTAAACCTGTAGGATTACAATTTATCATGGGGAAAATGTTTGGGACTTATCTTTTCCTGGTTTGGAAACAGCTGGGCTTTACAGACAGTTGTATTGTTTGCTCTGAATTCATATCTGAATAGAGATCAAATCTGAGACCAAGCTTTTAACTTCAATAGCTAAAGATTTAAAATTTATAAGGAATCAAAGTCAGAATTTGCTCTAACAAGGTCAAGGTACTGTTATCTGTTTTATTTTAACCATTGCAATACACCACTGTAATACTCAGGACTTGGTTTCATCCAGTCTAAATTCAACTGAACCCTAACACTTCACCCTCCTGTGAGCTGGCTGCATGCCTGCCACTCTCCCTAGTCAATAGGGAGTAGAGAGTAAAGACACACAGATGATATTTAGGCCTGGTAAATTTAGATCAGTTTATTCTCTGGGCTCTGACAGAACAATCACCTCACTGCCTCTGCTAATTTAAGCTTTGTTGATTGGGAAACGTTCCCAGAAAAAATACCATTCTGGTGTTTCACATCTGTTGTTCCTTTTTCCCTTTTGTGGAACCTGTTCATTCCATTTATTCTGGAAAATCAATGTCATTAAGAATGAAAGGGAGACAGGTAGTACTATTAATGACAAAGCAAATACTATATACAATGTATGGAGAAAAGTCAACACAAAGAGTTGTCATTTATAAGCACTAGGGAAATAATTCAGCTGGGAATAAAATTGGTGAAAAAATACATCCTGCCAAACTGACAGGAAAAGTACATTAATGCACGATATTCACTTGCAGGAGCACAGGAGGGAAACTGCTGCTTTCTGCTCTCTCTATTATAAAAGCATCTTTATTTTCATATTTATTCACATGCATACAGAGAGACCTAGGTTCATAGGGGCTGATTTTGAAAGATTTTGATAACACCTATTTAGCACACAGGAGTTTGCCCACTCAGGACCAATTGGTATTGGACCAAGAGTCAAGATTTTAAACCCAAAGTGACAGAATCTACTAGGATGTCTCTATTGTGATTAAGACAAAACTGCACTTCACAACCTGCTTGGACCATGGGAAGCAGCCAGCAGACTACTTTCACTTTCCTGAGAAGCAGGCCTCACCACTGCCATCTCTAATGACACATAAATGGAAAACAAGGGACTTGAAGGTGACAGAGGACAAAGGAGACTGAGAAGAGATCATGCTCTGCATCTCTGAGGAGAACTTGCCAGGCAACTGAATTTCAGTTTTGCAATAACAAACCCAAACTAAGTGAATTCTTTTTTCTTTTCCTTTTCTAATCTTTCTAGAAGACAAGAATACCAATATTTGCTTTAAAGGTGTTGAGAAGTGTTTCTCCTTAAAAAATGGAGCAGTGGTGGACTTTGACAAAACAGCAATACTAGAAGGATGAAGTGCCATTGGTCACATTCAAAGGATATCTAAATCATCTAACCAATTTCACTGTTTCTAACCACTGATGCCCCTAGAGGGGCTAGATATAAAATCATAAAGACACATGTTGCATAAACAACTTGGAAGCCTTGGCTGAAGGTGCCATCTACATAATAAATAGGCTATCCTGTAACCACTCTCTCCATCAGGCTGAGAGAGTTGGGACTGTTCAGCCTGAAGAAGAGAAGGCTTAGGGGGATTTAATCAATGTGTATAAATACCTGATGGAGAGAGTAAAGAGGACAGAGCCAGGTTCTTCTCAATTGTGCCCAGTGACAGGAATAACAAACATGTGTCTAAACTGAAATACAAGAGATTTCCATTTAAACATAAGAAAAAACATATTTCATAGTGAGGGTGGTCAGACACTAGAACAAGGTCCTCAGACAGGCCAACCTTGAAGATATTCAAAACCTAACTGGACACAGCGTCTGAGCAACCTGCTGTAGGTGACCCTTCTTTGAGCAGGAGGTTGGACTAGATGATCTACAGAGGTGCCTTCTCACTTCAGTCACCCTGTCATTTTGTGAAAATTAAAAACAACCATGGAAGCAGGGACCAAAACCTGGACTTTAGTGGGAGATGATTAAAGCTAAAAAATTTCCAGTTCAAGCAAATTGGCAACAGGAGGGTTAACCAGTCTGAGAACTAAGTGGATTGGATTGCTGTCCTGGAACAGGGTAGGACCTATCCATTGGCATGATTTGTTGAATAGCAGTTGTACAGCTGAGAAAATGCTCCAGAAACATTCTCCCAACTGACTGTACTGCTAGTCACGGCCTCACGATGCTCCTGAAAACTTAGGCAGGCTGTGAGTACCCTTCCTCCCAGACTGCATAAGATTTGCCTAAATTATGTGAAGATCTCAGCCCCCGGCTCTTTACACAAATTTATGCAGGGCAAGAATACCCAGCCATGTCTTTCTGCCTGATACTGCAACTGTGCAAGCAGGTGCAGTCTTTGGCATAAAAGCAGCAGGGGTACAGTGAAGAGAAGAGAGATTATTACTATGACACATAGAATTAATGAGACCTTTTCTGGAAACCTTTGCTGAAACTTATACTTTGTGAAAAGAAGAAGAAAAATTTGAGAGTTTTTGAAAAAAAAGTCAGAAGACATAACTGAAGTTTCAAAAGCCACATTTAGGTATAGGAAATCAAAGATATTTCATTTATTTATTTTCTTAAAACATAGATTACACCATCACTTGATCGCAGCCTACATGTAGTACACAGGAAAAGATTTCAAAGACCAGAGGAATCCTGCTAGTAGGTATAGGTATATATAAACTATTATCTGAAAGCTGAACCTAGACAAATTGGAGGTAAGAAATAAGGTGTCAGTCTTCAAATGAAAATAAATACCCAGTGAAACAATTTAATGACTGACACAATGGATTTTCCATCATCTGAATTTAGTACATCACTACTGGATGACAATAGCGTTACCAACAAAGATGATTGCTGGAACAAGGACATGAGCTGACAGACTTCATTGATGCCTGTTTTAAACACTTGATTGATTCATCTGATTCTGAATCTGAGAGGCTGTATTTGAGTGGTGATAATTATCTTACTATTAATTAATGTGCCATTAGTAAGCCTCAAATGATTGGTTTATGTTCAAAATGTTTAGCATGAGTAGTAGCTGTTCTGACAAAAAAAATCTTCTATTTTAATGTGTATATTAATGAAGTCTCTCATTTTCACAATCCATTTTTTGTGTTTTTCCCCCTCTCCTCTTGATATTACATTATTACTAGGAAATAGAGACAAAGTTAATCCTTAAGTCTATAATGTCCCAAAGTCTCAATCACTAAGCCCAAATACTAATAATACAAATGCAGATGACCTTGTACTGCCTAAATAATACATTCAAGCTAATAAAGATTGAGACAGTAATGTATCAGTGTCAGCTGGCTGTGAACTGCCAAACCTAGAGACGTGTGGGATGAAAGCTACATAAATAGCAAGCAGGTGCATGCAAGTGAACTGTATCATTCAGGTCAATGAACCAGATTTAGAAGCTTCATGGACAGTCTTATTCCAGTCACTGCTTTCATAAAACAATGCCTGCTTGATAATCTGCTCAGATTATCACTTTAGAAAGGCTGTGGAGATGAGATGTAGCAGTCCCTGGCGAAGGAAGGTAAATATTGCACTCACTTTCAAAAAAGGCCAAAAGGAAGATCCAGGGAATTAAATATTGAACAGTCTCACTTCAGTCCCTGGGAAAGTCATGGAATGAGTCTTCTTGGAGCATATTTTTGCACACATGAAGGGGTGTTTGGGAACACTCAGCATGGATTTACAAAGGGTAAATCAGTGCTGCCCAATCTAATTGTTTTCTAAGATAAAATGACTAGGTCTGTAGATTTGAGAAGAGCAGCATATGTCATTAATCTCAATTTCAGCACAGCTTTCAGCACATTTCCCAAAATATTCTTGTATCCAAGTTGGGACGTCATGGTTTGGATGGGTGGATCAAATCAAGGCATAAAATTCTGGTTGCATGATCACGTTCAGAGGGTAGTGTCTAATGGGTTGTTCTCTACCTCAAGGCTGGTAACAACTAGAATACCGCAGAGGTCAATCCTGCAATCTGCTTAACATTTTATTCAGTGACTTTGAGCAGGTTACAGAGTGTAGTCTTGTTAGTGTAGTCTTGTTAAATTTGCAAACAACTCCAAGCTGGAGGACCACTCAATATACTGAAGGGCACACCTAACATCCAGGTGGACCTAGGCAGGCAGGAGGAGTAGGCCAACAGGACCCTGAGGAAATTCAGCATGAACAAATATAAAGTTCCTCACCTGTGAAGGACAGGTCCCTGCAACAGCACAGGATGGAGACTGCCTGCCTGGGGAGCAGCTCTGTGGGAAAGATCCTCGAGGTCCTGCTGGGGCAAAGCTGAGCATCGGACCTCAGGAACACTGGCAGCAGAGAGGCCACCAGCACCCTGAGCTATAAGAACAGGGCCAGAACCATGACATCCCGAAAAGACATTATCATCTTTTACTTGGTACTCACCACATCATGCCTAGACACTCTGCGCAGTTTTGGGCCCTTCAATGCAGGAAAGACACCAAAAAAATGGAGTGAGTTCACAGGCAGCCACTGAGATAGTGGTGGCTGGGCAACTTGCCTCATGAGGAGAGGAGTTGAGATTTTTCATCCTAGAGCAGTAATGGGTTCAGGGACCTGACAGCAGCCTCCAGTGCAGCGCATGCAGGGCAACTCTGTACAGTCGACTTGTCATGGAGTTCACACAAAGTTAGCAGGCAAATACTGATTCTTACTCATTCTATCAAGAAAAAAAACAAAGACAGAACTGTGACACTTTTGAAACAAGACTATAAAAAGAAAATTATTAAATGCATTTACCCACTACTGGAAGTCCTTGACTTGGAGTTTCTTTTCAAACTCCTAGTCATACTAATGCAGGTTGCCTAAGTGGCTCAGCTATTGGTTAGCTCTGCTGTTAAATTAGAATCTTGTATATTTTGCATATAAGTTTTGAACCAATTCAGAGGCTCAGCCTCTAGTATGGAACACAATATTTAGGAAATACATTTCTTGAAAATATTCCTTGCATCCATGACTTCATAATGTTATTTTGTTCTTGTTGTATACAAAGTGCTACTCTGCTACCCAAACAGAAAACAGATTAACCATATCCCCATGATTCAGGCCTTTCTGCCATTTGCAACACCATGACATGACAGAGAAAATCTTTATCAAGAAAATGCAGAAAAGCACAATTTTACAATCAGGATTGCCTATTACAGTGAATGTTCTATTTTTACAACATTTTGCACAACAAAACCAAAAGCCTTCCTTTTATGAAGCCAAGAAATGTATCACATCACTAGGATGATTTCTGTAGTCATTTCTCACACTTTAGTAGAACACAGATACACTCTGAGAATTTAATAATACATTGAAATCAAAAAAGTCAACAAGCAGAAATAGTACAAATGATGACTGTTTTTGATTTTGATAAAATGTGTTTTAGAAACTGTTTAGAAACCAGAGACAAGCTTATAATTAAAGAACAAGCAGAGTGAGTGCCACTGAATTTAATCTTGCTGGTATCAAAATAGATGAAAGGGCATTATGGATTTCTATTTAGATCTGTAAAGTGTGGTTTTTTATAAACTAAAAAGAAGGCTGTTGAAAAATACCTTTTGTTGAAGTTGGAAAAAGCAAATAAAATATAAAATAATAATAAGCAGAAATAGGTTAAATTAATATTTAAGAAAGCAAGTAGAAATACTGAAGGTTGAATTTCCAAATATTATTTAACCTACAGTAAAGGCTTTTCAAAAATACATTTTCTAAAGTTACTCAAACACACTCGGAAATGGTGGAGACCGACTAAGGAAATGGTACACTTGTTATAAAGAGCAGTCAGTGTTTTGCCTTGTGTATGAAAAAGAGGGAGAGGCAATCAGAAAATCATGGCCAGTGAAAGCAACAAAAAAGAAAACAGGAGGAGAGATGGCAGGCCAGTCTCCATGGATGAGACTGCAAAAAATTGGATGCTAAATGTTGTTCTCATGCAAAGTCCTGAAGCACTTCTGTGAAAAGTTTTTGACATTTCACTAATCCCACAGGTAAAGCGAAATATTGGCCAGCTCTGTCTCTGCCAAAATGAAACAAACACAGTCCAGGTTTGGACTATTTCATCATCAGTCTACAGCAAAAAGGAACTTTGTAATCACACAGCTAAATTAAATAAGAACAGGACCACAACTTAACAACAATTTATGGTCAACAATTTTTCTGTTCACACTGGGGTGGCAATCATACTTTGCTTCCCTCTGTTCACTGCCATAACACTGCAGCTTGACGACCCCTGCGGCTCTCTGAGATTTGCTGGAGTTACACCACAGTAAAACTGGAGAAGTGCAAAGGAGACTCCAACCCTTTTTTACTGACTTCTATGGAATCATAAAACAAATGTCATTAAAAAAATCCTTTTCTCCCTGTTGCAAGTATGAACAGTTGCCAGGATAAAAGCACAAGAAACTGTGGTTTTAAATTGACTTTATTCTGTGAAGTCTACAAGTGATTCAACAAGACAGACATTCAAATTTCACTAGTCCAGCACATTCTTACCCAAGTGCTCCCTGTGCACTCCCTGTTACCATATTAACATCTTTTCTATTCTCACTAAAATCGATGCTAAAATTTCCATTCATGGAAAAGACCAAAGCCGCTGTCTCAGTCCTTTTCTTTCTTTCTCCTTTCTCTAGAAAACTTTTGAGCTTTGGGGGACCCTGATGGGTCCTGTAATGCCTGTTCCAGAAACACTTCCAAGAAGTAAACATATACAGTTTTGTAAGCACCTTCTGCCAACTCACTGCTTCCAAAAACATACCTCTTGCCTCCTTTTTTGGGTGTGATTATGGCAAAGACATGCAAACTCAAAACCCACCAGAGAGTAAGGAATTTATAGATGAGCAAAAATAATCCTCAAGTTCTCTGGTCCTGAGCTGATGTCTGTAATGGAGCAGTCCGAGATATCTTCAGACAGTGTCTGAGAGATTTGCTGGGAATGATCTGGTTTCATTAACTGTCTGGCAAAAGAGAGTAATTTAATCATCTAAGAACTGATACTCAAATAGCGTGAGAAATCCTGTCCAACCAAAACTTTACGCTGATCCAAAAAAATCAGATACAAAATTATTGCCTCAGTGAAATGGTAGTGCTATGGATTCAAACACAGATGGTGAAGATTTCTATAGATGAGACAAGTTTTGTCTCATTTAGAATATTAATTTGGTCCCCTTCCTGCAATTCTTAGCTATAGAGGGAAATTGATAATTTTTACACCATTAACAGATTGCTCCTGTGTATTAGGGTAGCAGGATCTAAATCTGTATTGTCTGTTGCTGGAGTTGTTTTCAGTATGGTAAAAGTCATGCAAAATTTTAACAGCAAAACAGAAAGTGGTTGTCAGGAAAACAAGCAGCTTTTGCCAATGAGACCAATGAGTGGTATCTGAACGATAGGGTTATCATCTGTTTGGTGACCTGCAGCATGTAGACCTTGACATTTGTATTAGGTCTATAAAGGTTTACAGCTAATGTTCATGAAGAGATGTGTCGACTCTATGTCACATGCTGTTCTGGATGCCATACATAGGTGGTCTGCGATCTGTGATATATAAATTTGTGTAACTCTTTTAGAGCTAACACAAAGCATCAGCCATTCATTCATGTTTCTTGGTTTGTTTTGATAATATCAATTTCTTTGTAATATAGACTTTAGAAAAACTTGATTTTTTTAATAAAGAAACAAGTACTGTATATAAAAAAGACATATTGTCTATAATGCTGTTTGCTGTTCTGAGTTTTTATTAATAAAGAGAAATATAATAACTTGCTAGTGATTGTGAAACTTAGAATTACCCATTAGTTTCACTAGTTGTAGAAAATATTTCCCTTAGCAGAGCTCAGTGGAGGTCAGGAAGAGATTTTCTCTCTGATACAGATGGAAGGATAGGTTTTGGCTTTTTTGGTTGTTTGGGAGTTTTTTGTTAATTTTTTAGTAGGAAGAAAGGGGAGTGGGTCATCTTTCCACCTCAGTACTTAACAGGTACTTGCAATTTTTGTTCTTCAATGGCAAAATTAAGTCTACAAGACAGCTGATAGTGTACATTTTAATAAGCAGCAACTTGCTGAAATGATCGACTCTCTGCCCATTACAATGCCTCTGAAAAATGATCCTACAGTGCTGCTTTTGCAGACCATAGTATCAACTCACGTACAAAAGATAGTGATTAATAGAGTAAGGATAGAGTTCACTTTACCCTCTTTTAGTGATCTCAAAGAGCAAAGTCAATATCTAGGGGCACCCTAAGGGTCTCCAGGTTCACTACAATCAGTAGCAAGAGATACTGAAGGGGGTGAATATCACAGAATCACAGAATCAACCAGGTTGGAAAAGACCTTCAACATCATCAGGTCCAACCATTTCCCCGAGACCTCCAAGTCTGCCACTAAACCACGTCACTAAGAGCCTCATCTATAATTTTTTTGAACACTTCCAGGGATGGTAACTCCACCACTTCCCTGGGAAGCCCATTCCAATGCCTGATGACCCTTTCAGTGAAGAAATTTTTCCTAACATCCAGTCTAAACCTCCTGTGGCACAGCTTGAGACTTGTCCTATCATTCGTCACTAGGAAGAAGAGCTCACCATCTTTGAGAGTTTCTTTATGAAAGGCCACATTACCCTGCAGAGCTGCTTGCCTCTCTGTAATAGCAAGGAACAGATTCAAGCCATGTCAAGGTGTCTCTTAAAATTAATGAATGGGTCATTTCATTCTCAGAGGAGGTTCCAGGTGAACATAAGAAGAACTTTTCCACCGTAGGAGTGACAGAGCACTGGGACAGGCTGCCCAGAGAGGTTGTGGAGTCTCCTTCTCTGGAGACGTTCAAACCCCGACTGTATGCATTCCTGTGTGACCTGCTCTAGGCTGTCCTGCTCTGGCTGGGAGGTTGGACTAGATGATCTTTCGAGTTCCCTTCCAACCCCTAACATTCTGTGATTTCACATCTCTGATCCAGAAAACTCCAGAGAACTACAATATGGACAAATGTTTTTTATTGATCTTTTTGTTTGTTGGCCCAATATAATCTTTTGTCTCTATTTTGGAAATGCAGTAGGAAATAAAAGGTAGAAAAAAAAAACCCAAAGAATTGCAAAACTTGAGAGTTTTCCAGGGGGCAAGCTGTGTCTGTACTTGTACCAAAACTACCCAGGCCACCAGGAAGTCCTCCAGATGCTGCTGAAGGATAAAGATTAATAAAATACATAAAGATCAATAAAATAAACTTGTAGAGGGGAAATACAGCAACAGTTCTGAACTAATTAGAGTCAAATTATTCAGATATCCCTAGGTCTTCCCGCACAATCAGATATCTTGCCTGTAAGCCTGGTACTGCAGGCAGACATATGACACAGCTCTAAACAAAGCGGCAAACAGGAGCCCTGCCAAATCCATGCTGCCATTCTAAGGCCATGAATTCAATGAGCGTTTTGCATCAATTGTTTTCACTTGGGTCAGTGCATGACATGTCACACTGTGTGCAAGGAGCTGGGATCAGACCCTGCCGCTCTATTGTCTTGGCCTCTTCCAAAGAATCTCATTACGAACCTGAAGAGCTCAGCTAATGGAGTTTAAAGTGACAGAGTCTTTTATAGTGCAATAAAACCTTTCAAGATGTACTTCAGGGGCTTCTAATTCTCTCAGCAACACAGTAAATATAATGAACATAAAAATTATCCTTGCAGATGTTGTGGTGTCAGTAACAATAACAAAATCTCAGCACGGCACAGGACCAAAATAGCATCTGGGATTTTGATTCACTCAATTTAATCACACAGTGTTTGAGCATTTATGAGTTTATAGTTTCTGTTTATTGATTTACAGTATTTTAATATGATTACTGTGAAAACATATATACTGAACTGGTACTTATACGGGACATATACCAATGCCTATCACTTTCCTCTTTGCTTTCTACAGAGTGTTAATTTGCAGTCCTCTGGAGCTCACAGGAAGATTTAACATTAAACAGCCTGCTGCCTAGCATGAGGGGAAGGAGATGACTAATAACTATTTCCCAAGCCCATCAAAAGACCATGAAGTCGTCTAAGACCTTGCAATAAGGGAAAATAAAAAATACAGAATGAAGCCATTTATATTTCTGCTGATTTAAAACCGAGTGGGGAAGTATTAGCAAAGCAACAGGCTGATCTATCGGTCACTGCTCAGGCAATTTCCAAAGCATTCTGAGTATAAAAGTCATTTGTTGCTTTGTGGACTACACAAAAGTGCCATTAGTTTTAAATTTGAGTGAGAGGCCACAGGGAAGCAACTCTTTCCATATCCATGCACTTGAGCACTCGCATGATGTGAGGGATTTGTCATGTACAAGTTTTGCCATCTAAAAGTTAGGTATCTCACTTAGGCAGCTGCCCATGCTTGGGGAGTGATTCACACATCAGTGATTTCCATGTCAAATGGCAGTTCACTCTACCTACTAAAATGCCACCCAAATCCCATATAAATGTACATCTGCCTCTCTCTCTGGTTCAGTCTCTCCCCTTAACATCCCCACCGGCTCTAGAAGTAGCCCAGTGATTGTCTGAGGTTATTCTTCACTTACAAATGGCTAAAGTTGGGGGAAATTAATCTCAATAGACTTTTCTGCAAATGTGGTCCCTCCACTTGGTGATCAGAGTGTCCTGGGAAAGTGACACAGGCACCCATTTTCTGAAAGAGAACAGAAGGTCTGTCTGCAGGAGCTGTCATGCTGCCACTTTCCCTGAGAGACACATTTAGTAACCTGGGGGTTCCACTGGATATACAAAATAAGTACTGAGGGTGTTCTGCAGCCCTGCACGGTGCAGGACACCACTGCCAAGGCTGTGCTCACCATTAGCACCACTATTCCCAGTCTTTGTAAAAAACAACTTTAGTGAATGGTTGTATTAAAAACGTGAGGAAAAAAGACTGCTAGAAAGACCATCTTCTTTCTGAACACATCACAGAACCACAGAATCACAGAATTCTAGGGTTGGAAGGGACCTCGAAGGATCATCTAGTCCAACCCCCCTGCCAGAGCAGGGTCATCTAGAGTACATCACACAGGAACGCATCCAGGTGGGTTTTGAATGTCTCCAGAGAAGGAGACTCCACAACCTCTCTGGGCAGCCTGTTCCAGTGCTCCGTCACTCGCACAGTGAAAAAGTTTTTCCTGATATTCACATGGAACCTCCTATGCTCCAGTTTGCATCCATTGCCCCTTGTCTTATCATTGGTCGTCACTGTAAAAAGCTTGGCTCTATCGTCCTGACACTCACCCTTTACATATTTGTAAACATGGATGAGGTCACCCCTCAGTCTCCTTTTCTCCAAGCTAAAGAGACCCAGCTTCCTCAGCCTTTCCTCATAAGGGAGATGTTCCATTCCCTTAATCATCTTAGTGGCTCTGCGCTGGACTCTCTCAAGCAGTTCCATGTCCTTCTTGAACTGTGGGGCCCAGAACTGGACACAATACTCCAGATGTGGCCTCACTAGGGCAGAATAGAGGGGGAGAAGAACCTCTCTCAACCTACTAACCATTTTTTTACTGGAAATATTTGCTTCCTTCTTTCCTGCATGCTTGGCCAGATGGCAGCTCTGAATCAAACTTTTGCTTGTATACCACTGTACTTTATGTCTTTCAGGCAACCCAGATTGTATTACCATGGCAGGCTGAAATTTCCCTGCTGCTGCTTGAGCTGGTACCCCTTTAGTTGTGCAAGGGCACAAGACATAACCTATGTCCCCTTTACAATGGTTAACACTCACTTTGTGCTCTAACATGTCTGGTCTCAGAGTTCAGAGTATGTGGTTGTAGATACTAGCTTAAATCAATTTTCTTCTTTCTACAATGAACGCATATTTAGAGTAGCATTTTTTTTCTTGTGTTGGTTCAGATTAGTCAAAAGCAGTAGTAAAGTGTTTTTTACTCCTTCCTAGATTAAATCTGTATGTTTTCTTTAGTTTCCACTTTCTAAGGAAGGTTTGCTAGCATTATCAGCTGACCTAGTTTGGCATCATTTGATGAATCAAGAATATTAATATCCCAACTGCCAGAGAAGTGGAATATAACTATATGCCATCCTTTGGGGTTTTAATCCATTCACACGGCAACTCTTTAGTTGATAATTCAGTAGTGTCAAGACTTTTCACTCTAGAGACAATGATTCACTCTCACATTATATTTCTTTCCGTCATATATCAGACAACAGTTGATTTGTATGCTGCTTTGTGTAGGTACCATAACTAAAAATCTGCTTTGTTGAAAAGAGAAAGCAAGCACATCAAGAAAGACAAGAAAATGGGGATTATTCAGAGTTTTATATTGTTCATTTTTTTTCTATTTAAAAATGTCAATTTCTTTACTCTAAAAAAAGGGAAACAAAGGGAAATATCAGTTATTATTATGAACAAAGCATCATTTACTTTAACCATGAATTTCACCATTATTTCTGTCAGAACATCCCATGAGCAGTAAATTTTGGTATCTATTGACATTAGAAATAAAGGCCACCCATAGGAAGAGCATTTATTTCAGTCAAATATTATGTATTCTTAAGCTGCCAAGCATGAGATCTATCAGAAACAGTAGCTAAGACACTAGAAACAACTACATACTGATATATCACAATAAGTTTCTCAAGAAAAAATTCAAATATATTTCAAAATCATTGAAATTATTATTATGCTGAGTGGGCCTTGTATTTTCCTGTAATAGTTCTATATTGAAAGCTCTTATAATTCAGCAAAGGAAATGGGTTAGTGGATGCAAAGAGCTGGGTCCTTTTTACTAAAATAACAATACTCCTAAGGAGTTTGATCCCTGAAAAACAATTACTTTTTATAGTATGAAAACACTGTTGGGTTTTGTTGAGGGTTTTTTTTTACATAAACAAATATTTAGCCTCCTGCATACCATTTCTAAATACATACTTGCATCAATGTCTCAGTGTTGAGACCTATATTCTTTGCTGATTCAAACCCTGTCAAATCAATGCAACCGCACATAAGCTATTATATTTCAAAGCCTTGCCTATCCCAGTCTGGAAAATTCAGCTCTATGTTAATGTAAGAAAATTATATTGTACTCTGGATAGTCTCTTACTTATTCTAAACTATATTGTCCATGATCCCCAAGGCTGGGTAACAGTCTCTCTCAATGTTGTGTTCCTTGGGGTGGAATCTTGGTGTGTAGAGTGCTTTTAAGAGCACTTCACCATAGAAGTTTTCGTCATTTACATGTTTTTTCTTAGCTAATAGGAGAAATTTGTGAGGATTTATTTGGGAAAAGTTGTGGCTGCCCCCTCCCTGGCTGTGTTCAAGGATAGGATGAATGGTGCCTTGAGCAACCTGGTCTAGTGGTAGGTGTCCCTGCCCATGGCAGGGGGGTTGGAACGAGATGATCTTTAAGGTTCCTTCCAACTCAAACCATTCTATGATTCTATGATTCTTTTTATCTATACCTAACTCAGCATCAGGCAATCTTTGGGATATTGTATGACACCGGTGGAAGTAAGACAAATCAACAGATTCAGGAAAGCAGTCTCGGGAAGTACTAGGTCTGTTTTTTAAGTCTTCTTGGTGAAGTTGAACAATTGTCACTCACAGCTTGATATGGTAGGAGAATCCATACTTGTTTTCATTGGGACAAAATTATCATAATTTCTTATGGCATTTCCTTAAAAATCCATTAACAACTCACAGGGCAGAAGGAAGAGTTTTTATATAATACCTATAGTTCATCAAGTCACATCAGAAGATGCAAAGAAAATGCTGAGTCTTCAAAAACTACATTTGGCACAGGAATGCATCAAGCTCTGATTAAATTTCTCTGAGAGAGGTTTCTTAGCTCCAGGAGGATACTCTTTCCCTCTGTTAGAGCTGTTCCAGACTGTATGTATAATTAAATATTAATTGTGTTGGAGAGATAGAATTACAGCAACTGATAGATATGGAGAAAGGCTGTCCCCAAAGTCCAGAGGCTAGAGCAGTTGTCTTAGATGTTGGAAGCCTTAATCCCAGAGGCCAACTCCAGCTCTGTTAGAGAGTTTACTGCAGACGTCACATGTAAGGTAAAAGTGTGTATTGTACACAGTAAAGTGCACTTCAGAAGATTTTGTTTCCTCCCTTACCACGTCACTTCAATATTCCACCTTAACCTAAATCCAGTACAAAGCTACCTATCCCTTTTAATGGTATGTGGCACTTTGGGAGCAGTCAGTTTTAAAATAAATTAAAATATTTTTTGTAGGACTTCTGTAGAGAAAATATATCATTTATATATATATTTTAGCCAAATGCTGACATTTGGTTCATATATTTAATCATTATATAGATGGATTTTAGAATCATAAAATATTGATGCAGAAAACAGAGATGATCACTGTGAAATACATTTCATTTACTATCTGGAGACCACTCACATATTCTTAGGAACTCTGTGCTCTTAACAAATTTATAAATAGTTGTCATTTTAACACACCAGGTTAAAAAAACGCTATGGCTGTTACTACACACATTTATAATGTTTCTGGGAGTGTAATTGGCCCATCAGGATAATTATGACTCTCATTTTTCCTTCCTTGCTGCCTGCAGTAACTGGTGGGTTGTTTAATTTTTTTTTTGTTTATTTCAGAAAGCAATGAAGCAGTTAAATAACACTGCTGGACCCCAGCACAAAGCAGAAATGAACTGTTACCAATGACCAAAGAATGAGGACGGGGGGAAGGACCAGACTCCTTCCACCAGCAGAAGAAAAGGTGGCATCGCTTCTGCTCCTCATGCAAACTCAGGTCTATCCAGAAATATTCCCACACAGCAGAATGGAACTGGGCAGAATTTGTGAAAGCAGGTGGAAGAGCCACCACTGGGCCTGGCAAAGCTTCTGGGCTGAGCTTGGGTTCACTGGTACCACTGTCTAGCCCTGGCAGCCATCAGGGTGATGTTAAGAAAGAAAGAAAGAAAGTGAGGGAGGGAGGGGGAAATTAGAGGAAGGACCTGTATTTTGTCTCTACACTGTCCAGCACCAGGCATTTCCACAGAAGGGAACATGTTCTCTGAAGTATCAGGACATGAGATCATATAGGCTATTTTTCAATAGATAACCATCTAATCTCTGATTTGTAAAGATGTGGTTTAATTTCCACAGCCCTTGATAAAATAGCCTTTAACATGTTTTGTTGTCCCCAGTATACCATCTCTAGATATTCTCAACATGACTATAAATGGGAAATCCTTTTTAAAACTGAAAACATAAAACCAGAAGAAATATTTGCATGTGAAATATCAGAAGTTATTGTGCTTTATTGATCTTGAAAAACAAACAAACAACAAGCCCAAACACCAAAGGCTGAAGCAGAAAGAGAATAATAGCATTTTATATAAATGCATTATAAGTGAGTGATGTCTTGAACCTCATAAGGCTCCATATAGTTTATACAACACATCTTACAGCCTGTGTACCTCAGAGAAATGAAATCATATTCTATTTCCATGAAACAGAATAGAGAATTACAGACAAGTTTATTATTTAATCGGGCAGGGATCTTTTCTTTGGGTACATTACAAAACTCAATGATGAGCAATGTGATTTTACTCTTCTGAACACGGTATTAAACAGACAAAAATATGCAAAGCGATAGATTAAGAAAAAAAAAATAAAAAAAGAAACTTTGTCCTAAAGTGGCTAGAATTCATATGCACATAACAAACACCAGCAATGAAGCAGAAAGTTAAATCACTTAACAGTGTCTGCATTATGCTCTTTCACCCACAGGTCTGCACCTAACCATGACTATGAGTATCACTTCCAACAGGCTACAACTGCTCCACATAAATCTATGCACAACTCAGGGCTCTCTGCAGTGGAGGGAAGGTGCAAATGTCACAGTTTTGGAAGCACCTAAGCTAATTTTCAGGAAGAAACAGCCTCCATTGTCATGCCCATTTATGTATACCACTCATATACCTGCAGAACAATAAATATATTTACAAAAGAAAATCTACAGTGGCATTTTCCAAACTCTTTTGCTTATTAATGACCTTATAAAAACTACTGGCTATCCATAAAAAATAATTTAAATGCATGTTTCACATTAGCACATCCCGAGTAAACTCAGAACATTCCAGTCTGACAATCTTTGTGTAATGGCTCCATATTTTAAAGAGATATTAATCAATAAAGATGAACAGATAAAATAATTTCAGGGAGACAGACACATTTCAAACCCCTTTCCTAGCAGAAAATCAGGAATAGAAATGAAAATTGTATGAAAAAGTCAAAGGCCCTGGAAGCTAGACCAGTTTGAAATTCACACAGAAGCAGAAATAGTGCCCTATTTTAAATAGATGTTAACCTTTCAGTAAAGAGTTTTTATCACCACGTGATAATAGAAAAGATATCCTACAAAGGCTAAGTAAATGTCTATCTATTATCTATTCCTTTATCTATTTCCCAACTGTGTATGACATGGAGGATACTAAAAAAGTCACGTATAATCTTATGTATTATTACAGGAGGAGAAGTGAGGAAGAATCCCGTGTGAGTTGCTTAAGAATTTTCTTATACTTTTTGCCTTCCAGTCTAAGCTCTGTGGATTTCTTCTAGACTAAAAGACTCCCAGCTTGTTTGCTCCAATAAAACCAATTCAGGTCTTGGCAGTACTGGAAACAGTGGGAGATTTTAAGCTAAGGAACTAACAAAAAATCCAGAGGGAGCAAAACACTACTGAGATTTTGTGGAATCTCATAAAATAAGAGGTTTTTATTTTCCTCTAGACAGGCTTTAGTAGATTTGGTGTCAGTAGGAAGCATGTGTCATGTCTCCTACTGTCTATGTAATTATCCAGAGCTATTACGATGCTAAATGTTTCAACATTTGGAGAAAAGAAGTTGGGTTGTTTACTTTCATTGTGAAAAATCACTGCAAGGAAAGGACTGTGAGGTATCACTTACTATCTTGGCCGGGATGGGTAACTAACAGATGGCTCTGTGCAGGAGAGGTGAAGAATACACTGAACTACTTGCTCAAGCTGAAGAAGGAATCTTTCATGACAGCAAGACACTGCTACATAGTGATCTAATCCTCCATCTTCACTGCTTAATAAAAAACTTCACATCTTCTGTGGTCATCAAAATGAATTAGTTTATTCCTAAAACTTTGAATTTCTTAAATAGTTTTCTTACTACACCAGAGGTCTAGTTACAGTGGTTTAACCTTGGGGGACATTCTAAGTGGTCTATTACTACACAATGAGTTGATACAAAGTAATACCAATTCTAGCTATCAACTTGTTGCCTGGTTGAAGACACAAAAGGGAAAACAGATCTTGGGATTCTTGTGCTGGACTGCCATTCACAAGACACACATTGAAATGCCAGACATTACTATGGTCTTTGTGACTTCTGTCAAGCCAGGTAAGTCCTCTGTACCTTAGTCATACATTTGCTAAGTGGAAATTTGTTTGAATTGTGTTCATGTGAGGATGGAGACCATCTCTTTCTTCCACATTCAGATACCCTAGATTTTATCCACATCCATTCACCCATCTGTCCTGTGTTCCCTATTGGCAACTGATACCAAGACCATGGGATGCACCAGGCTCAGGGTGGAAGTAAGACCATCTGTAGTGAGCAGTGTGTCTGACACAGTGGACCTGTAAGTACATCTTGAGCTGCTACTCATCTATTGCACTACACACAAACAATAAAATTTCAGTTATATACAGCTGTCATATGTATATTTGGATACAAATGAAATGTGAAAACTATCCAGAAAGCTGCCATTTTCTCCTCACAGCCATGCTCTATGTAGAAAATATGTAATTTTTTTTTCTGCGTCAAACATGGTGTCTTCCCAAAAAAATAACGACATCCCAGGTGTATTTTCTTGAACTACTCTCTGTTTTCTGTTTCCTTTCTATAACAATGATCCAAATTTTCTCTCAGGGTAATTAGACTAACCTAGTTAGTGGTCAGCACTTCCTTTTCAGTTTCAAGCTGCAAAATGAGCAGTTTTTCAAAATTCAGAGAACTTCATATTCAGGTGGCAGAAGAAACAGAACCTGGGAATTTTGTGTACATTTAAATGCACTCTCAAGCAGTGACATGGAAATCAGTAAAGCAGCTACTAATGATGTGGTTCCATTAACAAATGCTCATTTGGATGGTAAGTGACCTGAGACAGAAAGGAAATGTAATTTTGGCTGCCAATACAATAAAAAATGGCTGCTATTAGTGTTATGTAGGGGTTATAATCAATTATACCTTTTATTGGCTCAATTCAGCTACACTGCAACCAATTAAACCTCTGTTTTGAATAAAGAAAGGAGTATAGTGGGTTTTACAAAACCACATCATGTACAGTTCCTTTAGCTTATGTTATTAATATCACCTTGGTTACTGGGTTGATGGAACTTATTTCTGACATAAAGTTTTTAGCTTTTGCCTTATTAGTCTAAAGTTTTCCAAACCACTTTTACCAGTATAGGAAGTATCTCTCTTCTGGACATCAAATTAAACTTAGTTCACATAACACAACACAATCACTTTAGCCAGTGACTACAACATAACCTGATTCTGCCACCCTACTTTATACTGAGTAGGTATTAATTCTACTACCTCCTACAGATGCTTACAAATATCTATGATGACATTAATTATGATTTAAAATGTGGATTTTTACAGTAACATCTATTAACCAAAATGTTTGAGCCCATTATGATACACATTGCAGAAATGAATAGAAAACTATCCTAGAATCATAGAATCATTATGGTTGGAAGGGACCTCCAGGGTCATCAAGTCCAACCTTTATCCCACCATATTCCTAACCATTAGACCATTGCCCCAGAGAGCTGGAAGCCTTAAAAAAAAGTGACCATATGGAAGGTTAAAATAGATCTGTCACAGCAGTGCTACTTCATCCTTTTTGGACATCAGTCTTAGAAAGGACAGATCCTGTCCACTGAATAATCCCCTTGAAATCAGCTGAAATCACTGTGTCAAGAAGATAAAGCATCCCTGGCCCCAAGTTTAAACAAGAAAAAAGTTTACAAATAACCTTTCATTCACAGCTGTAATCTGTTCTTCAGATCTCACTGACAGACTTAAAAGTAGAGTTTGATTTTAAGCAAAGATTGAGTTCTCTGTTTCTAGCTGGTTTTGGAACTGGATCAGTACTGATCTCTGTGCTTTGCAACTGCATATAAAGATGTGCCTATTTTATTTGTGGGCATCTTTTTCAGTATCAAGCCTTTTATAACTGGAGTCCAAAGGAAGAAAGGGAGGTTATTGTAATTAGAAAATAATGTGAGTAGCATGGCTAATGACTATGGGATGGGCAACTGAGGAGCAGGCTGTTGAAGCTGGAGAATGAAGAAGGATGGGTGAAAACAGAAATTCAGGAGCAGGAAAGCGCAGCTGGAGATGGGAGAACAGCGAGCACAGAAAAACCAGTAAGGAGATTTAATCATAGGCCTCTAAGGAAGACTCGTAGATGAGGCTGTATGAACTTGCAAGCAAATCAGAGGACCTTATCTTCCCATGAGCTTTTCACTTAAACTTTTGAAGGAATGAGTAGCTTAGAAGCACGGGTGATTGTGGTGAAAGCATGAGGAGTCAGTAGGACTACAACCAGGTCCCCTCTAAGGTCTGTCCTTGTAGGTCCATTCAACTTGATGAGAGTGCTAAGGCCAATGCAATACACTGCTTTCTACTGAAATGAAGTCAGAGCATGCTTTACCAGGTCACATTAAGTGTACAAAGACTTTAAATAGTTAAGCTTTTAATAAGTGCCCCAACATAGTCCATTAAGGAGCACGAAGAAGAAACAACAGTTCTGCTTTACCTGCACACACCCAGTAACTTCAGCAGGCTTTGGACCAAACCTTCGAGAGAAGCTACTGCCATCAGCTAGCCCACAAGTCAGGGTGTTTTCACCTCTCTCTTTTACTAGTAAAGACACTTCCATATTAAATGTTTTATTCAAGATTGATTCCTGGAGGACCCCAGACTTCAGCCCTTGGGGACGTTACCATCTGAACAGCTCTCTAGAGTCCCAGTTTGAAGAATGCTTAGCTGTAGTCAAAAGATTGCACCTTCACAGTTAACCCTCACTAGGGTAAATTTCCATCTATATTATTCCCGCACATCTTTGTCATGGTTTCTATGGATTGAGAGTCAGTCACTCAAAAATAAAATACCCATTAAAATATCTTCCTAACATGTAACACCTTCTGGCTAAATAAGCACAAGCTAAAAAAGTCAAGCTACATTTTCATCCTGAGCTCAATTTGATTTTCAGTACTCACCACTAATGCAATATCTAAAAGTGATTTATTGGAACATATCAACTATATTTAAGCAGCAGCCAAAACAATTACATTTAATTAAAATTTAGGTCAAAGAAACACAACAAACTAATGTGACACTTCAGTCATCAACCTGGAATAGCTGTTATGTTGGTTGATTATCAATTAGGTATAGTAAACACAAATGTGTTCAGCAGGTAATTATTGGTGAAACTAGTTCAGGCAAGCAAACAAGTGCTGTGTCTGAAAATTTTCTCACTTTCTCTGGATTCAAAATCATCCTGCACACTCTGCTGTTCTTTCTATCCTTAACCTACTTCAGTGATTTATTATATTTCCTCGAGGAAAAAGTATTCTGCCAGAAGCTCTCACTGGAAAGACAGAGAAATGCAAAATTGTGGGGAGAGTTTTATTTTTTACTGTGTCATTTCATCTCTTCACCTTGAAAGCATAAAAGTCTTCTCATCACAAGCCTTAGGCTAATTGGTCTGTGAGAGGTATTTGAGAATCTTTACATGACTGTGTATCAGCAAGCTTGGAAAAAGTGTCTACTACGAAATGGTTAGTTGCTTAGTTCTTTCTGTGGCGAAGATTACACAACTGTGATTTCTTTGTGTTTGTTTTCTGCATGAGCCATTGTTTACAAAGGTGTCTTTTAAAACTGGGCACTTTCACCCTGTATATTTATTTAATGAGATAAATACCTTAAGGCTTGATAGTGGTTTTCTGCTAAACTCCTTGATAATCAGAAGGAAAGGGTACTCTATAAATAAAATACTGCTCTGAGTTTCCCCTAACAATGAGGATTCAGTCACGTCCAAAATTCCTTTAAGACTCCCATGTCTGAAGTCAAGACAGTGATCTGGCAATAGCTTAAATGGATGCAGGACCCAGCCCTCAGTCTCCCTGGATCTTTTGTTTTGCACATAGACGAAGCAACAAACAGAAGCCCAGCCAAATACATCTTTTGTTTCCCATTTGTAAAAATAACCATGGAAATAACACAGAAATAATTTCTCCTGCAGTCTTAGCCCATCAGGCAAGGCAGTAAGTGCATCCACATCGCCCAGCAGAGCACACTGCAGAGACCCTCAGGCTCACATGGGTTATTTGAGTACATCCACACATTACAGTGTGCACACTGTGTAGAAATGCTTGTTGGTATGCCAAAATCATTGATCCTATTCAGCTGAAACCTGCTCCCCAGCTCACCAATACCCCACCACAATGTCGAGCCCAAGTGCAACAGTGCTCATCCAGCTCCCCAGCTTGTGCTTCTGGAGGGAACATGAGTGATGCTATCTCAGGGATCCATGTGCAGCCAACAGATGCCCACACAGCCCCAGCACAGAGGATTTCTGATTTCCACTGGGGCCTTGTTGTGATGCCTCAGTCTAAATAGCAGTGTGGGGATTTCTGCTCTGAAGCCTCAGACTTTCAGGGATGCTGCAAGAGGCTTACAGGCAAACTCAAATGGAAAACCAAAGCTTAGCAGCAGAGCAGAGGGGTTAGGATGACTTATCCCTTTTGTACATTCATTGGAACAACACATCTTTGGGGACATGCCAGACCCAATCTGAATAAAAATCAGAAAGCATTAGCATAGCAGCTGGGGCTACAGACAGCCAAGTTAAAGTGCAACAAGGTCACTGCTGAGGCTGCTGGTAACCAAACATAGTGACCATGTGGAGGAAAGTCACCAGTAAAGCAGGAAAAAGAATGACAGAGAGAAAATTACCCTGACTACAGAGGAACTGGGGCAAAGTTTCTATACTGGTGACTTTTAACTCTTCCTGCAAGAAAAAGCTACTAAAAGATTTAAGTGGATTTCACAAAAACAGAAACCCTTACTTACCAGTGGTGAAATGATGAGAAAATGTTTCTTGAACACCTACCTGATGTAATCCTTGTTTGTCCTGATAAAGACAAAACATCATGGTAGAATAAATCCTGATCAGGTTATAAAATTGCTCCAGTATTCAGCTAGGACAGGCTTTTATGCTCTTCTACTTTCTTCTGAAGATAGTCATCTCTGCAGGCAGATCTGGACTGGACTTTGGTCCTTCAGGCTACTTTGTGTGCTGCCATGTAGCTCTCAAAAGTGTCAGAGATGGCAGTGATTAAAAGATGATACAGGGGTACGTAATGCTGAAGCTGGTGGGATTTGGACTAGCTATGTTTCCTTTCAACAGACCTGTCTGATTCACTCCTTCAAGCTATCACTCACAATATTTCAAAACTGCCTTGTGGTGCTCAAATGTCAAATAAAAAGGTGACAGATCAGAGCGTCTGGAACAGACCTCCAGAGATCATCTTGTCCAACCCTGCTCAAAGCAGTTTCAAAGTTACATTGGATTTTGCATGCCTATGTCCAGCTAAGCCTTGACCAACTCTTGAGGATAGAGGCTCCACAGCCTCTCTGGGCCCTGTTCCTGTTTCTGACCTCTCTCACTATTAAGTATGTTTTCCTTATATTCAGTCATGTTTCCTGTGTTGCAATTGTGTTTGCTGTCTCTCATGACCCAACACATCTCATGAAATATTTGCGGAAAGCTGTTATGTTCTAAAACCACTTCTGCTCCAGGCTGACCACGTCCAGCTCCCCCAGCCTCTCCTTACAGGACAAGGCTCTGATCCCACCATCTTGAGGAACTCCTCTGAACTCATTCCAGCTCATCAGTATCTTTCCTACACTGCAGACCCAAAACTGGATACAGATGTGATACAGAAGTGCCAAAAAAGATGGAAGGAATCATTTGCCTCAACTAGCTAGTGCTAGGGCTTGTCAGCCTGAGGAGGAGGACCATGACTGAGTTTTACAAACTCTCAAAGGCAGTTGATAAGTTGAATACAGAACAGTTGTTTATCAAATCCTGCAGTGCAAGGACTAAGAGGCATTTGCTGAAACAAGTTTAAAAAACATCAGTTTTAAAACGGTCAAAAGAAAGTATTTCTATGCACAGTAGGTAGTGAATTTGTAAAAATTACTGTCATGTGAAGATGAGGAGACAACATCAGCAGGATCAAAAAGGGATCAGAGAAATTCATGAATAGAAGATGCTAAAAGTGCTGGGCAGGGATGTACCTGCTGCTGCTATTCCAGCTGTAACAATTGTGGATGCTGGGAAACATGGAGGGACCACAGAAAGCTGTCAGGTTTGCATACTGTCCCTGAACAGCCTCTCCTATGGTCACTGTTGGAGGCAGATGGACCTCTGGTCACTTCTAGTTCTCCTGTTCAACTAAGTCCTGTGGGAGGCTACTGAGCTGACACTTATTAAATAAAACAGACACAGGGACAGTAACTGAGTTTTCGTACATGAGAGATCAATCTTGTCCTGCTGAGAGTCATCAGAAATTATGACAAACCATACCTAAAATTGCTGTCCTGTAGAAGCTGGACCAGAAAACCATAAGGTCCAGCTCAGGAGAGGATTTACTGCTAGTGATTTCCATGTGCTGCAGGGCTCTGAGTGCTCTGCAGGATGTGGCCCTAGTGGCAGGGATGATAGATCAAGTATATCCAACTGTCTGTCATCTCCACAAAAATAAATAGAAATCAGTAGCATAAGAATTGAAAACTGAAACAGCTCGAAATATTAAGACATGAGAAGGACATTTAAATGTGCAGACCTGAGGGGGTTTAACACAGAAACTTTTGATAACATATTTATTACTTCGGTGTACTTTCCTTCTGTTTTCTGTTGCCAAGTAATTCCAAAATGTGTGTCATGGTATTCAGGAATTGCATGCTTACAATCCTACCTGTGGTCTTAAAAAAAGTAAAATAAAAATTTCCCTTCCAAAAAAGCTAAAAAAATTTTCTGTTACCATTAAAGAAAAAAAAATGCATTTTTTTCATTTATTTGCTACTGTTAATTTGCTTGTTCTTGTGTTTACACTTTGTTTGCAAACTTTGGACATTTTAGGACATAGGCTCTATATATAAAAGCTGAAAAAGTTCAAATAGCAGAAAAGTCCATACTGGACACAAGAATATGAAAATTTCCTCTTCACTAATTATTCCTACAGAAAGAAATGTGGAGGAATTTTTTTTTTTTTTAGGTAGGTTCAAACAAACTGCTTTCAGTAAGGCAAATCTGAGAATGTGCTGGAAGAGCAAATCTTTTTTTAATAGCCATACACCACTCCACTTCCATGATGTATAGCTCAGCTGAGGAGCTTTTTATAAAGAATGTCAAAATATGTCAAGATGAAGAAAAATGAACCTTCAACATAGCATCAAGGTGGAAGGAAAGTAAGCTGAGTTTCTCACTGAGCAAAACATTTTGGGGCTTTGAGCAACCTGGTCTACTTGGAGGTCTCCCTGCCTGTGGCAAGGGAGATGGAACTAGATGACCTTTAAGGTCCCTTCCAACCCAAACCATTCCGTGATTCTATGATTCTATGATTCTATGAGTCTATGGTTCTATGATTCTATGATTCTATGATTCTATGAGTCTATGAGTCTATGGTTCTATGATTCTATGATTCTATGATTCTATGATTCTATGAATCTATGACACTAGATACGGTATTATAAAAATTATTTTTTTCTGATTCCCTTTCCCTGTTAAGATAGTGAAAGCATTTCAATGTGGTTATAAAATAGCTTTCTGGATGCTGTAGGTCTTGTATAATCTGGAAGAAGTTTGTCAGTCATAACACTGGAACAATTTCCTGGTGTAAGAGCTACTAAAAAAACTGTGCTTTCTGGTATAGATTAAATCACCCTCTAAACAACAGGAGCTAGTTCCAATCTAGCTGCAAAAATAAATTTAAAAAACAAAACAAACAAAAAAAAAAAGCCACCAGCAGCAAATAAAAAAAATACCTTTGCTTTTGTGTTTGTTTTTTTTTAAAAAAAAAATAACACCAAACAAATATAAAATATGAGATCTCAAACAAGGTTGTTACACTTGGAAGAATATTTAATACAACTGTATGTAGATTTTGCTCATCCCCTTCCAAGCACTATAATGACAGTAAAGATGATCACAGCAATTATGTTCAGAAGTATTAAGAAATTACTGCTTATGCTGTAGGAAGTGACCACTGTTCTGCATCTTGCCTCACCCAGACAGTAAAAATGTTAGCTTAGACCACCTCTTTAGATTCTAATTTGTGCTGACCACTGCAGAAGTGGTTTAAACTCCCTCACTCCGCCAAAGCCAGCTGAGATCAGGCATCTGAGCACTTACCATGAATCAGCTTGAGAAATACTATACAAATTGCTTTCAATTGTGCAAATATAACTAAAAAACTGAACTGAGAATTAAAAATAAGGTGGAATTACAACCCATAAGGGTGAAAGAAATGAGAAATCAACCTAAAGTTGCAGATCTCCAGGGCAGACAAGACAGCCTGTGAAAATTTCCATTCTGACAGTGCTTTGTGACCATCAATTACATGCTGTTGTACGAAGCTCTTAGGACTGTCCTATCTATTGACTAAACACCCTTCTCCAAAGAAAATGAGCCGTCACTTTGAGAAATTTTCCTAGTTATAGCTGTGTCAGCCTGCTTAAACTGACCTTTACAGGATACGCATGAGAATAAAGGACATCTTATTATTCAGAGTGTATTTTTGTGAGGCCAAACCAGAAACTGCCAATCTTCAACAAAGCACAAGATTTTCTCCTAAGAGAATCTCCGAGGATTTTCAATTAATCGTGCTCTTGAGTAGTTTATAATCTGACATCAGAAAGCACTTGGGGGAAAATTAATCCCTGAAGCAACTTCATTTTTGTACAATAGGGTAAAATTTGGCCCATTTGAATATGTTTTTACCAGTTAATGTAGGATATGCATGCAGGAGTGGAGAGAGTAATTTGGTAAAGGTGGCTGTGAGGGTTTTTGTAAAGAGTGAATTTGTTATGTACATGGGCCAAATAGTCTTAAAATGTGGATTGTTATAACAGTGGTTTTGTAATATTAAAACAACATTAGTATGCCTTTTATTCTGTAATTTCAAAATGATTTTCAAAGCTTAATGTGCCAAGTCATAATAGCTGCTTAGGGAAAATTAATACTGTGTATTCCCAGTTTGCATAAAGGCAAAGCTGAAGCACGGGGCAGTTCATGAACATGCTCTGGGTTCTTTGGAGGAGAATTTGAGGTTCCAGATTCTCACTATAGCACTTGAAAAAAGCATCATAGGAGGTAAAGGGGAAAAAAAGAAGAGACCACAGCCAGTAGGGATTTCTATATATAGTGCTTGGTACTTGCAGAGTTATAAAAAACTAGTTCTTCACGCAAAGTAGCCTCCTGAAAAACTGGCTTTGGCTCACTGAAGGTGTAAGGACAGCCCCTGGCCTGTGTGATTTTGCTTATGTGAAGAAAAAATCTCTTTGGGCTGATTCTGACTAATGGCAGTGAGCCACATGAATCTTGGAATGGTGACAAGAGCATAATATGAAGTGATCAGGGAGCATTCAAGCACTGCATCCTGAATAGCACCAACTTGATTTTAATTTCAGAGTAAAAGGATAGTGAATGGGAAGAAGAAGGAATCGGGGAAGCTAAGACTTCCCATGGGCTCTGTTTCCAGCCCTGATGTCCTCTGGCACTTGCTACAGTAAAATAAGCACTTTTTTTTTTTTTTTTTTGGGTACTTGTAATTTTCAGAAACTTACATTAAAATGGGGGGAAATTGACATTTCACATTGTTAATTTTCTAATTTTCCCTAAAACTAAACAAGGAGAAAAAAAAAGAAGGCTGAATTGTGTAGGACAGGAAGAGTAAAATGAGATAATTACAATGTTGTACATTTAGGGCATGTACAGTACATCAGCCTTCTTTCAGTAGGCAGAGGAATTCACTGTATGTTATTGTAATGAGTAGCAATGAGTAGTGGTAAGACTACGGGAGTCTTCTCTCTGTAGAGTACCATTACAGGCATTAATGGATAAAGAGATTTTGATTGAGAAAGTCCCTAGTAAATCAGGGATGAGGCTTTTTTCTATGCCATTTGAAATACCTTCTGAGTCTATTTTTATCCTCACCCCATCATTTTGCAGTTTCTTATATTCCATACTTATTACCTTAGCGATTTCAAAATCCAGCAGATTGCTAAATATTTGTGTGTCAGAAACAGTTTCAAGGACCTTCAAATTTACCAGTGCAAGATGGAAAGGAAAGAGCAAGATTTTGTCCGATTTCAAACTTCAGTTTCACTAGTGGCCTATATACTAACAGGAAAACTTACACTGTTACTAAAGGAAGGAATATTCTGGAAAATTTTATGTCAGTTAAAAACCTATCACAGAAAGTGCAGCTTGCTCTCAATTGCAGATTTGAGGTGACTAATATCTCCTGAAATCAGTGCTTCGGGGAGACAGGCATCTGGGATTTTCCTCCTGGTAGACAAGAGGTGGGGGTCACAGGACAAAAGTCAAAGTGAACATGAGAAGTTGGTTGCAACTAGAGTGGTGAACCCAGAAGAAAACATGAGGTTTTGGGCCCTGGTTAAGGACGTTACCAGGAAACTTCCTAACCTGGTATACCCCACAGACTACTACTCACTACTGTTTTCCCATGTGGGTGGTGGTGATGTTGCAGGGCATAGTCCAAGGACTATCAAAGGGACTTTAGAGCCTTAGGATGCTTGGTGAAGGACTCTGGGGCGCAGGTTATATTCTCCTATATCTTACCAGTTGTAGGAGATATTGGTAGGAACAGAAAGGTACAATCTATTAGCATGTGTCTCCACAGATGAAGTCATCATCAAAATTTTGGGTTCTTTGACAATGGGACTACCTACACAGCACCGGGCTTGTTGGAGTCAGATGGAATCCACCCTTCACAAAGAGGGAAGAGGGTCTTTGCTCAGAAGTTGGCAGGGATCATTGGCAGGGCTTTCAACTAAAATTATGGGGGATGGGGGTGACATTAGGCTTACCCATGATAATCCATGGCATGACAAAACAGAGACATGTGTTGGGTTTAACAGACATTCAGTAAACTTAACTGAGAAAAAACTGAATAAGTATTTCAGAGCAAGAAAAAGTGTAAAAAAAAATCTACAAACTCAGAAAATCTACCAGTGCACTGACACTGTTCAAGCACAGTTCAGCACATGTCTTTCAGCTTTAGGTCTGCTTTGAATGAGGAAGTTTGAGGCTATGATAGTTTCTACTGCTAATGATACATTCACTTAAATACAAAGGTTTCATCAGCAGAAACACATCTCTGAACATGATGAGTCAGCTGAAAATTGCAATTCAACTTCTACTGCTATATCAAAGATAATTCAAACACAGTCTGATGATTCTTAAAAGAAGAAAAAGACATTGATGAGCTGATTATGAGATTTCTTGGGATATCTGTGCATTCAAAAGAAGTAGACTTTCTGAAAAATTTAGGGCACAATTCATCTAACCAAATGTATAAGTCAGTAATGCACTTACAGCTAACCTAGTCATCTAGATTTCCTTTATAGCCTGAAAAGACAATAAGCCCCTTTAAGTCACTACCATCTCACCTGAAACAGGTACTTAAAGCAGATGACCAAACAGTGCAAATTTCTTCTGGAATCGTAAGTGACTAAAATTAAGCATCTTGCCCTTTCTCAACAAATACCTAAAATACAGGAAAGGTAATTGAGTTTTTTAAATTTTCCAGCCACTGAAGCTGACGATCACCAACAACTGTGCTCTGAAACACTGTCCCTTGCCTAGACTGTGCTTGTCCATAACTGTCTTCCAGCCTCACACCTCTGATTTGTACAAACCCCAGGTTCAGAGGGACCATTTCCACGGCATGGTAGTAAAGTACGTTGGTCCCACAAAATCTCCATCTTGAGCACCATCTACAGGTACATGATTTACTAACTAACAATTTGTTTAAACACCAGCACAGATAACTAACCTAAAGATATAGACTTAAGGATAAGTTGAGGATCATATTTTTATGCTGAGGGACTGCAGTTTCCCTAGAAATCTTTTCCCAATACCTATCACCATTTATTGCTCCCTACAAACTGGAGTAACTCTGGGATGGGAGTAAAGAAAAGGTTGCAGCCTTTGTATATATATAATTGCACATAGAGACAAGGTATTAAACAATGAGGAGTTTTTCCAAATCCCCACTGAGTTATGGGGAAAAAAATTAATATCATTGGGCATAGCAATACCATATACAAACACTGTGCAGAATGGGGGGAGGCTACCAATCAGTACTCATTGAGATCAGAGACTGGGCAGACCTTGCCTCTCAGGCACTAAATAGTCTGACCAGCACAAGTAGGACTTATTCTTTTGATTTAGCTTTATCAAAATATAAGGAAAAATCTCCCTTCTCCTCTCATTTTCTGATCCTCTCTTGATCTTCTATCACCTTGAGCACTTAACCCTAAAGCCATTGACCTTTATCTCAGGTAGCACAGTTTCTAGATGGAATTAGGATGATCCCTGAATGCATGGAAATGACTTTGTAAACATTGTATTTTTCAAAATGTCATTTCCTTTTTTTCAGGGGTAAGGAGAAGGTAAATAATGGTGTTTCTTGTGAGTCTTTCTCATATTCTCCAGATAAGCATATCCATTATTTTTATATCATCTACTTACATGATTTCTACATGGTTTTGTATATATAATAAAATAGTCTAATAGAGGTCCTTCACTTCCTTGATTAAAATAAATGAGGATGGACATGCTCCTTGAAAACCTGTGGAATAATTTTAAAAAGTTTCTTGGGATAGTACTTAGCATCCAAAACTCCCTCATATTGCCATGCAAAAGTCAACTGATTATTTCTGAGTGATGTTGTTAGTCTAATTGCTAGCAGTGACATTGCTCAGCCATAAAGAAGTTCACTGCATCAACAAAATTTAATTGGGGCATCTCAATATACTGGCATTTTCTTGCAGAGCTAGTTAAAATGAGTACAGAAAGTGCTGTGCACAAGGACTGAAGAGTATATTCTTCACTCAAATCAGAGAAATTCACTGAAAAAACTCATTTTACAATAGCACGCTATGATTCTGCTTCCTGCTCTTTACTCCAGGAATCATCAGCCAAACAAACAAAGAAACACACAAAAAAAAGTCTCATTTACTTTATCATATGACACTTTGGGACTATTTAACTTCCCGGACCATTGGCTTTACTCTCATGTGAAAATTTTAGACAAGAAAAGAAAGAAATAGCAAACAAAAAGGAAAAACAAACTAAAAATTAGTATAGCTCTTTTGTCCAACTTTAATTTCATTATTAATCTGTATTAACATGCTGTTGGTTTCCTAATGTAGAGAAGAGATTTTAACAAAAATTACAGAAAAAAAGAACAATTTCATATTAAAGAATGAAAAAACAAAAATACAAAGCACTAGAAATGTTCTGGGTTTATTACTCACATCCTTCCTGGGAGGCAGATTGACTAAGATAAGGGAGAAGCCTAAAATATCCACTGACATTAAAGTGACCGACAGGCAAAAAAGTAAACAAGTAATATTAAAAAAGGAGAAAATTTAATTTTCTCTGTGTGAGTTTGTGGGAGAAAATGAGTGCACCACAGTTTAAATGGGTAACAGGGCATGTTTCAGAAGTGTCATATGAAAGCCTTTGTTGAAACGTTGAACTTTACCTTCTCTCATAGAGTTGATTCACTGAGTAAGTAACAAGGGAATAACTGGCAAGTGCTGACTGCTGTGAGAGCCTCCACGCTGAATGCATCGATCATTGAAAACTTTGAAGGAAACATGCTCACCCAGCCTTGCCTTTCAGAGCACATCTTTCTTTCTTCCCACCATTACACTAAAATTATTATCACAGTTTAGGAAAACCACTGCCTCCTACCAGAACTATCTCAAGTAGAGACTTGTACAAATAAAGCAAGGAAGAGATCATAGAATTGTGGAATGGTTTGGGTTGGAAGGAGCCTTTAAATATCACATAGTCCAGCCCCCCTGATGTGGGCAGCGACTTCTTTCAGTAAATTAGGTTACTCAATGCCCCATCTAACCTGGCCTTGAATGCAATGATGGGGCATCCACAACTTCTCTGGGCAACCTGTGCCAGTGTTTCACCACTCTTGCCATAAAAAATATCTTCCATATTTCCAATCTAAATCTACCGTCTTTTAGATTAAAACCATTATTCCTTGTCCTGTCACTATATGCCCTTGTAAAAAACCTCACTCCATCTTGCTTATAAGCCCCTCTTAAGTGTTGAAAGACCATAATAAGGTCTCTCAGGAGCCTTTTCTTCTCCAGGATGAACAACTCCAATTCTCTCAGCCTTTCCTAGTAGCAGAGGTGTTCCAGCCCTCTGATCATCTTCACGATCCTCCTCTGGACTCACTCAAACAGCTCCATGTCCTTCTTATGCTGGGGACTCCAGAACTGGACACAATACTGCAGGTGGGGTCTCACAAGAGTGGAGTAGAGGGGGAGAATCGCTCCCCTTGACCTACTGGCCATGCTTGTTTTGATGCAGCCCAGGATACAGTGGCTTTCTGGGCTGCAAGTACACATTGCTGAGTCATGTCCTATTTTTTATCCATCAGAACACCCAAGCCCTTCTTCCCAAGAATTCCCCTTCTTCAATTCATTCATACCCTCTATTGACACTGGTGATTGTGCTGACCCAATATCAATATCTGGCATCTGGGTCTGTGTAATCATCCATATAATTACAGAAGAGATGATGAATGGATTGAGAACAGATCCTTGAAGGGACAGACACACATATCAGGGGACACAATGGAAATACTCTCCTGGGCTTTGAGACTTCCGAGCACTTCAGTGAACTTCTTTGTCTAGAAACTCTCCCAAGTGAAGTACAAGTCAGGCCCTAAATCTGCTTAGTGCAACTATTTCTCAGACAAACTTATTTCAAAAATAGATGCTTAGTGTTGATTAATCAAAAATAGAGGTGCTGTCTTTTTGCTCGACTGGGATGCATTGAGGGTCAGAGGACTATTGATTGTTCTGATTAATACACTGCACTTCCATGGCCAGGAAATGGCAACTCAAAATGAAAAGGCCCTATTCTGCCCTGTTTTTGTGGGCACCATTCCCCACTGAAATCTGTGTCTCAGAGAAAAAAGAGAATAAATGGTCCCAGATGTAAGTAAAGGTCAGAGTGCAAGACATACAGGGCAAATCATTGGCCATTGTAAATCATGGCCACTCTCTTAACTCAGTGATCTATTGCACTTAAGCAACGGATTTGGCTCAGACACCAATTTGTATTTTTTCTTCATATCTATTTTTTCCTTATACAATTTTTATTGTTCTTTGGTTTTACAATCAGTGCTATTCAGAATGAATTACAGTCAATGTTCTGTTAATTTCTAATATTCACAAATACTTTGAAAAGAAAGTTTTGATATTTTCTATGCCTTTAAAATAATATTTGTATGCGCAAAAGTATATATTCCCTACCTTTCACTGTTCAAAGCATATCTCTGATCAAAAAAGATGTTGGAACCCTAAAGGAAAATGTGAGTACTATAATTTCATATATAAATGTGGAGGATACTCAACATCCTGTAGATATGTGCTTCATTCTTTTACTCCTCTTTGATTTTTCTTTTTCTTCTTTTTGTATTAACTTCCTGTTTGTTGTTTTTTTTAATTTCATATGATTTATGTCTTAATAATAATATTAATATTAAATATTAATATTTCTCAAAGGAGAAAAACTCTCCAGGAGGAAAATACAGTATTTAAATATATATATTTAAATGCTTTTTTTAAAAAAAGTATGAACTTACAAACATACCCTAGGCCTGAACTTAAAGCGTAAGTGTAAGGAAAAAAGAAATTGTTTGATATGTTCATCCCAAATTTGCAGAATCAGAAAACTGAGATAGTTCAGAAAAAATTGAATTGACTTCCGATAATTAGAGGTTCAATTACAGTAAGACGGCTTTTAAGGGATTCCAGTGCTGTCTTTTAACATGAAGAATCTAGGAATCCTCTGTTAGATGTTTCTCAGAACCAAATCCAAATTTTGGCACTACAGTTTCCAAAGGGTTCTGAAAACCCTGATTAGTTGCCTCCAGCTAAAAGACAGCCTATGGTTACAAGTAATGCTTATATTTGCCCTTGGAAATCCCAACAAAAACTCCCCTGGTTTCATTATGCATTACCCCTGTATAAGGAATAGGATAGAGGATGAAATACATATAGATGTGGATGGATGAGAATCTAATTTAATAACTACTCAATATAACTGCCCACTGTCTGATGCATTGCTGCATAATGTGCTATTGATTTGGGGGAAAAAAGATTATATGATAGCTGGGAGCAAATTCCTGGCTCTCTTCCTCACAAGATTTATTGTTTCTGATAATGAGTAAATACATTTTATGCATGAAAAGCTAGCAAGGCTTTTACTAACCATCTTAATTTTGTCAGCTCCAAGGACAAGACCCCTTGTAACTTCATGGACACTGCACATAAAAAATCTGCATCTACTTCAGTCAGCTAATGAAGGCTCCCATGAAGTGCAAGTAACTCCAGCAAACAGAACAGGCTGAAAGAGGATCCCTTTATATACTTACCTCCTCATGGTACAAATTATCTGATTTTCTATAAGTAGCATAAAGAGTTAGTGGGTTTCCCTTTGAGTCAGTATTAAACTCTGTGTTAAACAAGACACTAATTTTCTTGCTAGGCCAGGTAGCAGGTACTTATGGGCTACGTATTCCTCAAAGGAAAATCTGCTCTGTCTCAGGACTTGTAGCTGGTGGTTATTATCATAAAATCATAGAATCATAGAATCATTGAGGTTGGAAGAGACCTTCAAGATCATCCAGTCCAACTGTCTGCCTATATCACCACTAAACCTTATCACCTGGTGCCACACCCAGACACCTCTTGAACACCTCCAGATTCCACCTCCCTGGGCAACCTATTCCAATACTCAATCAACCTTACGGTGAAAAAAAATTTCCTAATGTCCAATCTGAATCTTCCCTGCTGCAATTTAAAGCCGTTTCCTCTCGCCCTTTCACTATGGGCACAGCAGAAGAGACTGACCCCCACCTCACTACAACCTCCTTTCAGGGAGTTGTAGAGAGTGATGAGGTCCCCCCTGAGCCTCCTCTTCTCCAGACTGAACAATCCCAGCTCCCTCAGCCGTTCCCCATAAGACATGTTTTCCAGTCCCTTCACCAGCTTTGTTGCCCTTCTCTGGACACGCCCCAGCACCTCAATGTCTTTTTTGAAGTGAGGGACCCAAAATTGAACCCAGCACTCGAGGTGCAGTCTAACCAGTGCCAAGTACAGTGGGACTATTACTGCCCTATTCCAGCTGGCCATACTATTCTTGATGGAGGCCAAGATGCCATTGGCCTTCTTGATCACCTGGGCACACTGCTGGCTCATATCCAGCCAGCTGTCAGTCAGCACCCCCGAGTTCCTTTCTGCTGAGCAGTTTTCCAGCCACTCTTCCCCAAGCCTGTATCAGAGCCTGGTGTTATTGTGACCCAAGTGCAGGACCTGGCACTGGGCCTTATGGAACATCATCCCTTCTGCGCCTGCCCATCGATCAAGCCTGTCCAGATCTCTCTGCAGAGCCTTCCTACGCTCAAGCAGATCAACACTTTCACCCAACTTACTGTCATCTGCAAACTTACTGAGGGTACACCCAATCCCCTCATCTAGGTCATCAATAAAGATATTAAACAGAACTGGTCCCAACACTGAGCCCTGGGGAACACCACTCATGACCGGCCACCAACTGGATTTAGTTCCATTAACCACAATTCTCTGGGCCCATCCTTCCAGACAGTTTTTCACCCAGCGAAGAATTTACCTATCCAAGTCATAGGCAGCCAGTTTTCTTAGAAGAATGCTGTGGGTGACAGTGTCAAACGCTTTACTGAAGTCTAGATAGACCACAACCACAGCCTTTCCCTCATCTACTAAGTGGGTGACTTTGCCATAGAAAGAGATCAGGTTGACCAAACAAAACCTTCCTTTCATAAACCCATGTTGTCTGGGTCTGATCCCCTGATTGTCCTGCGTGTACCATGTGATGACTCTCAGGATGATCTGTTCCATGANATTTACCTATCCAAGTCATAGGCAGCCAGTTTTCTTAGAAGAATGCTGTGGGTGACAGTGTCAAACGCTTTACTGAAGTCTAGATAGACCACAACCACAGCCTTTCCCTCATCTACTAAGTGGGTGACTTTGCCATAGAAAGAGATCAGGTTGACCAAACAAAACCTTCCTTTCATAAACCCATGTTGTCTGGGTCTGATCCCCTGATTGTCCTGCGTGTACCATGTGATGACTCTCAGGATGATCTGTTCCATGACCTTGCCCATTACTGAGGTCAGGCTGACAGGCCTGTAGTTCCCTGGATTGTCCTTCTGACCCTTCTCGTAGATGGGTGCTATGTTTGCCAATTTCCAGTCAGTTGGAACTTATCCAGTTAACCAGGACTGCTGGTAAATGATTGAAAGTGGCTTATCAAGTTCTTTGTCCAGCTCCCTCATTCTTCTGGGGTGGATTCCATCTGGGCCCATAGACTTGTGGGTGTCCAGTTGGCATAGGATGTCATTAACCATTTCTTCATGAATTATGGGGTTCTTGCTCAGCTCTCCATCCCTAATTTCTATCTCTGGGAGCTGGGTGTTCTGAATACAACTGCTACCAGAATTGAAGACTGAGACAAAGAAGGCATTAAGTACCTCAGCCTTTTCCTTATCCCTTGATACTATGCTACCCTCTGTATTCAACAAGGCTTGGAGTCTCTCCTTAACCCTCCTTTTGTTACTAATGCCTTTATAGAAAATTTTTGTTGTTGTTTTTGACTACAGAGGCCAAATCAAGTTCCAGCCGGGCTTTGACCCTTCTGATTTTCTCTCTACATGACCTCTCTTTTTGTCTGACACAGAATTTAACAGGAAACATTTAAAATCACTCCATCAGCAGATTTCCATCACCATTTCTTACATACTTTAACTGGATTAATATAGATAGGAAGTGGAAAAAGGGCTGAGATTTATCCTCTCTATCCATGACGTTCCAGACACCTATATGGGGCAGCACAACTATATTGTGAAAGGCATAGCTCTTAACAGTTGTGTTAAAATTATACCTACAATAATTAGGGAAGTGTGCCCACTGCTGGGAAAATGCAAAGACGCTTCAATTCTTATGAAATACTTTTTTTTTAATACATCTTATCTTTTATATGTATATATGTATATGTAGATACAGATATAGATATAGATTTAGATGGATGTAGATGTAAATGCAGATATAGATATAGTATATATATGTTTAAAAATGAGAGTATGCTGAGCCCAAAATTCATAAAGCTCAGTATCTTTATAAAATATGTTCACTTGTAATTCACTGAAATTGGAAAGCTGTTGAAATTAATAAGATTTTAAAGCAATAAAAGAAATAAAAATAGAGTAAATCAATTTGAGAGCCACTAGCAATTATTCTGTAAAGCTCATAGAGAACAAATGAAGTGGCAGGTACAAAGGGAAAAAATAATTCTTTAAAAAGGGAGAATAGAAAAGGACATGATAGTCAAAGTTCAACAGCTTTGATGTGCATACCTAGAAAAACACCAAAAAAATAAACAATCTGTAAGCATCAAGAAGATAATAAATCACTGAGCAACACAAAATCAGTCAAAACCCAAATCCACACAAATCAGTCAAAACCATTTTTATTTTCTTCTGTCAAGGACACCAGATTCAGTAAATAGAGGCAAAGAGTTGATATTCTGTACAATTTTAGTAAGGCTTTTGCACCTGTTTCAGATTGATGTCCTGAGGTAACCTGGGGAAATATGGACAAATAAAAATATTACGGAAATTAAAAGCTGTTTGGGTATGATAATCAGAGAGTAGTTCTTAATTATTTATCATGAAATTATAATGATACAATGGGATAATTAGGGATCTGCAACCAGTAATATTAAATATTTTCACTGTGACTTTACTTTACAATATCAATTTGGGGAGGACCACCCAGACAGGTTTGGTATCCATGGTGATCTTGAGATTCTGGAGGTATGATCTAAGTCAAATGGGGAACAATTCAATATGAATAATACAAAGTTCTACACTTAACTGAAAATTATCACCTCCAAAAATTTGGGATGGTGCTTAGCCTAGAAGGCAGTACTACAGAAAAAATCTGGAAATCCCTTGATAAATAGGCATCAACAATGTTATCTTGTTGCAAACCCAGGTAAGCATCATAGAAGAATTTGAGAAACATCTTCTGAAAGAAACTTTATATTTCCAATCTATTTATCACTCACCTCTCAACTAGAGTAGTATATTTATTTTGGGACACTGTTGTCTGAGAAAGATGTGGGCAAGGAAAAAAATGAGAATACTCTGAAGTCTAAGAATTAAGAGACTGGGGCTTGTTTCATCTGAAGAATACAAGACTAGAGAGACAAATGAAACAGTGTTCATCATCTGCATAGCAACAAAGATGAAAGAAAATGACTGTGAATAGTTTATGATTTAATAGGATAAAACTAATCAAAAAAGATTTAAGGTAGTTTGGGGGAAAACTTGGTTAGTGGAACAGACTGCTTAGGGTGGAAAGATGGAAGCTGGTTTTGAAATCTCCTTCACAGAAGGTTTTTAAGAACAGGTTAGACAAATATCTGTGAAGTTTGCCTATAACCAATCATTCTTTGGAGTAAGGGAGTGAATTTGAAGACTGTTTTAGCTGTACCTTCTATTATTATTCTCTGTCCATTCTTTACTCATAAAAGAAAACAGTTTCCTTAGCATTCCTAGAATTGACTCACCACATGGTACTCAGAAGTAGTGTTACAGTGCTTCTTGTTCAGTTTCTGTCATTGTTGCTCATTTTTTACAAATTTTCAGGATTCTGTGGGATCCTTGAAGCTGATCCACCTCAGAATGAATGTGACTGGAATTGCCCATCCCTCAGTGACAGCTTTGTGCTGTTTTGCACATGTAAAAGATTCCAGCAAACTGCAGCTTCCACTGACTGGAGTGGGATGTCCTGTGAGCCTTTGTTCTTGTTGTAGGCAAGAAATCACCAACAAGGTGCTTATTGGTACCTGTCATCTTGCAAGATGCAGTTCCTTGGAATACAAGATTGTCTTCATTGAGTTCACTTCATCTCTCTTACTCAGAAAAGCAAAATAATGCCTGTCTTTTCTGCATACAAGACTGCTGCCTTCTTGCCTCTGTCCTGCCTCCAGTGTCTTTTAAAACCAAAACATACATTATTAGTACTTATTTAAACTTAACCCAAACACTGGTTGAAACACAGTTTTGCCACTATTGTACTGCTTTTTGAGAGAAAAAATATGAAGTCAATTAATTGTTGCCAAACTCTCTTTAATACATCACTGATTGTTTCAGATCTTGTGTCAAGTTTAGTTCCATGTACCAAATGATTCAGTTATTTTTATTGTGTAAGATATGTGCTGTTTGAACATCCTCTTCAAGTCAATAGCATGCTCATGAAACCTTCTAGGAATTATTCAAAATCATTTCCACTAATCACCAAGTTCTGAGATCTAAGAATAACTATTTACCTAAGTGTAGTAAACATTTTACAAAGATGGTGTTTTCCAGATGATACTTGCTCTGATAGTTCTAACTGTGTAATGGCTTCAGCAAACTGAGGGAGATTTCTAATTTTGTATGAATGAAAATCAATATATATTTCTCTGGATTTAATGTGTATAACAGTTATATTTCTCACAGGCATTTTGTCAGCTATTACTCTGGGTCAGTCTGAATTAATTTCTAATATAAGACAAACACTAAAATGCTCCCTGTGAAAACTGATTTCATGTCATCTGCCACATTGTTCCAGGCAGATTTGTCCTTATCAGTGCCATTAGGCCAGTGAAAGCTGCATTTGTTTATTTTCTTTATATATGATGTGTATGATAGTCCAGCATCAGCAACAATAGCTACTAAATTCAGGCCAATTATGCTGAAGCATGGCATTTTGGTGGGATGGGAGCTGATGTGGTTCTTGTAGGGGATCCAGGCAAGGCTAGGCAATGTGACACCAATCTGGTGGCAAGCCGCCCCAGAGCACGGGGTGCGCAGAGAGCGAAGAGCTGGCTGCACTTCCAGCACTTGATGTCCTTGCTGGTATTGTAGGTTTAGCAGTCTCCAACACCCACTACACTGCTCAGGTACCCTAGTGCCCCCAGCCCTGCCTTTTAAGGTCCTTAGCCTTGTTAAGTAATTAACCTTATTAGTACAAAACAATTATCAACTGAGAGTGTAATGATCAGTGGGGCTGCCCTATCAACCAACAATCAGTTCACACTTTGATCAACCTCTACAGTTCTCAGCAGCATCAGATCTGTCACGTCCAGGTGCCACAGGTTCTGTAGTGAAAGAGTACATGTACAGGCAAAGTATCCACAACTCCGGCTCTGGACCATAGTGAAGATGTTTATGTGGTAATGTCAGTAGACTTGGATAGTCTTTTACTGCCTCTTTAGAGGACAAGATCTGTGATTAGACCATCTCAGTGTATCACTTAAACATTCCTTTAATAAAATCTGAGGCTAAATGCTACAGTATAACTGCTGTTGTTCCAGGTACAATCAAGCAGATTCATCAGATCTGTAATAAAATTTTAAGTGATTGACAACTGAAAACAGGAATCAACCCATGATGCTGTGGGACCCTGTTCATGTGCTGAACATGCTCAACAAGGACAGAAAACAAAACTGAGCTTCTAGAATTTTTTGTGTCTTGGAATTTCACTTACATCTTGCTGTGGCCTCTATCTTCACTGGTCTGAATCCTTCTTCAGTTGTCTCTCATTTATAATAATGCTTCCACTTACCTCCCTCATACCAAAGCTATAGCTTCACAGAATCACAGAATCACAGAATTCTAGGGTTGGAAGGGACCTCGAAGGATCATCTAGTCCAACCCCCCGGTGCGGAAGAGTTGTAATAGTCAGGTTATAAGAAAGATAGGATTGCAGGGACACTAGATGTTGTCAAAAAAAAAAAAAAATCAAAGAGACTTGGCACCATATGAAANAAAACTTAAAAGACTACACAAGATATGACTCTCAGAATCCCATTATCACCCTAAAGCTGTTACCTATGTTCCTCTGTATCTCATTGTATCTCATGCAACAGCATCTCAGCATCTTAAGTATTCTGCCTCACTTGGGTAACATCTGGGCTCCTGACATAAGATTTCTTTTTCATCAGTGATGTACCTCTTTTCAAACATCTCTTATTTCCTTCCTGGCTCAACTCAACACCCACAGCATTTCATCAGCCCTTGGACTTCATCACTCCAAATGCCTCAGAAACTGGTGGGAACATGCTAAGAACCTTCTAATTGATCTAGGAATACAGACACAACAACTAAATATGTATTCCATTAATTTCTAGTCATGTATTTACTTTAAAAAAATCATATCTTCATTTGCTTGTCTTCACTGCAGAGAAGTGGCTGTCATTCTCACATGGTAAACAAAAGCACTGTATTCTGCCAGATCACTTAAAATAGAAAATAAAATACTGATGATAAATCCTCACTTGTTGAAATTACCCTCTATATGACTGTTTTGCAAGTAACTTATCAAATCTGATGATGCCATTGTATAGACACATATTTTGCAACCAGATCAGGTTAACTGCACTGCTGTCCTCATTGTCCAAAAATTAATCTTCATTTCCCCATATTGGGAAACATTTCAAAAGCCTAAGAGACAGAACTAGAATGATTTTTCTGGCATATCTTTAACTTTATTTTAAAAAGGAAGGAGAAATAGAAGCAGAGTAGATTCACCACTTCTTTAACAACAGAAGACAGCATATTGGAGTGTGGATATTTTTCAGAAGGGAAACCTTGTGAAAATCATTTCAGGGTCAAACAGTATTTAATGGACCTAGAGGGAACACTGAGAAGAGAAATCCTTGTCACTCATAACAGGTAACAAATTATGAAAATCATTTTATACATCCACTGGTTATCTTTAATTGAGAATCTGGTTTACTGGAATTAGTGAAAAGCAGAAGCAGTACTCAACAATATGAAGATGTTCTAATCCCTCAAGAGATACAGTTAAATCTTATGGAAAACAAAAATGCCATGAGTAAATGGGAAACTCATTGACATCAAGGAATTATTTGTGTTGTATGCTGAGTTTGTTTGGCTTTGCCTGCAACCAAGATATTCCTCGTGAGCCAGAATGACTTGACTAAGGGTGCTGAGGGAGCTGGCAGAGGTCATTGCTAGGCCACTCTCCATCATCTTTGGTAAGTCATGGACAAGAGGAGAGGTGGCTGAGGACTGGAGGATAGCAAATGTCACTCCAGTCTACAAGAAGAGCAAGAAGGAGGACCCGGGTAACTATAGACCGGTCAGCCTCACCTCCATCCCTGGAAAGGTGATGGAACAACTTGTTCTTGGCACTATCTCTAGGCACATCAAGGATGAGGGGGTCATTAAGAGTAGTCAACATGGCTTTACCAAGGGTAAGTCATGTTTGACCAACCTTATAGCCTTCTATGAAGAAATAACTAGGTGGATGGATGATGGTAGAGCGGTAGATGTGGTTTATCTTGATTTCAGCAAAGCTTTTGACACTGTCTCCCACAGCATCCTTGTAGATAAGCTGATAAAGTATGGGTTTGGTGATCAGGTAGTGAGGTGGATCAAGAACTGGTTAAAGGGAAGAAGTCAGAGAGTTGTAGT
>VZRW01008787.1:52528-199167 GCA_013398125.1 Aegotheles bennettii
GGAACTGCTTGAGAGAGTCCAGCGCAGAGCCACTAAGATGATTAAGGGAATGGAACATCTCCTTTATGAGGAAAGGCTGAGGAAGCTGGGTCTCTTTAGCTTGAAGAAAAGGAGACTGAGGGGTGACCTCATCCGTGTTTACAAATATGTAAAGGGTGAGTGTCAGGACGATGGATCAAAGCTTTTTTCAGTGATGATAGGACAAGGGGCAATGGTTGTAAACTGGAGCATAGGAGGTTCCATGTAAATATCAGGAAAAACTTTTTCACTGTGAGAATGACAGAGCACTGGAACAGGCTGCCCAGAGAGGTTGAGGAGTCTCCTTCACTGGAGACATTCAAACCCCGCCTGGATGCGTTCCTGTGTGATGTACTGTAGGTGACCCTGCTCTGGCAGGGGGGGTGGACTAGATGATCCTTCGAGGTCCCTTCCAACCCCTAGAATTCTGTGTTTCTGTGATTCTGTGATCTGCATTTTTGTTTTGCTGCCAGTTTGGGCATGAGCTGAGAAGTATAGTCACACTCATTCCGGTTCTTTGTTCTATGCAAAATCTTCCCTTGCTTACTTGCACATGTTTCATTTTATAAGTATGAGGAAAAGCCAGAACATAAAGAGTGAGCTGGCAGTTTCAAGTTATGTCAACATTTTTATATATTTTTTATTATATTATGAACATGTATTTGTTTCTGTAAATGTATACTGTACCTCCCCAAAAATTTAGGAGATATACAACAGTTACGAGTCAGAATATAAATACACACAGAAAAAAAATACAAAAAATATTCTTCTGGGCCATACATCCACAGTAATCACTTTGAGAGAATCATAGAAATAACTCCTCTCAGTACTTTCAGACTAAAACCATATTTACATTGAAACAAGAGATTCTGAACATTTCCATCAGTATTTCTATTACAGTACTAACGTAATCAAATGTCACAGTCCTGACCTGGACAATCTTTCAGAGGTGCTCAGGAGTTTCAGGGTCATGCTGTATCTGCTCAGATTTTTTGATCTCTTATCAGTGGGTCCCTAGTTAGGAATTATGCCAGCAGTTTAAGATTTCCACAGCTTTAAAAAGAGAAAGGAAACAACTGAGTAATAGACACTGAAGAGAGACTGAATATGGGTATATTTTCTCTCCCCACATCAGTGTCCAAATAGATACCTTGTTTTCTTTTCAATCAAAATTGCCCTTTGTCATGTGATCAGAAACACCAGAATGATCTTTATCTTCATGTTCAGATATAGACACAGTTTTTAGAAATGTGCTCAGTGGTTGTGTCACAATTGGAAAATATTTTTGAGCTATCTAAATGATTTAGGCCTCAGAGAACCAAGAGCCAAAATAACTTTGCAATGCCTGAACTCTAACCTTTGTGCTTGGTTTTCCATCCTCCTGCAGCAGTCTATGGCACTTCCCCAGCACAGGGGTATGCGGGGAATCAAGGATGGACTCCGCACCATTCAATGTGAATCAAGCAAAAGCCATTTTATTTACTTATCTATCCCTTATATACATCCGTACCACGCGCCCATTACATGCTCTCTGATTGGTTGAAGTCCCTTATGCACAGGGCAATCATGTACCTCAGCAACACTCCCATTGGTCCAATTAGCAACACTTCCATTGGTCCATTTACTTCCTGGTAATGCACCTTCCACGTCATCCAGAAGCTGTGCCACCTCACTTCCTGGTGTCCCTTCCTGTGTCCCGACCTGGAAACAATAGATGTTCTTCCTGTTTCCTGCTCCTCGAGATAACCTTTGGTATGTGGCTGCGTTCTTAATCAAAAGGCTATCAAATGGCTGGTTCACCACATGCCATTGTCCTCTAAATATACCCCAACGGAGGTACACAGGGAAGATATCAAGGTTGCAACATGTTCTATAAGGAAGACCATGAAACTACCTTAGATTGCAAAAATATCCTCTCTTTTTAAAAATAAATCTTTAAAAAGTTAGTGTTCTGTATATTATAATCCGTGGCAATTAACCTAGACACGGGGTGTATCTCCAATTGTAAGGTAATGTAGCATTCCTTCAAAGAGGTGTCAAAAACAATCATAGGCTAATGAGATTTTACATGAACCACCTGCTGGTTGCTTTCAATTAGATAAAACACCTTTGCTACAAGTGAGGAAACCCTTTTCATTATTTGCAAATGAGTTACACAGCAGAAAGCGATAACAGGAAAAGAAATGTGAAAGTAATAGAACAGTCTGAGCTTCTCTGCTCAACTCCCACCCCCTCAATTCCTCTCTGGAAGAGAGAAAAAAAGGAAAAGTAATGATGGCAATACTGAATGTCTAAAGACACTGAGGAAAAACACAGGGGAAATCTGCATGAATAACTGACATGTCAGTTCAATGGCACCCTTAGAAAAATGTTAAAATAAATTGCCTTGGCTAAATTCAAGCATTTTGTTTAATTTAAAAGGATATGTTTTGGTTTACATTTCAGTTGTCTTTTTTAAAAAAGAAAAATAGAGGAATCTTTTTAAAAAAATAATAATTTAAATAATATAGTTATTATGTTTAAAATATTTCAATCAATTCAGATTATCAGATTTTGTATACCTTCAGAATACCTCTGCAGGGGAAGGAGGTGATTGATAAGCATGCTTTGACAAAACCTGATATAAGTTTGCAAAATGTTGCAGCCTAGCCAAATATACATTTTAGACATTTGTTTGCTCAAGAAACCTTGGGCCAAAGAGTCTCTTCTGAGACTTAGGCTTTCGAGTATAAGACCAGAAACCACTTTGGACATATATAAGTTTAGAGGAAAGAAGAATGTGAATCAGAATATATAACATCCAACACAGACACCTTCAAATAGAGGAAGGGGGGGACAGGGCAGAAGCATGACAGATTCCTTCTCTTTTATGTTTATTTTATAGGCCATTCATACTTGCAAATTTCAGAGAAAAAATGAGACAGCACAGAACTAAAGGGCTCACACTCATTACATTTCCATCTACCTCATATAAAGGTGTAATGGACATTGACAACAGGATTTGTGAGACTATTTATATGGACATAAGAGTTTCAAATAGGCAAGAAACCTTCCAGTTAGATTCTTTTTTTCTCGTATCATGCATAAAGGTTTCATTTGAAACCTCACAGGACTAGATTTTTTGAAACATTGTGGGGGATTTAAAGAGCAGCCTATAGCATCACAGAAGATGTCTCCAGAAAACACATTGATATACTTTTATTAGCTCTGTTAACAATATGATTTTTGGATAGCATGTCTCTTATAAGGACTTCCTACACATTCCTTCTACCATCTAAATCCTAACCAGTATTTTGATCCTTAACCCATCTTTTCACTACTGAAAAATATATAAAATATTTTCCATTATTCTTGTTCTACATGAATAAATGATCTTTCAATAAATTAAGTTAAATAAAATAAGTGGATGCTAGCCAGATCTACAAAAGAGGAAGATTCCACTCAGAAGACAGAAAGCAAGAAGTAAATGCCTTCCCCACTGGCTGACATTCAGAATGGGAAAGAGAAGACCTAACTTTCAAGAAAAAAAAATATAAAAAGAACACCTTTGCCTTCCTAGGTGCTTGTGATGAATTACCTTAGCTGAAGGGTGGTTGGAAAGGTCTCTGGATCCCACCAAAAGCCAGAGAGTCTTGCCAGGCATAGAAGTCTTATCCCTCTAAGACGTGGAAAAGGACTTTACAAAAGGATTCTTACTTTGGTCAACTGAAAAAAGGTCAGATCTATCAGTGATTGATAGAAGCTGAATGCTCTGTCACACTTCTTGAAGTTTCAACAGCTGTATACTCTGAAGATACTGTTCAAAAAAATGCATTTGGAACCTGAGTCACAGGCAGAATACAGTTTGAGAATCTACAGTGGCACTAAAAAAATATCACTTCATATTTTAGAGGGTTCATCATCCAGAACCATGGCTTTCATACAGACTGCTGTGGCAAACAGTCCTTGTTTGCAGAGTCTGACAGTGGTGAGAGAGGCAGATAATGCATCATTTAGAGGCTGAAACACTGCATGGGTATTCAAGTTAATTCAAATAAGCCAAGCAGACCACACACACACACAAATAGAGGTTATGCAAAAGCAGGCTGAAAATCAGACGGTGACTAAACTTGTTTCTTCATAATGTATCATGCAAAGTAATTTAAAAATTAAGGAAATGAAGCTGTGTGTGAGTCTGACTTTTCAATCTTTAAAAGCAGGAAAAGATTTGTTTTCAATATAGGGCAGTAAGAAGACTTACTCATCATAATTTGTGGTTTGATAGTCAGTAAAGGTCAGATTAAATCCCAAAGACATGTATCTACTCAGAGTCACACTAGTCAGATCAATCCACGGAGGTGACTATGGTGCATTAAACCTAAGTTGCCCCCACTTTGTAGAATAATCATTTTCTTTTGATTCAGCTCAGCAGCAAATAACTGACCTCTCCCTCCATGTCCTTCAGTTTTCCACCCTGGCAAAAAGGCTGGGCCATCCATGCTTCTTTGGCTATGATCCCCCCTTACTGCTGAGTCTTCCTTATGGCTTCCACTTTTGAGGTATACATATCTATTGAAAACAAAAAAACAGACATGCATGTCTGAATGACTGGTTTGGTTTGGGCATAGACAGTCATTCCAAAATAAACCCATGTGATCACAATCAATGTAGATCATTAGTAAAAAAGAGTTTTTTCTGGGGAGGAAGAAAACTGCAACTTCTCACCCTTGCCCTTTTTGTTCATGCATGCTCACAATTAAAATTCAGAAAATCAAAACAAATCAAATCAAATCAAATTGTATTCCCATTTACACTTTTGCAGATGTGCTTAATCCAAGCTGCAGTCTAGCCCTGAAGAAATAAGAACAGTGTTTTATTTGTGACAGGTCTGGGCAATGTGTCCAGCTTTTAAATCTCATATTTAAGCTATTTCTACATGAAAGTTTTTAATGAGTCATATTATTGATGTGCTACCTTCCAGCACTGCCTACCCAGACAAGAGTGAGTAGCGTATCCAGGGTAGCTACAGCAGACTGATTGAGAATCATTAGCAAGACAAAAGGGCAGAAGACAGACACTAATGTGAGGGTTGGAAAAATTACCCCACACCAGGCCCAGGACAATATATAATTGAGTTATTTCTAAATGGAAAAAGAGAAACCACTTGATGAAGCGAAGCCTTCTGATATCCCTATATTGACTGCCAGGAGGACCAGAACATTGTTTTGCATCCTAGCTCCAGCTGTGAGATAGTGCTTGTTACTTTGCCACTGGAAGACCATGACTTTGTCATGATTGGTCCCTAGGGCCACCAAAACATCAGCAAAGAGTCATGTCCTATCCTCTAATGTTCATTCTTTGCTACATGGTTTACCAGTGGGTGAAGAATAGCTTGGTTGTGGTCACCTTGTTCCACAGGCTCTAAATTGATCTGTGCCTTTCCAGCCCCTTGCTCTGATGTGTATAAACCTACTGTGTCCCTGGGATCTGAATGGAAGGTCCTCACAACACACTTGGGTCACTCCCCGTGAGAGACAACAGATAGCTGTAGGAGAAACAGCTTTGGAGAGAGAGAGAGAGAGAGAAAGAGAGAGAGAAGAGGATCCTCTGTCCTGTCAAAGTTGCAAATAGCTTGTAAAACAGGCCCAGCCTACTGATAGGCCTGAGATATTCTCAAACCTGTTTTGTCACCTATGGACACACCTGCAAAAGAAAGGGGCAACACATTGGTTACAACCATGTGCAGCAATCTCATCATTTATAAAAAAAAAAATTAAATGCTCTGTGGACTGGAGCACAGCCACAGCACAGTCTCTGCTCTCATGTGTTCCAAGACTAGGGGACATCAGGACTGGAAGTCCTGTTCTTGCTCTGCAGCCATAGCAGAGAAGAGCAACTTCAATGCTGTCATGAGAAGTTAGGGAGCAAGGAAAACCTTTCATCCTGCAAGTGACTGCTACTACCATTCCATGTTGCCTTATTTAAGACAAGCCTTATTTTGATTCTATTAATTCAACAAGATTTGGGCCTGCTACTCTTCAAAATTTATTCTCTGTAAGATACAGTGTTTGCCTTTGTTCACCAAAGGTTATCACTGTTCATCAGCATTTGCACTGCTTTTTTATTTCTGTTGATCTTCTCAGATCTCTTAAATGAGAGCTTATAAAAAGGTATGTGTCACTATTTGCGTTTTTTTCTACATTTTCCTAGCCCATCAACTGTTTATTTAACCCTGGTAGATTTTTAATCTTTCATTCCTTGTATCATTTGTGTTGTGCTTTCATCTGCTATGCTGTATCTTCAGAGCTGTCAGAAGATACATGTCAATCCTTAGATCTGGACCTGAGTGGTGTATATACAGATCAAGTTGAAAGATGCCAAACATACCCAAATGAATTTTCTTTTTTTGTTGTTTAGACTGAATCATTAGTACAGTATGATTGAAAAAATGGTGTCCTTGGATCTCTTTCATATTGCATACTACAGACAACATAATTGCATAATACTGACAATCACTTTACAATGATTCCGTCTGCAAACAGGTTGTATTACATAATACAGACAACGTAAAACAGACAACATGGATAGTATTTTCTATTTGAATTGGAATCTGCCACAGTTTCCATGCAAGGTTCACTCATTCATCTTGAAACCTTTTTTTGAACAGTCCATTAGGCAAAAGTGGCAAAAGGTTCAGTGATAAGTAAAGGAGTGAGTAAACTCAGTGCTTGTTCAAAGGATACACACTTCTTGTTTGTCCTTCAGCTGCAGAAATGAGAAGCATTAATCCTGAAAGACTATTGTTTTTCACTTGGATCCAAGGATGATAATTGTTTTATACAACCAGCTATACTACTGTATTAGTTAATATTATAGACTATAGCTCTAAATATTGAAATCGAGGAACTGAAAGAGCAAAAACTAGGAAAAGATATCCTTCTGGTACATAGAATAGATTCATAGAATCATAGAATCATCAAGGTTGGAAGACACTTTCAAGATCATCCAGTCCAACCACCTACCTACATCACCACTAAACTGTATCACCCAGCGCCACATTCAGACACATCTTGAACACCTCCATGGATGGTGACTCCATCACCTCCCTGGGCAACTTATTCCAATACCTAATCACCCTTACAGTGAAGAAATTTTTCCTAATGTCCAATCTGAATCTCTCCTGCTATTTAAAGCCATTTCCTCTCGTCCTTTAATGATAGTAGAAACCATTTCCTCTGTGTTCAGTACAGTATGAATTTGAACGAGCCCACCAGACTCTGACACTCTAGCTCTGATTACAAGTGTCTGTATACGTTAGACCTGTATTGTCAAGATCATTTTATGTGTCTCTGAAATGCAGACCCCATGGAAGAAAAACAAACACTAACAAAGCAATATTTAAACTGTAAAGAGGCAAGTGTGAGCCTCCGGGGAGCCAAAAGCAAAAGGTGACGCCATGACCCTGAAGCTGAAGCTCTGCTTAAATGGATTCACAACAAATTACTTCATTTCCCCCTTTTTCCATAATGTGAATGCAGAAAGTTGCAGTGTTTTCCACAGTGCAGTTCTCCAGTTTGAATATGCAGACAGCTTACACACCCAGGGCCAGAGTCAGCATCCCTGGTCTGGCCACTCTCCAGGGAAAAGTATGTGGATTAAACACCAGGGCAGAAACATGACACAGTAAATCACTCAGTTCAAGCTGGACAGTTCTTAAAAAAAGGACTCTCCCTTTAGTTCCCTGTAAGATTGCACCTCAAATGAAATTTTTATGAGTATTGAATCCTCTGGAAGGAACCAGCCCCCCTTTGTTTCATAGTTTGAGGCAGGTGGTGTTGAGTTATGCACACTGCAGTGCTCAACAAGGTCCAGCACAGCACCTCTTCAGCACCTCTACCACTTGCAGAAAGAAATTGTCATCAATATATTCTAGGAACCTCCTGGATTGCTTGTGCCTTGTTGTGTTCTGCCTCCAACAGATACTAAGTTGGGTGAAGTCCCCCATGAGGACCAGGGCTTGTGAACTTGAGCCTACTCTTATCTGTCCATAAAGGGCCTTTTCCGCTCAGTCTTCCTGGTTGGGCGGCCTGTAACTGACACCCACTATAATTTCCCCTGTCCTCCCTTTAATTCTGACCAATAAGCTCTCAGCTGGCTCCTTGTCTGTCCCCAGGTGGAGCTCCATGTCCTCCAGCTGGTCATTGACGTAGAGATTAACACCTTTGTTCTTCCTAAAGAGCCTGCATCCTTCCATTCCAACACTCCAGTCACAGGAGTCATCCCACCAGGTCTCCATGATGCCAATAAAATTGTACCCTGCAGGCACGCACATATCTCTAACTCCTGTTTATTCCCCATGCTGCCTGTGTTTGCATTAAGACATTTCAGTTGGGCTCCCAATGAAGTTGACTTAGTGGCTGGAATTCCTTTGCAGTATTTCTCCAGTGCTTCCATGTTCGCTTCTACTACCTCAGAGACCCTTGCTCATCTCCATAAGACTCCAAGTGTGCTGCAGTGTGTCCAGCAAATCTCCAGATAACGGGCCAAGGACCTTGCAGGCACCCCATCCCTCTAACCTTGGCATAGCTTGTAACAGAGCAGCCTCATCACCCCATCATCCTCTCCATTAAGGCTACAATAACAATCAACTACTATTCAGTAGTACTGGTGCCATTTCCAGTACATCTAGATCAGGATTATGTCATTCTTTTCCATAATGTAATGTCTCTTTCCTAACCTCTTTTATACCTGCTGTATATCAGATTTCAAAAACTTATATATGTGACAATAATACACTGAGGAAAAGAAAATTAACATGAAAAGCCATACTTAGATTTTAATTCTTTCAGAAACTTTATGAAGTCTGTAATTTCAGCAACAGGGAAAGAATCTGATAGTCAGAGGTAATCACTTCTCCAATCAGCTGTCTTATTTAGCAGGCTACTAGATGTGCAACTATTCCATCTGCATAAAGATTGCTTTAATTTTTAATTTACATATAAGACTGTAAAAGGTACAAGATTGACAGCAATGGAAGTGGAAGGCCTCTAATTTATCTAAAAAAAAAAAGGCAAACTGCTTTTACCAAAGGCAGGAACAATGCAAGGCTTTTCCTTCACATTTGTGACGTGCCTCAGCTTTAGAAGCAGAGGGCCACTTCTACGATGAGTGCTTGCAAAATAATAAAAGTGAAATACAAGAGGACTTGAAAATTGAAGTTTTGCAAGTGTCATTATGAATTTTTAAATAGATCTTTTCTGAAACCAACTGTTACTAAGATAGCCAAATTACTCTTAGAAAACCTGGTTAATTTACCAATGAAACAGGGCAGGAACTGAGTAGGAAAAAAAAAGATTGCTTTTGTGAAGTATTATTTTACTGGAAATGATTTGGAGTTCTCATCTTTACCTGTCTCTGAACACAATCATTTTCTGCAAACAAACAATACACATGACCAGCATGGACAGAGATGAATAAAATGGAGCAGGCATTGGAAACAAAGCAGATCAACAATGCACATCAGATGTGAGAACGGACCTGATGGGAGTTTCCACTTTAAACAAGAACGTTTTTAAGAAATGCACAGAAAAGTCAAAATAGCTGGTCTCTGAACTTCTTTGTGCAGCTTTCAAATCCCACCAAAACTCACAGTATTTCATTCTGACTGAGCAGATTAACTAAGGTCATCCATGTATCGTGAGAAATGGCTGATCAAAAGTACCAGTCAGTAACATATGTAGTCTGTCTGTTCCTCAGTTCCTTGTAGCATCTCCTGGAACACCCAGTCCTCAGTACAGAGAAAGAAAAATATATTATTCTAAATCATATTCATATATTTTTGGGCTAAAGAATACTATTTTGATCATGTAGTCTTTCCCTGGCTCCTTAATCTTTCTTATACACTGTTAATTGAATTAGTATAACCCTTCAGGTTCAAAACAGGACTAGAGAAACAATTTTTTCTAAACCCTGATCCTTTCCAACACACAAAATTCTCCAGCAGAAGGGCACATGTGACTTCAAGAAGCTACTAAAATGTATGAAAATGTGTTTTCAGTGTGACATTGCAAATGGTAATAGTAAATACATCTTTGTGAAGTCACATTTTCTAGGAATTTATTAATAGGCAATAATCTCCAAGGCAAAAGAACAGAGAAAAGGACCAAAAGTCTAACCGTAAGAAACAGACACCGACTGTGAGAGCCGATGGTAAATAGATAAAAATTAATAGTGAGCAGTAGGTGGATGAAAGCAAAGCTAGATTACAGCTCCTAGCTTACATCTTTCTCCAGAGGCTCTTTGAAACTAAAACAGCAGAGACATAACTGCTTTCCCCTTCCTTTCCTCTGCAAAGCAAATGTGAACCTGATGACTTTGGAAATATGTGATATTGAGACAAGTCTAGAGTTCCTCAGGCCATCAGCTGAGCAGGAAGGGGACACAGCATCTCACAGCCTACCAGACATTTAGGAAACTTTAGACAAAAACATCCAGTCTCCAGTGGGTGCAAATTATGAGAGATACAATGAACACAACAGTTTATTTGCACATCAGCCTTGGTTTGTTGTCAAGAGGGAAGTGTTTAGGCTGTTGTTTGCATGTTGTATTTCAAGAAAGAAGATATTGCAATCCAGGGCTGATGAGTCTTGTAAATGCTAGTGTCCAAGCTCCACACTAGTGTGCTAGCTTCATACCAAAGCCTCTGCAATGATTTTTGCAAACAAACAGAATCATGAAATTAGATTCCTAAAATTGCAGTTAGAAAATGTACAGAAAAACATTTTTTTACCTCCAGAAATATTTGCAAATATTAAATTATCAGAGTCATTCTATTTCTTCCATATTATGTGTTAAGCACGTTTTATTTATTTGTGTTTTCCCTCAGCAGCACACCAATATTTCTTTTGCTGCATCCAACCTTAAGAGATTTTGACAAAGTTACATTTGATCAAAACTTTTGATCTAAAACCCCTCATGCAATTAACACAGCAGTTATAAAGCTAGATCAGCAATGCATCAGTATGACTCAAGAACTCTTAAAAGAATGAATGTGATTATCAAATGAGAAACAAATAAGAATCATTTCAAATCCAAGACACAAAGGATTTGGGTAATTTTAGATTGCTTAAGGTCTTGGAGGAAGTCAGTGGCAGTGACAGAATGAAAACAACACCTTTCCTGTCACTGGAGAACAAAGTCCTCCCAGATTCCTCATACAGTCCCCATTTTTATCATGAGATAATGTAATAAATCCTACCCAGGTGAACAGAGAAAAAAATAAATCCAAGGAGCTTCTTTCTTTATAGCGGGATAAATCAGAAGGGGAAGGTGCCCAGGTTTGTGCTCAGAAGACAAACACAGTTTTAGCAATTGGACCCCTTTTCTCAGGGCGTCTTGTCCACCTGGGCTCACCATTCTGCAGCAATCACAGAGGACTACTCTGCTTTAATTCAGTATGACATTTCCTCTTTGTATGACTTAATAGTGTGAAGCTGCTGCCTGCAGCAAAAATAGAAGCTCAGCCTCTACTAAGCACTCTCTTCTAACTAAGCAGAAGTAGTTTACAGTCTTTTAGCTATAAGTAGATGTGATTTTGACTAAAGAATCACAGTAAAAGAGTATCAAATCTAACTTCAGTAGACTGGGTGACATTATTTGAATCCTTGTTTCCTGTACATTTCAGTAATGTACTGAATATTTACACAATCTTATCAAAATTAAAACAAATCAGCAGTGGAAGGAGGAACTGAACTCATGGTTTCTAGAAAAACAAGCCAGAGTTTTTAATTGGGATTTCAATTCTGCCTAAAGTTTTTGCCTAAATGATTCACATTGGTATAACTAAAATAAATGTCGTAAAATATAATCAAATAACTTCAGAAATGCAAATTGTTCACATTTAAAAAGTAAAGGACAAAACATTGCCTTCAAAAATATTAGTTCCAGGGAACTGTAAAATCGACAGTGTGAAAAGAACTCCAGCAAAAATTAGCTAATAAAGTTGCTGTGATATGCTAACTTATAAGGGGGAATATTTTTATAATTTTCTATCGATAAATTGTACAGAAAGATAGTGAAATAATTTTTGTGCTTGCAAAAACTATAGAAAAAAGGAACAGAGTGCCAGAGACACAAGCATTTTACTTATTTGAAAAATCAGAACTGGCTTCATTGCTGCTTACAGCCTCCAAACAAGTTAAATGAGGTGTAGATGTAAAGGGAGCTGACATCTCATGGTTGGCCATTTTAGTGGTCACGTGCTATACCCAGCTGGTGCTTCTCACTGCATGAAATAAAACCCATTGACCTGCTGGATACAGGTGCCATGCTGCTGAGCTGTAGTGTCATCCCAGGAAACATGGGATTCGTTGCCTAGACACACAACTTCTCTGCCAAGACTTACAACAAGATGGCAAATGCAGCTGGGAGCTTGAGACAATGCCATCAGGTTCCACCAGTTTCTTACTGAAATGCACTTAAATTATTCCATACTATTTTTCTATCAGTTCACCAAGCCACTGGTTTCAAAAACATCTTTGCTGTGTCCTTCCATGGCACATCTCAGTAAAAGTGACTCCAGCATATGGATGATCCTTGCCTGGTCCATGGTGAGCTCTTATGCAGAAATGTCACCCAGCTCCACTTTCTCATACAATTTAAATGATGCTCTGTGTGGTGTGCTGACCCTGGCTGAATGCCAGATGCCAACCAAAGCTGCTCTACCACTCCCCTCCTCAGCTGGACAGGGGGAGACAAAATATAACAAAAGGCTCTAGGGTCGAGATAAGGGCAGGGAGATCACTCAGCAAATAATGTGACGGGCAAAACAGACTCGACTCAGGGTAATTAGTCTAATTTATTACCACTCAAATCAGAGTAGGGTAGTGAGAAATCAAACCAAATCTTCAAACACCTTCGCCCCACTCCTCCCTTCTGTCCTGCCAGCAAACCTGCTCCAGCATAGGTTTCTCTCTATGGGGCCACAGCTCCTGTCAATAAACCTCCTGCAGTGTGGACTTCCCACAGGGTCACAAGCTCCTTAGGGCATCCATCGTCTCCAGTGTGGGGTCCTCGACAGGCTGCAGGTGGATATCTGTTCCACTGTGGATCTCTATGGGTTGCAGGGAGACAGCCTGTCCCACCATGGTCTTCACTGCAGGGGAATCTCTGATCCGGTGCCTGAAGCACCTCCTGCCCCTTCTTCTTCACTGACCTTGGTGCCTGCAGAGTTGCTTCTCTCACATATTCTCACTCCTCTATTCCAGGTGCTGTTGCACAGGTTTTTTTTTCCCCTTCTTAAATATGTGATCACAGAGGCACTGCCACTGTTGCTGGTGGGCTCAGCCTTGGCCAGCAGTGGGTCCATCTTGGAGCTGGCTGGCATTGGCTCTATCAGACATAGGGGAAGCTTCTCACCTGTAGTCCCCTACTACCAAAACCTTGTCACGCAAATCCACTATAGCCTGCTTCTAAACAGAGTCTATTCTTCGGTGTCTTTGTAGGAGATCCTTTGAGATTTTTATATTCCCATCCTTCCCACATGACCTTGTCATTTGTTCATAATGTAGTACCATGAGAAATAATTTCTTCCCAATTCTTTTTTTTCCTTTTCAGATTTGAGAAAGAAGTCTTCCCAATTTACTTTTGTGATCTTTCAGTCTATGAAGAAAAATTTTTCCAATGGCTTGCAAGCACCTTTTCAGCTCACAATCTGTTTCCACAGCACATGGTACACTTCAAAATTCACCATGTTACATATTTTCATCTTTATTTTTACACTGATGTTGCCAAATTTCCAGATATTACGGAACCTAAAAAATATTGCTCTACTCTTAACTTTATGAGCTGTTAACCCACAAAAGCACTCCTCACCTCTATCACAGAAATTATGGCTTCTAAACCATATATTTTTCACTTGTTTCAAGTCCATATTTGCAGTTTACATCTCTAGTTTTATCACTTTGAGCTCCTTCTCATTGGCCTTCAGTAATCATTAGGAGCAGCCAACCCTCCAGTCTTCTCGATCTTCTTTAGGTAGCTGTGTTTTCAGCAGACAGGTATGTCACCAGCAAAATCTGAGTGATGCATCCTATGCATCAAGAGATATATCAAGGCATATATCCCTTTTCTGCTGTATTTCCATCCTGTTACAGGCAACCGGGTTATTCACTATCCAGTTCCACATCTAATTTGAAAAACAAAAATGAGAGGGTAATTTCCTCTTTTTTGCTTTCCTCTAATAATCAAGCCTGAGTATTTGCTGCTAATGTAAAGATGATACTCTAGCAATTAATTTACATTTTAGTAAGACCATAGCTTCATTTTGTATTACCAGGCACAGGCTCTGTGCTCTTCAAAATCAATACTTTGCAGTATTGATGAAATAAGCTTCTATTAGCCTTGATTTTCCAATCATTTTGCTATAATTTCCTTTAGGATGAATGACATGAAACCACACCCATCCACAAGACCTTCCTCACCTGCTTCTTTGGTCCCTATTGATATCACTATTGAAACTGCCTTATCTGACATTCAAAGGAAAGGAACAGCCCTGATGTCCTCACTTTTCTAGTATCCCCCATCACTGGAAAAGATGCATCTAACTTTGAACATTTTTAGGGAGCATTTTCCAAAAGATAATTCGAGGAGGTCAGACATGGTACTGTGTGCTTTCCACCTTCAGCTCTTCTGTGATTCAATCAGTCCTTTTTTTCATTATGGCCCTCTCATTATTTGTAATTACAGAATCACAGAATCACAGAATCACAGAATTCTAGGGTTGGAAGGGACCTCGAAGGATCATCTAGTCCAACCCCCCTGCCAGAATGTATCTACATGTATTACATGAATGTATCTAAATCAGTTTACATTCCTAATAAATTTATTATTACCATCAGTTATGGTGGAGCTACCAGAAGTGGGCAGTGCAGTGATTCATCTTTTTCATTAATATTTTTTATCCCCATTTTTAATGTCATTTCCACAAAACGTATTTCCTCTGTAACTTCATGCACTTTATATGCACTATTGCTTCTACTGGAATCATAAAATTCTGAGAGAAGAGCTATCTTCCCTTGTAGCTGTCCCATATCCAAAAGATATCACAGAAAAGATGACTGAAGAGAGAACAGTACAAGGTAGATTTCCCCCGAATGGCTTGTTTAGCAATGGTTTGTCTTAAATGGTTTTCTTCAGGCCGAGAATGGCCCCATCCCCTCAAAGAAGATAACCCTCAATTTCAGTGGCACCACAGAGTTCATCTTTTTGAACTTAACATCTGTGATTTCTAGAAGCTTGGATCATCACATGAAGTTTGACAAGTTTTAGGAAATTTTAGTTACAGTAGACAGGAGAATTGAAACCTTTTCATCTCAGGTAAAAAATGAGGAAGTTTAAATCATAGGCTTTGAAAGTACCACATGGGGAAATCTCCAGATATACTCGATTTCACATCTCAATAAAAGAGAACAAGGCATTGCAACGTAAAATGAAGCACATGAAAAAAGGTCAGCACTGCTACATTTCAATTAAACTTGTGCTTTAGAAAGGTTGAGGTGAAGGACCTCAAAGACTCCCATATCAAGTTTTGATGCTGAACTGAGTGTCCATATTGAAGTTTGATCTTAGAAAAGAAATAACTGGACATTGTCTTGTAAGACATGACTGATACCACAGACTAAAAATTAATAAAGGGTCTGATTCACTATTGATTTTTCACCTTTTTGGCTATATTCTGAGTTGGTGCAAATCAGCTTAGCCTACTGATGTCACTGGACCTATGCCATCTTTGAATTGCTGAAAGGCCCACACTGAGAAATTATTTTTATTTGTGAAACATGGCTTAAAGAAAAATTAATAGAAATTAAAGCAAATGGAAGTGAAATACCTCTCTTACCATCAAAACCAGAGGGAAACATTTCTTTTTCTGGCTTGAGAGGAAAAGTTATCTGTCCTTACTGATGGGTGGAGCAAGAATTGTCTTTTCTGTTACAGACTAAATTAGCAATCACAGAATCTAAGGGGTTGGAAGGGACCTCGAAAGATCATCTAGTCCACCCCCCCTGCCAGAGCAGGGTCATCTAGAGTACATCACACAGGAACGCATCCAGGCGGGTTTTGAATGTCTCCAGTGAAGGAGACTCCACAACCTCTCTGGGCAGCCTGTTCCAGTGCTCTGTCACTCTCACAGTGAAAGAGTTTTTCCTGATATTTACATGGAACCTCCTATGCTCCAGTTTTAAACCATTGCCCCTTGTCCTATCATTAGTCATTACTGACAAAAGCTTGGCTCCATCGTCCTGACACTCACCCTTTACATATTTGTAAACATGGATGAGGTCACCCCTCAGTCTCCTTTTCTCCAAGCTAAAGAGACCCAGCTCCCTCAGCCTCTCCTCATAAGGGAGATGTTCCATTCCCTTAATCATCTTAGTGGCTCTGCGCTGGACTCTCTCAAGCAGTTCCATGTCCTTCTTGAAGGATCAATCAAACACTCATTTAAAGAGACTTTCCACAGCTATTTTGATTCAGAATAAGATTTACCATGGGAGGATATGAGGGCTGTAATAGCTTTTTTAGCAGTGCTCAGTGTAGCAGATACTCTCTAGCAGAAGGTGCTGAACAACCAGAGATTTCCCTCATTTTCGGTGAATACCACAGTTTTACCCATCCTTGTCTGTGACTACAGTACACACAAATTGGTTCAAAATCTAGCTTCATATTTCATCATGCACCAGAAATCCGCACATAGAATTCTAGAGGTTAGTTTGTAATTAATTCTTTGGAAAATTACAGTGGGAAAAATGCATATATAAATAGATACTGCATACACAAAAATAGATGTTTTCAAAATTTGCTTACATTTATTTGATATATGACTTTCAGAGCATACCAGTTGGCTTTCATTCACACATACAGACACATTCATGCACACATGTGCAACCCATAAATGCAAATATAACTACCACAGACTTGATTAGTATAATTTATAAATGTTTTACTGTAATTTTAGCAAGTGCTAAGATACTGAAAATCAGAAGCAATGATTGCTTTTGTAACAAAAGACTATAGAAGAACTAGTTAAAAAATTGGTGAACTGTAGGCAAAAATTTAAAAAAATACTTTAACATCTTTTGAGAATATATATGAGAAAAAAAATAATAGATTTCAGATGGGTGGTCTATTTCTATTTGAGGGAAAAACATGCCTACAGAAAGGAAGATTATGGACCACTATTATAATGAAAGTCACATCTTTAGTAAAAGGTTATTATTCCATTTATAGGTGCTGTTTGCATTTTTTTTCTATTGAATAATCTTTTAATGGAAAATTGTAGATTAAAAAAAGTTTATGTAGACAATACTATATATTCTTATATATAATACAATACATAAAATTATACAATGTAATATATTCATATAATATATATTACATATATTATATATGTTATATAATATATAATATATAATATATAATATATGTAATATATGTAATATAATAAATATTTGATGAAATGGCCTCAAGTTACGTCAGGGGAAGTTTGGGTTGGATATTAGGAAGAAGTTCTTTACTCAGACGGTGGCTGGGCACTGGAATAGGCTGCCCAGGGAGGTGGTGGAGTCACCATCCCTGGGGGTGTTCAAAAAATGGGTTGATGAGGCACTTGAGGCCGTGGTCTAATGGTCCAATGGTTAGGAATATGATGGGATAAAGGTTGGACTTGATGACCCTGGAGTTCCCTTCCAACCATAATGATTCTATGATTCTATGGCAATATATTTGGATATTTCTTTAGATAATATTGCTTTTCTTAAGGGAAACTGAAAACACCAAGCTAAAAATTAAATTTCAGACATAAAGCTGGTATGTTTTTGCAGTATAGCAGTTTTAAAAGCAGAAATTTAGTTCCAATGTTTCAAGAAAGGTCTTTATTTTCTGCTGACAAGAAGTCACTGTTTTCAGCACAGTTTTCCATGGGGGAAGTCAGGTCTAGGAAAAGACATCTCTGCGACTGGCATGTCGTGTCCTAGTTCACCACAGATAATCATGAGCAATCGCTGTAATCAGAGATATCATCGTCATGACATGACACATCATGACCTACAATGTAATACTTTATAACAGGATGTAGGAGAAGCTTTATTTGATAGACATTTTTCATCTGTTAATGACAAATTAGGGGCACTTCTGAATTATTCATCTACAATTCCTGCATATATTTAAGTCAAATTGACTTTGATGCCATGCAAGTTTCAAACTTACTACAAGTGAGCTCTTTGCTTTTGTCTGTAACTAATGTCAGAGAAATGCAGTAATGAAACTTCACTGAAACCAAGAAACTTTTGAATTTCATGACTGTTTGAAATGCAGTAAGTACACCAGATTCAGAGCAGCCAATGATTCACCAGACTTCATTAAAGTAAGTTTGAAATATGAACAGAAAAACCAAGTGTTTCACTGATGTTTGTTTACTCTGCTAACTTGCGTGTAATTAAATTATGTACAGATGTTCCAATGAAAATACATGACTTTCAATGAAGTTGTACAGGTTGCTATTTACTGTATTCATTCACACTGATATATACAGAAAATATAATGGATTTAAGGAGAGACAAATGTCTGCTTAATAAAACCAACTGATTGCAACCAGAGAATATTTATTTTTATATTGATGAGTTCATCAGCACTGGAACATTCTATTTACAAACCAATAAACATACCTTCATACTAGGATTAAAAATTAGCTTTGTTAGAACAGCTCAGCAGTAGGAATCAATACACCTTCTGGTTCTGTAAATCATCCACGACTGTCAGATCTTTCCTCCTCTCATGAATGTCTGAATGGTGTAGTCGTTCACACCAACTCGGCTAAAGGGGTTTCTCGGTGCTCTGATCCATTACCCTCTATAAGTATGGGATTCATCTCAAACTAGCCAAAAAATTCGTCTAATGAGAATCTATAACCAGACTAATGAAATCTAGGCTAACTCTGTTAACAACGAAGAAGGACAGAAATCCTCAGAGGATGCCTTGTTCCTCCTATTGTGGACACAGCTCAGCAGAGTCTAAATTGCCATTTTAGGGCTTCCACCTTTCTCCACGATTATGGATGTGGCCTAGACGTCTAAAATCTGCCTTTTGGGTGGCATTGGGCATAGTCTGTCCTGTTCTATGTGCTGGTTAAAGTATTGTGGAGACGAGTTTTGGGGACATAAGTTGAAACAAGAGAGGCTCAGACTGGATATAAGGAAAACTTTTACCTACGACAGTCAGGAAGTGAAGAGGTTGAGAAGAGGTGTTATGTTTTAGAACCTTAGAGATTTTCAAGGTCTGACTGTATATAAACTGAAGTAACTTTGCCTGACCTCATAGCTGATCCTGCTGTAAGCAGGAGTTTGAACTAGAGACCTCCAGAGGTCCCTTCCAACAGGAATTATCTTTGATTCAATGGTTTTTATCCAATATTATATTGGTATCAAACTGATTCCCCTGATGGCATTTTAGGGAGTTCAGCGTGAACATGAAGCTCAGTCAATTCAGTTGGAATTTTTCTTTTCATTTCTGTTTAGGAGTGTCAAAGATTTCCTGCCAGTTTCTATTGAGCACCAGTTGAGAAGGGACATGACCTTCTGAGGACTTTGGGCTTATTAACAAAGTGATGAAACATAAAAACTAGATTTAATTCACTTTCTTGTTCAGTCCATCTTTAAGAAGTATCTTCATCTTCAGAAGCCTACAGATGTTCTATTATGAGCCATACAGGAAAATACAGAACTATGCCATCAAATTAGAATTTATCCAAAAGACTGTGAGTTTTTTGAAAATTCTTTACTTTGCTTGTTTTACCCTATCTGCTAGATTCTGCTTGATTTTGAGAGAAGACTCATCAAATACCTCTTCTTCCATGGTCAGAGGCAGCTATAGTACCTATGTTGCCTTAATGCATGTGAGATTTTGGTCACCTGGAGAGGGCAGAATGTGGAACACAGACACAGTGAAAATACAATGCAGCTGGTGTCTGTGTGGAGGAACAATGCTGTACTCTCTCCAGGGGTTTCAGTGTCAGTACTCCAGCAGTGATGGTTCTGGGGCCAGGTACTGTGCCTGCTCACAGCATAGCACTGCAGCTCTCTGGGAAGCAGAGTGCCCGAGCCAGCAGCAACACGCTGCTGCAGCACTTTGGAACACAGTCAGCAAATCTGTGCATTTGACAAGGCAGAAGAACTTGAAAAAAAAATAGGATATAAGAGACAAAATCAGTTTAGCAAGATTAAAAAACCATTAAGCATTTATGTGAATAAGAATATGCCTTATAATTACGCTAACTAGGCTAAAAATTATAGGGCCAACAGCCTTTATTTCAGACATAAGATGATCACCAGCTGGCGACAGTCAGAGATTTCATCTCATGGTATGGTACACAATCAGGTGCATTATGTGGGTATTTTTACCTTTCTGTGAAACATCTGGCATGAGCCACTGTCAGAGACAGGACGCCAGACTAGATGGACCATTTATCTGTTCTGTTGCATAATTCTTATACTACTTTATCTTACAGACTTAAATGACTACTTGAGAATATATATTAAATTGTAGGGAAGGGAAGAAAGATGTTATTTCTAATTGAAGAACTTGTTATCTTTCAGCACCTGTTGTTTGTACATAAGATGATAGGGTTCAAATCACAAGATTAATGCCCAATTTAGACTGGGAAAATAGCAGCAAATCTGTCTGATTCTCTTATTTTAAACCCTTTCATGATCTTCAGAAGTATTTTACAGTGCCAAGAACAATTTTGAAAATAAACCATAGGACTTAAAAAAACACTTCAAAAAGCTGCATCTGACATTTGCTTATGCAAAACTTTCCTTGCAGATTCATGAATAACTTTGGTTATGTAATTGCTGTAAATTTCATGGGGGTTCTGATTACATGGATTTTTTATTTTTACTTTATATGACAGAAACTTTTGCAACTGAATAAAAGTGCAGAGGCAAAAATCTGGGCCCAACCCTAACTTTTTCTAACTTAGTATATTGTCCTATGACAATTGCTACCTTCCCTTTTTTTTTTTCCTTTACTTATTCCCAGTCAGAATGCCCACCAGAAAATGTTTACTTTCTTTTAGAAAATAAGGACTTACAAACTTATTAAAGTTAAAGAAATTCCATAGCTATTACCTTCTCTCCTGAAAAATTGATATAGTTTAAAACTAATTATTCCATCAAAAAAACATTTCCTATGAAATTTCAACTGCCTTAATGAATACTTGTTCTGCTAGCATTTGACATCCATTTGCAATGCACTTCATGGATCTGGAATAGAGCCCAGGTTCTCATTCAATTATCCCCTCTAAGTTTGCTAAGAATAACAAGATGTTTCCAGGTTCTTGACTGGTTTCAGGTTTTACTGAGAGATCACACTTCCGTGAAACCACTTTTACTCTCTAACCAGCTTCCTGAATGCTATTACAGATAAACAAGGAGAGCCATAATTAAGCATCCCTATACCAAACTTCAGTCATTTAAAAATTATGTAAAGCAAGTAACCTGTGTATTTTCATAATCAGTGGTAGGCAATTTGGCAATTTGGCAGAACAGGCAATTTGAAAGCAGAAATCATGTCAATTTTGCAGGAACATCTAAAATAGGGAGATACATCCAGAAAGTAGATGCTTCTCCATCCTTCCCCAGCAAAGTTGACTAGAAAACTAGTTTAGCCTGAATACCTTGTGTTCAATTCTTCTGACCACACACGGGCTTGTGAGGAGTATACAGGTATAAGGACTGATCAGCAGATCAATGGACCGTCTGGCCTTTTAATTTGTCTTCAGCAGAAGCAAGAGGAGAGATGGTTTGGGGAGAACCTGTGATCCTCCTAGATGTTCAAGGCTTCCACAGCAAGCTCATAAAGCTGTTCAAACCTTTTGGGAGAACTCTTTCCTTCTGGGCAGGGAACTGGAGATCAGCCATGATAACTTCCACATCTGAAATAACTCCAAAAATTACACATAGGAAATTAAGTCAAGATCCTATTTTTTAGCTAACATTTTAAAAGATGCACCCTAATCTGCAATAATAAAACTTAATTAGCTGCCTGGGTTTTTTGTTGTAGTCATGGTTGATTATTCCTGTTAGAGTGTCCAGTTGTATGTCTGAACCCTTTCTCCCAAGACTTTGCAGCCATGCCTGAAGTTGAAGGTACATGTAATAGGAATTATATTTATTAAGAAAAATTACAGGGGTGATTTTTGTGATCACAGCTTTTACATTACAAGCTTGTTGCTTAGGTTTGTCAAGAACATCACTGCTTTCCCCATGTCCCTTTAATGAGTAGAACACTGAACTTCCCTGATGCCCACAACTCCTTATTTTTTCTGGTTTTAACCAGCTCATCTTAACATGAGGACAAGCATGATGGTTTTGCAAAGCTGTTCCCCCTCAAAATGTATTCTTAGTTTGGGTTTTTTTTCCCAGAATTGCTTTAATAATTCATACATGCAGACTGAGCAGAGAAAGTAACTCTTCTTTTAAAAAGAGACAGGTTTTTGGGAAAGGCTCAACCATTATCTGTCAAAAACCTTTTGGAGGCCAATTAAATAGTCTCATCTAGAACTAATCTTTACTCCTTGGATGAAAGAAGAAAGAAAGAATTCCATCGAGATACAGCAATGTAAGGGGAACAGGCTCTTATTAACCAAATCCTTGTTTCCCAAACCAATTACTCTTAGGTCCTGCATCATATAAGCATCCCTAAACAGAAAAGTATTTAATCATATGCTTAGCTTGAAGTCAATGGGATTTAAGCATATGTTAAGATTATACAAGTGTTTAAGCGACACTTACATGGGTGAAATCCAGATACACTGTTACTTGCTTTCCTGAATTAGAGCCTAGAAAATGAGCAGAAAAACAGAGATTAATTTAGCACTGTACCTCTAACTTATGTAGCACAGATTTCAGACCTTGAAAAAGAAAAGAGCATGCATATAAGGACACTTTTGTAACCTTGTAAGTTTGGAGTGATCAGGAGCAAGGGATAGAAAATTCCCATGAATAGCTCCCATCTCAGACTCTGGTATTTCTTTGTAGGCCAGAACCTTATGTGGGACTGCCACAACCCAAAATGCACATGTAACCCACTTAAACCACATGTGAGACATTAGGAAAAACATTCAATAGGGAAGCCATAGCACCATCTTTCACAGGTTATAGGTTCCTAAATCTCTCCATGACACATGCAAGGTTGTCTTACACCGTGCTGCACTGATGATAAACCAAAGGGTTAGGAACATTTCAGACCAGTAAATACTGTCCTTATCCAGTGAATAGTAAAAACATATCTGCTTTAAAATTCAAAGGAAATCCTGAAAGCCTGCTGAAATGAGCTCTTTGGTTCAATTGTTATCTAGTCGCTACAGTAAAAGATAATTAATCTATTGATACATTTGGTTAGTAGAATTATCTATCTATCCTAAAGTTAATACTCAGGATAATAACATTTTTTTTCTTTCTTGCATAGAAGCAATGCTAAATTTGTAAATTATTTTATTATTTTGTTGATGTCTAACAGTATGTTAAATATTTAATGGACATCATATTCTAGAAGAAAGGCAGTGACATATTTTATTAGACTTTACCTTCTGTATGAATTTTGACAAGATATCCGTTTTCAAGGTATAAAGAAGGTCTTAGTTTTACTATAATGTAATTTGATTAATTTAAAATTGTTTTTATCTCCCTTTCTCTCCTTTAATGATGGTTTTAGCTTTAGGAGAACATTTTTTTTTCTCTAAATGAACAAAATAAAGTGGAGAGAAGTTCACCACTGGTTTTCTTTTTGCTATATCAAACACATACTTTGAGAAAAGGGAATTTTGATTTTTGACTCTGAAGGCAAAGAAAGACTGCTCTTCCCAAATATTTACTAGTTTAAGAGACAACTATTGACAAAAAATAAATACTGTGAAGACTGAACCAAGAAAACAGTGAGCCATAGGTAGATTTCTAAGCTTCTTTCAAAAATAATTCACACAACATAGTTTAAACAAATAAATGCCTATTATAATACCCTGTCCTCCTATGTTAATAATGTCTTCAGACATCCAGTTTTGGGAAGAAAAGCAAACCCCCAGAAGTTTACAAACCCACAAATGTTGAATTTTTTTAAGCCTATTTAAAATCTGTTTCTAGTTCATAAAAATAATAATTTAAAATAGATTTTCTAAAGATTGGATGTGAACTATTTCATTAATACATTTTCTCTTCTTTAGTCAGTTTTCTGAGCAGATCAAAAAATCTGCTAGTGCATTCTTCAAGAAATGGTCTGTAAATCAGCCTTTGAAGGAAAATGAATAAAACACTGAGTGAAAGCTCTCCCATTTTGGAGAAGGGTGAGAAATATTTCAAAACTCATAGTTGAAAAATAATTTTTGATTATGCTCAGTAAAGAACTCTAGAACATTATTTTTATATTAAAAATCACATTCATTCATTTGATTTCTCAACAAGTTTAAGAAAGGCTGTTGGGTTTTGGCTGTTGTTGAAAGAATGCACAAGATAATGCTAAAACCCTCATGTTTAACATTCAGAAGATTAAAAAAGTATTATCAACCTGTAAAAAGTTGTAAAAATGCTTACAGAATCATACCTTGAAGTGACATAAAATATTGAAACCAACAGAACTGCTGATTTCCATTAACTGAGCACAGAACAGAAGACTAATGTGTTACCCCAAATCCAGCAAAATCCTACTAAATAGATCTTCCTTGGAGTCTTAGTAATCCAAAAACCTGTGTAAGCTCCCTATATCAGGTGGAGTTGTACGTTATCTAGCATACATTCCTTTAACAGAGCTATAAAAATGCATGGATTCAGATGTATTCAAAACATTACCTTTATTCATGCACATTCATGTATAAATGCATATCTATATATATATGCATTCAAATATTAAAAAAATGGATTTTGTTGACATCTCTGCATTACTTATATGTTGGAAACCTTTTCCCTAATATTTGTTTTCCGACTTTTATTTATGATGTTTGTAGAGAACACTTTTCACCACAAGATCATCTGTAATACTCTTGAAGGCCATCAGATAATACAAAAACAAAACAACACAATGTTCTTTAAAAGCATATGTATTTAAATTCCTATTTATTTACCATTTAGATGGAGAATCCATCAAAAACTCATTTATAACCCTTACAATTCCTGAGAAAGCTGAAAATCTTCTGATTGCAGTAAATGCATTATACATTCTAGAGTTGAAAGCTCTGTATATTTAGCATCAGCAAGTTTATCTAAGTGCTTAACTAAAGACTTCACATTTTGCCTTTTACATAATGATTAGAAAGTGGCCTGCTTTCTGCTGAGATCCTGGAACTGCATCCTTTGCAAATGAGGTAGCCTTAAGGGTGATTGTTGTTGTATTTGGGGAATTAGAGTAGAACCTAGACATTTTGTTCATTATCCTTTTTGTTCACAGAATCACAGAATGGTTGAGGTTGGAATAGACCTCTGAAGGTCGTCTGGTCCATGTTGCTTTCCTCAAGTCTGTCCCTGCTAACAGCCCAGAACCTGCCTAACCAAAAGTCCAGTGACTCTCATTTTGAAGAAAAAGCTCAGGAGTCAAGAGTCATGGTCCCCGAAGACTCCTACCATCCTGACAGACTGCTGGATGACCTGGGGTTATCTTTTCCATCCAGTGACAACCTCAGCTGGCAGGATTAGCACCCAGGAAATTCCACATGTGATGCTGCAAGAGTAATTGGGTCAAGTTTTCCCTAAATAACTTTGCTGCCTTCACAATATACAACTTGCAATGCAATGCCATTTCCCAAGAAGGCTGCGCTCTTCAACTCAAACAGGGCAGAAAACAGCTGAAGCTGTCATCTAATTTAGAGGCAACTAATGAACAGCTATCAAACGGCAGTGACTTTGTGCCATTACCAGCTTTGATTCAAACAAATGAACTAATGTAGAGAGGGTCTGCTTCTCATTGCCAGACATTTAGACTTAAGCAATCACTCTTTTAAGGTTGTCTGGAATAACAGTCTTAATTCTGATCTCTGGCAAGTGCAAATGAGCAACGACTCCATTGAAGGCCACAGACACACTGGTGCAGAACCAGAATGAAAACGAGAGCAAGCTGGCACACGTTGTCACTATTTGCCAGCCTGAACAGCTATCAACCAGACAATACAAATGCATGAACAGTCAGAAGCTTGTATGCTTCTAGTGGTTTAGCTTGCAGAGTTTTTAAATGCTCCTTGCAATGCTATGTGCCCCTAGAGACAGCTGATGTGCCAGAAGAATTTGTGTTGACTCAGGCAATTACAAAAGCAGGGGGAGAAAAGAGTTCACTGCCAGGTGTAGCTGCTCAAACACATGTGCTCTCTGCTGGTTTTGACTGACAAAAATATAAACTAGTAAATATACTTTGTTTTCTTACTTGAAAAGCCAAAGACTAGCTGCAGCACAGGTGGGTGTTATGTGCATGTGTGTTTACAAAGTTTCCAAATCTTTCAGCCTTCTGAAGAAGCAATTAACTTCTTCCATTCTTTTCCCATTAGGGACTGATGATAGCAAACAGTGTACTCTTTCTTGCAACACAACAGCGTGGAACCCTTCACACAGTTTAAATGGCATTGGGGAAACTCTTTCTAAGTGGAAAAAAAAATAAATGTTTCCACCTCAAAAAGCAATCAAGCAAATATGGTGATTTCTTACTGAATAGTTCTACTTACTGAATATAGTTTGAGTCATCTGCTTAACTCCAGTAACTAAAATTTTTTAAATTGCTTTTTGTTCCTGTTATCCTGCTGCTCCAATGCAGTTAAGAGAGACGACTCTGAATCCTGCTCCATTTTGTGCAACATAAACAGAATTTATGTTGCAATTACAAAGTCAGATTCTGCCTGCAGTTCTACCTTGTAATTCCCATGAAGAAAACAAGTTGAGTACAGCTGAACCCAGAGTTTGGCTTATGGAATTTTTATTGCCGACAGCAAAACAAGCCCCAAGGAGAACTCAGCTTGATTTCCAAGCACAAGGTTGAGTTTACCTTGGTAGCCTTCCTAGACCCTAGTGGTAGATGCTTTATAATAAGAAACAAGGGCAGGTGTGTCGGCAGGGACAGCATTACATACAGCTCTGTAGGGTGGGAATTGACTACAGCAGAGAAGGGTTAAAACTCTCTACAGAGTGTTTTTCAAGAAGTACATATATGTTTCCCAGTGACAAATAGGAGCCTTACAGCCACTTCTATACTCCATTTCATAATGGAAATGTGTATTTCCAACCCTTTTGGTTTATCTCTGACTGTGAGAAAGGTATAATTTAAGGCTTGACAACACAGGGAGATTTTCCAGAATACCTATTGCAGAATAAACTATCATAAAATATCCTTGTGAACTTGAAGATATCCTTTGTTCTCTGAACACCACTGGATCAAGATCATGAACTACATCCAGTTTATTCTCCTCTGTCTGCTCCAGCAAGTCACTTTCAAAATAATTACAACAGTCCTAAAGGAAAGTAAAATTTTCACTTATTATTAGAGATTCCTGTATGTCCTTAAATCAGGTAACTAAGTTAGAAGGCTGGTAATGTTATGCTTCCAAGTTAGTTAACATGGAGAGAGAAAGCATCCCTCTGTCAGCCTGTTTCTGATATAAGACACTCTGCGAGGAAACCTATTTTTCTATAATCTATAGAGAGCACTTCTAGCTTAAGTGCCTCAGTAACATTTAAAGTTAGATGTGATGAAACTGGATTGGGGCATTCCTTCAAGCAGCTGTTCTGGAAGTGTTTGTTTCACAAGATCTGACATCCCTCAAAGACAAGCCATTGTCCCTAAGTGTGGTTTCAGACTTGCCCACAATTTCATACGGGTTGACATGCACACCATGATCCCTATTCTTCCTGGAAGCTTACGCTAGTGATCATGAGACCCTATAACTGATGGTCAGGTGCTGATCTGGGTGAACAGTAACCCTATTGAAAAAAAAAAAAGCAAAAAAGCAAATTTTCATTTGGGTCAGATCCATATACAATCATCACCATGTCAAACCAGAGCTGGAGCTGGCACAAAGAAGGAAGTGGGGAGGATCTCACCGTTGTATGTGGAGGGCAAGACTACCATGTGTGCCAGCCAGACTTGGATCATCTCAAGTCAACAGTGAAACTGCCTCCAAAATCTCTGGAAGAGATCCAGGCCAAAAAGCCAAAATTTTGAGAAAGCTCAATATGTAATTTTAAATTCTAGTTAGTTCCTTCTTTACATATAAAGCCTTTCACATCAATAACCTTTCTTTGCTGATGCAAAGAGCTTTTGGAACAAAGTATTGTGCAGAGGGGTGAACAAGAACTTTAAAAGCCTGAGATGGGTCCTACCCAGAAAGTTCTAGCCTGGTGGACCATACAAGAAGTAAAAAAACCCAGAAAAAATAGGTTCGAAAATACTAGAACCAGAATACATAACTGCAGGAGTGCGCAACCCACACTGCCACCTTCTCCCACACAGTTCTACACAGGGTGAATTCACTTCATACTCCACAAACAAGTACAAAAGTATTGCAGTGATTCTGTATCAGAAAATGACTCAAGAAAAGATAAACGGATGAACTCCCTGAGCTTTCTCACTGAAGTCTACAGCTCCAAAAGGACCCACCATGCCCACCCATGTGATGATTGGACAGTAATGTGCATGTAATGTGGAAATAAATAGAGGAGTGGGATCAAGATTCCTCCTAATGAGGTGCATGTATACCCAGAAAAATCATCTGATCCAGAAGCTAACACTTCTCTGAACCACCAGCAACTCTGAGCCAGCAGTTCATCCCAGTCTAGTCTGAATCTGTGTTCACACAAGGTGACACTGGTGAAGTCAGAGTTCCCACACACAGCTCCTTCAGGGGTAAGTGCTGGGCTGGATTCACGGGTCTTTTTGTCCATCTTTCTAAAGCAGTTTGAGGACTTTTTCAACTATAATGAAAAATAAATAGTTAAATGCATTATTCATATTAAATTAATTACATTTAATTAAATTAAGATGGAAAATATTTCATTAATCAATTTTTTAAAATTATTTTTTATTTAAAATTCACCTAGTCTCCTTTCTTTTTTTCTCACTTATTACTCATTACAATTACTATGGAATTCACGCTGCTGCCAGGGTCCATCGCAAGAGCAAGGGGTATGTCAAGGTGGTCAGACATCCACAGCTCAACATTATTCTTCATTTCACCTTTCTCTGCACAAAGATATAATCAATGGCATCTGTTAGTCCTCTGCATTTTTAATATCGCTGTCCCATCCTCAGGTTTTATCCTAGGAGTTCACCGGTGCACTGGGCATGCTGTGAGGTGTCACTTAAAAAAACACGAGTATGATGTTTGCTCTTTGGGGGAAGTTCTCTCTGTGTAACAGATCTGTTGTCAGTGCTGCAGCACAAGCTGTGCTGACAGTTCCATACCCATGAATTAACACGCAGGTCTGCCAAGGAAAAGCAGCTGTGTAATTGGTGAGGTCCTGCAGTTTGACTGTTCGGCAGTGTCTAGGCACTTGGGGCACCTATTGTATTTATCATTGTTCCCTGCAGATAGCACAGAAGCATCACTTTAAATTGACAGAACATGATAGCGAACACAAAATCAATGCCAGATGTGCCCAGACATCACTGAACTCCTTACACTACTTGATACAGGTCAGGAAGAAAAAGACTTTTTTCTTTTCGTTTTGTTCTTTTAAAGGGACATGCCCTCATCAGTAACACAAGCTGAACTGTTTAGGTTATTCTCTCTGCATGCAAAAGGAGGACACCCACATTTTCAAGGGTCTATACCCCAAACCATTTATATAACTCTTCCATGTTTTTGTTACATGTATGGGCCCATTACCACTGTACTAAAATAATCATCAAAATTCCCTGGCAAAACTCTAAAGGGAGCAAGAAATATAACTATTTTCCCTTTCTAGAAACAAAACATGAAGATATGATCCAAAATAGGTAGCTATCTTCAATGACAAAAGGGACTTAATAGCAAAAAAGTAATTTTTTAGGTGCCAAACTGTACGTTCCCTCCAGGCCTCTGCTTTTCAGAAAATCTCGTCAGTCTACAGGAAACCAACATCTTTAAGGAGTCTCCACTTAGTCAACAACTGAGGCAACTAGGCTTTAGTGCAAACCACCTATATGTTCCATTATTTGTCTAAATAAAACAGATGTTTTCCCAAGAAATAAAACTCATATCCATTAACTTTTCTGTAGGGAAAGCAATTTGGCCCTATATTTACAAACACATTTCACACTGGTTTGCGAACACTTTGTATCACACTAAATGAGGGCAGACTATTTCTGAAATAGCTTTTTGCACATGTACTCTGACTGTATTTTGCTTTCTTTGATTATTTTGTTGCTGTGCTATTGATTTTAGCATTAAAACAGAGACACAATGCCCAACAACATACATGTTTAAAAATACAGAAAACTTTCCCCTGTTGAAATTAGTTCCCCCTTTTCTGGCTCCATTTAATGAAATCTCAGGAGCCAGTTGCTACAATTCTTATTTAGGCAAAACTCCCATTAATCCATATACTTTACCATAATAATCTGTTATGAAAATAGCAGTCATATCAGGTTATAGTTTTCTAACATCATTATGTGGAACAGGAAGGAGAAGGAAATGTATTGTACGGAAAATAAGCTTTTATTGTAAACCAAAACCATCCATAACAATTAGTTACATCTGGGAAACATTTATGATTACCAAAAGTAAGTTGGTAAATTTTAATTAATGTCTGTTTTACCAGGGTATTGTTCAGACTGCAGAATAGACATTTTCCCTATTTATTTTCTTCCATGGGACGGTCTCTCCTCCCTCCCATTCCTAAAAATTCCAATTGTTCTACTTGTCAGCTTGATCAAAGTGTGGCCCTCAGTGATTTCACATCCTAAGCCCATTCATCAGAAAGTCTAATAAAAGTGTTGAACTCTTTTACTGATAGACAATGACACAAAATAAGGGGCCTGGGAAAGATCAGCCACCTTTGACTTTACCTCCTCAGCTGTCATATAAAGGTATTGTTTACCAAGTGACAGAGGGGCCTTGTTTTGTGCCCTCAATAAAATGAATCCTGCTGGAAAATAACACCAGAGATTGCTATTCTTCTTCTGAAAAGCATTGTCCATACAGCCTTCCAGAAATCCTTAAAGGCCTGTTCAGCTTTCCACTACGTGTTGCTCGTTGCTTTATATGTCAGAATGAAGATCATCAAATAAGCAAACAGTGGGATGTCACAGGGCATCATAATTTATGGCACTACAAATACATCTTAGGCTGGGTCTACATCTTGAACTCCAGAACTTGTTTCTGGGGAAGAAGAGGCATTCTCAGTAAATCCAGCAGCATTATATCTCATTAGAGGGAGGGTCACAGGACAAGCAGCAAGCACCAGGGTTAGAGGCAGTTAACAGATTCTAGCTAACCCTGTGTTGATTAGAAAACGGCCGTTTTGTTTAAACAACATCTCTCTTTTTCCCCAAGAGTCAACTTTGTTTTTTCTTTTATTGATTTCTTAGTTTTTTATAATTGTAAGCAGATTCTATTGCTCAGATGATAGTGCATTGGAACCATTTAAAGAAGGAGCCTGTGGTCCATCACAAGAGATTAAATCAAGTCAGTGATACCAACTTACCCCAAACACTGGGAGCACAAGATAACACAGTGGTTTTTTATCTCAAAATTATTTTGGTAGAAGAGTTTTTTTTCAATATTCAGACATTTGTTAAGGAAATTAAATTTTCCATAGGAAAAAAAATCCCAAAAAGTCAAATTCATATTAAATTACAAGTGCAGTGTGTTCATTTCATAACATAGACTGGATCATTGAGCATCAGCTGTTCATATGAGTATCTCATATAGTATTAACATTAGCAAGTCCAATAGCAACATTTCTGCCTACTTAGTGATGCAACCATGATACTTAAAAATATTTTTAAAAAGTCTATTTAGGAAACAAAACCACAACTTCACCTTCTAGCAAGGAAACAGTTCTAAAAGTTGGCGAATCTTTAAAGAGTAATAATTTTCATTTATCTCTGAAAAAGACTGTGAAAAGGCAGAATAACATTATTATACTAGAGAGAAAAATATAATAAAAATCTGTTATAGCTGCATCAGCTATATCAGGGAACTTCTAACAGCCTGAAAATCTAACAGAAATCATAACACTATTAGAAATAAGGACATGATAAAGACCAGTATAGACCCTCTTGTCTTCAATCTTCACCAAAAAATGATTAAGTATGAACAGACATTTAACTAAATTATTTTAAATGAGGTGGAAGTAGTACAAGCCAAAGGAAGAACAGGTTAATGAATGCTAAGATAAATTAGGTGTATCTGAGTCAGCAGGAACTGATGAAATTCACCCTAGACTGTTTAAGAATATAGCAAATGTAATCTCTGGGTCATTAGTAATTATCTCTAAAAATGTAAGAAAATGGGGGGTGGTCCCAGAGGACTGCAAATTACCTATTCGTATAAACAAGAAAGGAGGGAAAAGATCTAGGGAATTAACCTAACACCGATTCTCAGAAAAATATTGTGTTAAAATTATGAAACCATTGATTTATAAACACTTAGAACACACAAAGCAGATAACATATAATTATGAAAGCATCAAGTACAACCAAAATAACTTCATTTGGTGGCCCAGTGGAATGGTGGGAATGGGAGCTGTGAAACACCTGTACTTCAGTAAACACTGGACATTGTACCATAAAATAATCTTAAGAGCAAACTAAGGAAACAAGCTCTGAATAAGATAGGTATACATTTAATTGAAAAACTGTATTCAGTGAGACACTAGTTTGCTGGTGAATTGGAGAGCTCTTGGTGAGTCCTCAGACAAATGAGTCCTGTTGTGATTATTATTGTTATTTTCAGTCGCAACTTGGATGAATGTGTTTACTAGTACTCTAGAGCTATAGAGTGCTGAGAGCAGTAGGACATTGAAAAGAATGAAGAGATCATTAAGAATTATGTGGGTTAAAAACCAGTAGCAGTGATGAAAGGCTGAAGGACCTGAATTGCAGTCCAGAAATAAGAAGGCTGACAGCAGTCTTGAAAGATATAAGAACCCATTACAAAGATGATGGCAGTAAAAAAATAAACCTACTGTAGGACTAGGCATAATGAGATTAATTTCTATGCAGCAGATTGAGGTTAGATTTGAGGGGACATCTAATGTGGGGAAACAGAGTATTTAGAAGTTAGAAAGACTTGGAAAAACAGGCAAGGTAGAACATGTCCTGAAGGTAATGTGTTTTCTGGTTCCATTGTGAAGAGAGGAATTTAAGTAAATCACTTTAAATCTCATTTAACAAGGTTTACAAACAATTTCTCTTCTTTTATTAGTCTACTATTCAAATACTGAAGTACCAGGTAAGGCATTATCCTGAATACTCTTCTTCCCTTTTCACTGAGCTGCAGAGAAATCATGCCTGGAAAGCTTACTGCTGCACAGTGCTTTAAGTGCAGTAAAGTAAAGGGTAGCGTTTGCCGTTTTGTCTCCTTTCTCTTGCAGCTCTGTGCCTTGCACCTGAGCTGCTGTGGCAGGGTTTTTCCCAGGGCAGAGATTTTGCCTAGTTCTCTTGCTGTTCTCAGGTTGTTATTCGTGCAGCTCTGCATCTGCAAAACCCAATATTCTTGTTATATCAGATTTCTCATAGGATGCAATGCTTAAAACTCACCTCTTCATTCTCTCTCTTTTCTTATCCCCTTCCTTTATAGATTTTAGTTTGTATTAGAGGATTACTCCAAATGGAACTGTGAGTAGTTCCCTGATGAAGTATATAGTGCTAGACAAAAAGCACAGTGAAAATTCACCATGTCACCTTTATCATCATCACCTGCTGTGCTGTAACTTTCATTGCTAGAATTGATGTTTGCCATCAGCCACAGACACCCTAGCAAAGTTTTGCACATGTAAGCCTGTCTCAGCATCCTTTGTCCAAAATTTTAGATTATATAAAAATAGAAATTGCTTAAGAGTAAGCAGAAAGTGCCAGCTGAGATGCTGAAATTATTAGTAGAACCCAGGCCTTTTTTCCTGTAGACAAAAAAAAAACATAATGGAAAAAAAATAGCCAAAAAGCCAGAAATTCTGCTTTTAGTAATGATCCTTACCCATAAATGCTAGAGAAATAAACAGGCACAGCAAGTATGTTATCAGCCTTACTGAAGCCAGCAAATTTCTGTGAGCTTGGGTTGTTTCTGACATTGCTTGTAGCTGCTTTGTTGTTTATGGCAGTACTACAGAATCTGCCACACACCTGACTGTGCCAAAACCTGTTTAAAAATATATGGAGAGAGAAAGAGAGTGAGCAAGACAGAGAAAAGTTATTTTGAGAGTGGGAAGGAAGACAAAAATGAATGAACTCATGCTTCCATTTCCAATGTAATGAAGAGGATCATGATGGGATCCTTGCTCTCCTTCACTGTGATCAGGATGATGAAAACTTGGTACGAGCATTGTGTCCTGATGTCTCTGAAAACAAGATTAACAGTCACAAAGGTAAATATTGCTCCTTTCAGCCCAAATCTCATGGTATCAGTGTTGTACCAGGAGCCTCAAAAGGGGTAAAAAAGTACCATTCTTTCACTATATTTGCTAATGACTTAGACCTTATTTCTGACATAACTGTATTTGATCATGATTTGCAGTTCTATCCTCTTATTGAGCAGACATGATCTCAACACATACTTTTCATCGAAAGAATAGACCTTTATGTCTGGACTAATTAGTTCCTTTCTATTTTTTGTCTACTCATAAACAACTACAGGATGAATTGAGTTATACTTCCACCATTGTGGGCAATTTCTACTACAAGGCCTTTTCACAATAGATTTGTCTGCAACCAGTGTAATTTACAGAAAATTACTATTTTAAGATGTATAATTATTCCTTTTCTCTAAAAGCCTGATGCCAGTCACAGCAGCTGCAAGTAACATCATTGAAAGAATCTTTTCTACTTGTTGCCTGCACTTAAGTAATTTATATCTGAAATTATTAGGAAGTTTAATATTTATATGCAACTACCTTAAGAGTTTGAAGTAGAAAAGTTTACATTCATAGAGAAGGAGTCTGAGCTGCAAAATTACTAATAAAAAAATCATTATTTCTTATTGCACATGGATTTCTGAGTGTGGTAAAAGTTCTTTACTACATTTAAACTGTATACAATAAAATGAACAGTAAAACAAAAAGTTCTACACAAAGATTACAGATAATGTTAGTTAATGGATTATTTTACAGCGCTCTTGAAAATCATAGAGTGGTTTGGGTTGGAAGAGACCTTAAAGATTATTCAGTTCAAACCTCCGTGACATGGGCAGGGACCCCTCCCACTAGACCAGGTTGCTCCAAGCCCCATCCAACCTGGCCTTGAACACTTCCAGAGAGGGGCAGCCACAATTTCTCTGGGCACCCAGTGTCTCACCACCCTCACAGGAAAGAATTTCTTCCTAATGTCTAATCTAAATCTACCAGCTTAAAACCATTTCCCCTCATCTTAATAGTACATGCCCTCACAAAATATCCCTCTCCAGCTTTCCTATAGGCCCGCTTCAGGTACTGGAAGGCTGCTATGAGGTCTCCCCGGAGACTTCTCTTCTCCAGGCTGAACAACACTAACTCTCTCAGCCTGTCTTCCTAGGAGAGATGATTCAGCTCTCTGATCACCCTTTGTGGCTCTCATTCTTGTTCTAGCTTGTCACAGGTTTGGCCAATAANAATAATAATAATAATAATATGCAAATATGTAAATATATTCAGATATATAAGTGAATATCCAAGTGTGGAGCTTGTGCTTCTCAGGTGGTAATTATGTCCATACTGGACAATTATGTCCCAAACTGGACTCAGCAGCAGATAGGGGTACCTGGGCCCAGTGTCTTGCCAGCAGTCCACAAAAAATATCTTGGAACAGCTGTATCAGTCCTACTCAAGGAGGCAGGGGAAGGCAACCTGTATCAGTGCATGATGTTCTTCTTCAACAAGAAAACCAGATACAGGAACATCAGCATTGTAGGGAGGGGTGACAAGACAGAATCCCAATCCTGCCAGCACAGTAGCCACAAAAGGGCTCTTAGGAGCCGTCTTATATGGAACACCATGGGAAGGAGCACTGTGATTGGTCCATTTGTATCACCTGATCCATCCTCTCCTCACCATAGGCACAGCTGCTCCCTTCATTGTCTTTGCCCCATGCACAGGTTGCAGCAGCTTGAAGGGTCCTGGGTGGTATCAGGTTAGTACAGAAAATTTTTATCCTGGTGCTCACAAACAAGGACATAGCTCTAGCTGTGCACTTTTTTCTTGTATAGTATTTCAAATAGCAACAGGAGATTACAAATTCATAGGAAAATATTCAAACCACACAGTAGAGCCCAAGGAAGCCTGAAGAGCCCCTTCTATATCCTCAGCATAAGAGCATATCATACAGTATTTAAGACGATGTTTGCTAGTTTGAAGTTTAACACATTCAGAACATGTCTGTTATTTACAGAAAATTAATAACTAATTTCCCCATTTATATAAAATAAATCTGCATCTGCTATGAGTTGTGCAGATGCTGAGACATGGTGACCAGCTTCTAGCTAAGGGGTATTCAAATATTGTTCTGTGAAGTCAACAGTAAGCTTTTTGACAGTAAGATGGCAGGTTGCTATTTTAATGTCATTTTTGTTTCTGCTAAAAGATTCGGACACATACTAGTAGGATTTCTTAAGTGTTAGGCCATGAAGTGATGCAACTTTATGTCTTTGGGAAATCCTTATTGTCAGTAATTTTCAAGTATTTCAAGTCATTCAAGCACTATAAGTACTTCATATCTTGTTATTGTTCGTAGAGTATGCAACAATACTAGAAGTCTGGAGCTAAAGAAGAGTTTAGTGCTCCATTTATCTCCTTCAAGGCATCATTAGCTTTGTATTAGGCTGTTACACCAGACAAGCAATACTCTGCTGTCAGGGAATCAATGCTTGTGTTGACAGCCTGAGGGTATACTCACTACTCTTCTTGGTAATGCTGGCTCATTCCCAAATTGTATTTATATAGACTTCTGTCATTTATTTGGTGTTCTCCAGATGCCATTTAGAGCTACCAGTTCTTCACGTGATATCTTAGTTAATTGTTACTCACTAATCTAATCAGAAAGAAACTCACTGTGTGCAGTTTCACTGTAACATCAATTCTTGATTACACAAGTGAAATACATCTATGGCAGCCTTCAGCGATTTGTTTCAATCCCCTGTCCTTTGTTTGGACTTGTGAAGAGGATGAGTCTTCAAGTTTAATGTCATACACCTAAATGAATTTATGAGTCGTAGACGATAGAATACCACAGGAATAAAGACTGAAATGCATTCACAAGAGAAACTCCACCTTTGAATGTTCCTGTGGGACTGAACTGGTAGTCAGTGTAGACATAGAGCTGGACATACTGTTCAGTAATAGTAATAGACAGAGTAATGTTTTATGAGGTTTGACAGCTTTCTGACAAGCAGCAACATGGAGAGAATTTAGAGGACTTCTGTCTTCAGTATTTTAGGTAGCCAGTGTCCATAGATGTGGTCAGAGAAAGGATTTAATTGCATTAATCAGTTAAATTCCACTTTACATAAACAGGACAGTTAAATCTGACTTAAATGACTGAAAGGAAGAGCCATGCTAGTGACTTGTGCCAAGGACTAAGTGGAGATATTCTGCTTAGAGGCTGAATAAAGGTTGATTTGTTTTATTGGTTTTATTGTAGATTAAAGAATACCTTAACAGTTATGGTCCTCTTCTCAAGAGTTTTTTTACCAGTAGGGTGAATTGTTACAAAACTGCCAGTTACAGCTTTCCTTTTCATCCTGAATTCTTAAGAAGCTCTGAAAAAGTATCAAGTACAGCAGCCTTTCATGGATTCAGTCCTTTGCTCATCTTTTGTATCAGAAGTGTCTCGAAAATAAGGAAGATATCTGACAGCTTGGCTTGTTTTGATGGAGCTCTTTTTTGATGGAGAATTTATTTACCCTCAATTCTGTGTTCCTGGCAAGCTGTATGGCTATGACATTTTAATTTACTTGCACTACATTGCTGGCATCTTGGTTCACAACACCCATAGCAAGGAAACAATCAGCAGCTTGACTTTTTAAAGTCAATATTTTCCATGATGTCTGATTGTTTTATCATGGCCAGGCCTGCAGATTTTCGAAGTAAGATTTCTGTACACTGGATCCACCTCAATTCCAGTGTCGTTAGACTTCCTCAATTTTGGTCACCCAAGAGGAAGCCCCAAACCTTTTTTAAACATTGCATTAAAGTCCTAGGAAAAGTCAGTTTCGGCTGATCTCTTCAAAACATTAAAAAGCCCACTTCAGTTAATTAGATCCTAAGGATTTTTATGGTGTTTTCATAAGTCTACTCAGTCTACTGTAAGGATATACTAATACCACTTCCCAGTGTGTGTATGTTTGTTAAGTCAATTTTATTGTACAATATAATATGAAGATCAGACATTTGAACAGTCTTCAACAATTTCTTTTGTTATTGTTGTTGTATGATGGACTACTCATTGGTTTTCCAAAGTTATGTTTAAGAACAGTTCTCTCATGAGACTAATATTAGCCCCATAAATGCTTTGCCCACACTTGAGGTGGCAGTGGAGTAGGGGAGTGAATGAAGCAGGTGCCCAGAAGTCTGTTAGATTCAATAATAAGCAAGGCTTTCAGACAGTATTCTAAGAAAAAATAATTAAGGACACAATAGTAGGACTATTGTCCTACTAAGAGAACAGGACTCAACACAACAGAGTTTTATAAAAGGTACACTATTCAAGATTGTTCTCTTACATTTCTTTGTTAAAATACCTTACTATCAAGACAAAGAAGTGACATAAATCCCATCTAACTGAAGCTGAGTAAAGCATTTCCTGTGATGATACACAGAAAAGGATAAATTGAACTAGGACTTCGTACAAAACACTGCAAGTAACATAAGAACACTGCTAGGAAAGGAAATAGTCACATTGGGTTGAAGTGAGTTGCTAGTACAGTTCCTCAAGGATTAGGCTCAGAAAAATATTAATGGAATATTTTACTTACTTATAATACAGAATGACCACAAAAACACTTATTTTAAGTATTAAATAATATTTTCATTAATTAATTTGATACAGATATGCTCATGAAACTTGATGACTGTAAAGTTGGGAGTCACTCTCAGTATAGAATTATGCTACTCATTAAGTAGCACCATGTGGCCTTGTAAACTGGAATAATAATAATAGTAATAGTAATTAGAAGAAATCTATTAATATGAAGAGCAAGGTCATTCCCTTAGGGACTATGCACTTGAACTTCAGCTGTATAATGACTGTTCATGAGTTGTAAATGGCAGAACAAGACCTTGGTATATCTGTTCATCACAAGATATCCACACCACAATGATCTGATGACCCTGGAAAATACAAATGTGTTAGCTGTATAAGTCAGGTGAAGTATTTCTAACAGCTAGTATTTGTTTATACAGCCCTTAAAACTACTAGAAAGATAGACTTTCCTTTCCATACCAATGTGTTATGGTTTGAAAGGACAGGCAAATCTTATGGCTTTGCTGCTAGGACCCAAAGGGGGGGGGGGGGNAACAGGAAGTTCCCTCTCTCTCTTTCCTTTCGGCTCTCTTCTCATCGCCAAGTGGAGACAGCCCAGAGGGAGGAAGGGCCCTGCCTTTGTTACCAGCTCGCCACGTGTTCTGCAGGATCCGACTGCATTGGGTGCTGGGAAGAGCTTTGGACTCCTTTTTCCTCCATCAGCTTTGCCGTGGAGGACTTTCAGGAACTTGTATCGGCGGCCATCGGAGTTGGGTTGTATATATTTGTATATATTTTCTTTTTCTCCCACCTGTTACTCCCCCTCTCTGTTTCATTAAATCTGTTACAGTTTTAACTTTCAACCATTAAGCCTTTATTCCTTATTCCCCTTCTATTTTCCCCAAGGGGGTGGAGGGGAGTAACAAAAAACAAATTCTGTCTCTCTGAGTTGCTGGCTTGCCCTGGCCATCTGAAACGAGACACAGTGAAATATCCCCAAGGATAGGTGAGTGATGAGTTCATGAAGAAGTCTCATCTGGAAGAGTATGCAAATGTTCAATAAAGATAAATCCAAACAGGGCCAGGTTTAGACAAGGTTACCAGGTAAAAAAGAGATGCCATCTCTTTAGTGAATACTAGACATGCTTAACATGTCCAAGGAGTGTATGGAGCTCACAGTTGGCAATGGCACACTGAAAGTCTCTGGATAAGAATCATAGGACTAATAAGCAATGGGGACATCATCGTGGGTATGTACTACAGATCTCCTGGCCAGGATGAGGATGCTGATAACCTGTTCTTCAAGGAACTAAGGAATGCTTCAAAGTCAACTGCCCTTGTCCTTAAGGGGGACTTTAACCTCCCAGAAATCAACTGGGAGAAACATACAGACAGCACTTCCAGGGCCACAGGATTTCTAAGCTACTTGGATGACTGCTTCATGGAACAGCTCATAAGGGAACCAACTCACAAGAATGCCATCCTCAATCTGCTGCTTGTCAACAGAGTAGATCTTGTGGGTCAAGTGGAGATTGAAAGTCATCTCTGCCACAGTGATCACAAGGTAATTCAGTTCAAAATCTCTGTTGATGGGAGGAAAAGTATCAACAAAACTTCAAAGCTGGACATGAGTAGAGCAGATTTTGGGCTGCTCAGGAAGCTACTGAGTCCCCTGGGAAAATATATTTGCTGGTGCTGGTGTTCATGAGTGCTGGTCACTCTTTAAACATCACCTCCTAAGGGCAAAGGAGCAGGCGATCCCAAAATGTTGGAAGTCAAGCAGACGAGGCAGAAGGCCAGCTTGGCTGAACAGGGATCTGCTCTTGCAGATTAGGCAGAAAAGGAAGGTGTATGCCCAGTTGAGGCTAGGCCAGGTGATGTGGAAACATTACAGAGATGCTGCTACCCACCGCAGGGGAAAAAATTGAGAGGTCAAAGCTCAACTGCAGCTGAAACTGGACAGAACCATGGGGAACAATAAAAAGAGTTTCTTCAAATATATTAGCAGTAAAGGGCAGTGTAGAAACCACATTGATCCGCTACAGGATAAGGACGATCACCTCACCAATAGGGATGAAGACAAAGCCGAGGTATTTAATGCATCCTTTGCCTCTGTCTTCAACACTGATGATACTAAACTGGGAGGAGCTGCTGAGTCCCTCAAGGGCAGACAGGCTCTACAGAGAGACCTCTACAAGTTAGAGAAATGGATAATCACCAACCACATGAAGTTCAACAAGGGCAAGTGCCAGATTCTGCACTGGGCTGGGGCAACCCTGGTTGTATGTACAGACTAGAGGTTGAGTGGCTGGAGAGCAGCGTGGCTGAGAGGGACCTGGGGGTCCTGGTTGATAGCAAGCTGAATATGAGTCAGCAGTGTGCCCTGGCAGCAGGAAAGGATAACCTTGTCCTGGGGTGCATCAAGCACAGAGTGGCCAGCCGGTCAAGGGAGTTCACTGTCCCACTCTACTCTGCACTGGTGCAGCCTCACCTTGAGTACTGTGTGCAGTTTCGGGGACCGCAATATAAAAAAGGACATCAAACTGCTGGAGCAAGTTCAGAGGAGGGCCACAAGGATCGTGAAGGGCCTAGAAGGGATGACCTATGAGGAGTGGCTGAGGTCACTTGAATTATTCAGCCTGGAGGCTTGAGGGGTGACCTCATTGCAGTCTATGGCTTCCTCATGAGGGGAAGAGAAGGGACAGATACTGATCCCTTCACTCCTGTGACCAACGAAGGACTCGGGGTAACAGCAGGAAGCTGAATCTGGGGAGGTTTAGGTTGGATATTAGGAAAAGGTTTTTTACCCAGAGGGTGATTGAGCACTGGCACAGACTTCCCAGGGCAGTGGTCACAGCACCAAGCCTGACTGGGTTCAAGAAGTGTTTGGATGATGCTCTCAGGTACACGGTGTGACTCCTGGGGTGTCCTGCACAGGGACAGGAGTTGGACTGGATGATCCTGGAGGGTGCCTTCCAACTCGACGTGGTCTATGATTCTATGATTCTATGATTCTATGGTTCTTTGTTTAGCCTAATGGAATGAGGCCTGAGCAGGGAAATGAATATTCTTCATAAATATTTCAGAGACATAAATACTAGAAAATAACAGTTTGCGTGAAAATGCAATGTTAGCACCAAACCAAATGGTACTAATGTGCTCTGGAAGACTTGAACCAGGAGAAAAATAAGACTCTAGAACATCCCTCAAGGAGGAATAGTGGGTGGAAGCAGCTTACCTTAATCAGTTTATAAAAGACACAATGAAATATTTATTTGAAATAACAAGTCTCTTTCAATTCTTTGCTCCAGTGTAGTTTACTTTTGAAGTGAAAGAGAATAATTTTTCCTCTAATAAATAAGGATCAGAAAAGCTAAAACAGACATTAAGCTTTCTTTTCAAAGAACTGAGAGATGATATGTTGCTATTACCCAGTGACAGTACATTTTCTCTAATAGAGTTAATTATACCATTACTATTGGTTATCATTAACATTAATTATTGATACCAAAGTAACATCAAGAGATCCCAGCCAAACTCAAGGCTCTACTGTTCTGGGGGCCCGTGAGAATAAATATAGCAGAAGACCGTCTGTTTTTCAAGGAACTGCTGTCTAGGTTCCCAACTAGAGCCTCAGGCCGACCACGGCATATGTGTGTGATAACTGTGCACAACAAGGAGCTCATTTAATTTAATAGTGCAGCTCACAGCATGCCAAGTCAGGCAGGTATAAGTTCTAGCAGACTGGAAGCAGAAAATGGGGGATAGAAAAAAAGGGGAGGAAAAAAACGCGATTCCTGTCCCTGAAATTTTATTCTTAAAAAAAATAACATAGAGACATAAGGACAGGCACTGTAGGTCAGACTAAAATGAATTTGTCAGCCATCAGAAGATGTGAGAGAAATTAAGGAGGAAGGGGAAACTGAGTGATCACTATCCTGCTCTTGTTACCCAGCTTCTGTTAATCTGTTGTGAGAGAATATACTCTTAAACCATTCCAACAAGTCTGAGCCTAATAGGCTTCATTGAAACATAAATTTTTCTAGTCACCTCTGGAATGCATGTGACCTTTGGCCTTCACACAATTTGTGGCAATTGTTTTTGCAGCTTAACTGCAGGATTCTACTGAATTTTAAATCTGCTGCCTTTTATTCGAACTTGTGATTCTCATATTACAAGAAACCTTCAGTGACTGTTGTATCTTCATTATCTTCATATGTTTTAGGATTTACAGATAAACTGAGGTATAGGGAGGCAGTTTGCTCAAAGTAATTGAGAAAGTCTCTAGTAAAGTGAAGGACAGGACACAGATGTGTTGGGGTCCCCCCAAAAAACCTCTTAACCATAAGATTCTCCTTCCACACACCACATGCAGATGTCCACACACTTTGTCCAGAGACAATTACACTTACTCAAGGATGTTATTAATTGACAACATAAAATCAGCAAACTCATAGTTCTGCTAGATCGATTATTTAATAATGTTCCTTTTTAGGATCACAATCCAGCTAAAAATCCAAGTAATTTCTTTTAAGTTACTTAAAACAGGACACAAGCCCTGGATGAAATTCACAGTATAAGGTGCAGAGAACAAAATTTGTTTAGGGCAAGGCAAAGGATAAAGCTGCCTGGTTAGGTAACACAACAAACTCATTTCTTGTTTATACCGAAATTCAATTAGGCCTGGATTCAACCAGTCTCTAAATTACATCTTTCAGTTCATTCTGCTCAGACCTGCACCTAAATACATATGAAGCTGCAAGGATGTCTTTATGTACTGTGCTGAATAGGGACAGATGCTGAAATTAAAGCAATAAGTAGCATGTCTTGGAAGCAACCAAACACTAAGTTTGCCTCCAGGCTTATAAAACAGCTCTGTATGTTAAGTTCTTTGTGGTGTAGAGATATTGAACCTAGTGAAAATTTAGTACTGATCCAAGAATGTGGGACTGCTTTTGTTGTAAGGATGTAGGATTCTGAAAGGAGATAAAGCTTAATAAATGTCTACAAAAGGCTTAAAATATGTCCTGCTGCGATGTCAAAACAACATTGTTTCCCTTGGTCTGTGCCTGGGAATATTAGCTTTGTTGGCTCAACAACAAAGGGTCTCATTTTCAGCTTCTCACACCTAGAAATGCATAAAGGTCCATGCTCACATATACTGTATATTACATCACAATTATAACTAAGAAAAATTCTCTAAACTGCCTGACAGTTGTACGCACGTGCAATGTGGAATAGCTCTCAAGTACATTAAAATTATGAGGCAGTTCAGTAGGAGAGAGGGGAAACTGGGCAAAAGGAATGGGAAATAAGCAAGAAATAGCCCAAAACACTGAACAACTAACTTTTCTGACAACTTCCTAATAAGTGTTTTTTCAGCAGTTTTAGATTTGGTTTGAGACATCTGAAAAAAATCATACCTTTTTTTCTTGTAGTGTGCTTTCTTTTTTTATGTTGGGTGAACTTTAGTGTCTAGGAAGATAGACAGAACAGCCATGGCATACTGCAAATATTTTACAGGAATGTCTAAGAACAGGTTTCTCTTAGCCCAGAATAAATTTCAGATGTGCCTGTCTTGCAGAAACAAGGGGACAAGCATGCAGAAATTATACTTACTGCTTTTATTGCTTTAACAGAATCAATGCTATAGAAACAGCATTTGGAAGACTTACACAAATCAGATTGTCTGCAAATGTTTATTAATGTCCTTCTACAAAAGCAAACCCCTACAATGACCAGCTACATCACAGTACATTTCACACATGTATTAAGACAATGTCAGTAGACACTGTTACGGATGGGGTAAACTTTTGGAAGTTGCTGCTGATTGCAGTCACATTCAGTTTAACAATGTTGTTCCTCATAAATATCATAATGAGTCTCAGGATAGTTTTCTTGGCCTATGAAATTAGTAATATCCAGAAAGAACGAGCTCTATGCTCAGCAGGAAAATATGTTCAAGCCTTCATTCAGTTTAATGGGCTGCTTAAAAAGCAGCTCCTGGAATGCTCTCTTGCTCCTGATGTCACCCCTGATGTCACTTGGCTCATGAGATAAATTGGAGCGTGCAGAGAAGGATGTTGTGTGTGGTGAAGAAGACTGGAGTTTCTTAAAAATTAATGCTGAAAGCAAAAATGCATTTCAGACTTGCTTTGCTGTTCAATAAAGATAGTCAGCACAGGTAAATATGCTTTATAAAAGCAAATCAACTGAAATTTACGAAAAATATCATATTTGAAAGAAGGAAACTCACATAAACAATGTGCTGCATCTGTTAACTTTGTGCCAAGGGGCCCAACAAATTCAGGGGCAGATAATTTTGAAGAACAGTGAAATACTATATCCCTGCCCTGAACAGTCTAGACAGTATAGAAACACAAGCACTGTGAGAACTCTTCCCAGCTTCCTAGCTCCATTTTATAGAAAAGAAGCTAAAATAACTTCACAGAAATCACCAGAGAAAGCCTAAGGGCTTACCCACATCATCTTAGCCCTACACTTTCTCACATATATGTTGTTCTGTTGCTTTCTTATAAAGAACTTCTAAATATGAACATTTAATGCCAAAATCACTAATAGTGCTCAATGCTTTGGAAACTCCTGACTATAAATCTGTAGTAATTTTAACACAAACATTAGGAACCATTCAAAACCAAAGAAAACACATTGTTGGCTGTGGCTACAGCAAGACTGTTGCAACTAAAGATTATGCACTTATAAAAATAGAGTGCTGTTGGAATCATGATACACATATTACAAAAAGATGGCAGAATAACTTCACGGACTGCTTTATTTGTCCAACCAAAATGTGGAAAATGAAAAACTACTTTCTTAATAGAGAAAAACAAAAAGAGCTTCTTAACGAAGAGTTTCTGCTGGCCAGTATGGGAAACTTATTTCTAATAGGCAGATAGTCTTATTTAATGTTAATAAATTACAAGCAGATGTCAGATGCAAAGTTAAAATTATGAACTTAAAGCATATTTAGATTTGTCATGCCTACAAAAGTGAGTTGGCAAATGGTATTTTTAAAATTAACACTAAATATTATTGTAAATTCTCAATAGATGGTGCTATTATCTAAGTTAATATCTTAGCTGATTATGTAAAGTAGCTCAAGACAAGTGTGTCTGGGGTTTGTCTGTGAGGAGAGACTACCATCTTTATGATGTTCTTGTTGCTCATGGTACATGCTCATGAGAGGACTTCTATTTGCTTTCCACTCCAGGGTAGTGACGACAAATACAGGCAGATATTCCAGTTACATAACTCCACCTGACAACAGACAGATTTCAGGCAGTTCTACTAAACGTAGAGTTATTTGAAACAGAATCATTGTCTGCAGAAAATGGCAGAACATTGCAGGCTGCTCCTACATTGCTCATCTTTATGGCGGCAGGATGCAGACAACAGCAGCGATCTCACTCACTTGAATTCTTGAAGACCAGGTGTGTGTTTCCTCCACCTACAGACTAGATGCAGAGATCCACCCACATAAGGTAAATTTTCTAGTTGTTTCATAATTTCTGCTTTTGATTACGGTATCCCATCATTCCAGGGATGTTCTTCCAAACACTTCCAGGAAGATAACCCAGAAAGGCACTGTAATCTGATCCTTGTTCTGTTTTAGGATTTAAATCTCTCAAATGGAATCACCTATTTCTACAATCTAGGTTCCAGGACTTGGAAAACTTAAAAAGATAAAGAAATAGAGGTATAATTCAGGAAGCAGAATATCAATGAGTAAGGTAGCATCAGTTTCATGAATATTTGCTCATTCACTAATGGTTGAAATGTTGTCTCCTTTAATGACAACTGCAGAGTATAAATTAAATTAAAACATTAGCTAATTCCCCATTTTATATCTTATTTCAATCACATTTACTACTGTTTTATTGCCTACTCTATGTTATCTGAAATACTATACACATATTGATTTGTGGACATTAATATAAGATGAAGAGCATACTAAAAAAGTAGCTAAAAGAAGCCACAGAGGAATAATTAGACTATTAGGAATTCCTAATTGTCCTTTATCTCCTTTGAGTATTTAAGAGAAAACAAGTTTTAAATATATTATCAGTAAGTCAATGAATTTTAGGAAATAGTAAAAAGGAAGTGACTGTAATTGTTAATCAATATGATAAGAAAACATAAACATGGTAACAATTGCTGATAACGATAATAAGGTGAGGTCTGGTCTTGAGCTGGGTTTGGACTCTGGCATCCTGACTCACCCTGAACAACACATTCTGGGAATAATCTCACAGCATCATGCCTGTATCTGTACCAGGCTGGAAAAGTGATGGTGAGCATGATGTAGTTAATGTCATGCCCATGATACCTTACAGATTGTCTGCTTGTGAATAATCTGGACCTTCCTGACCAAGCTGGATGTTTGGACTGGGCCCCTCAGACAGAATGGTCTTGGACTCACAGAGTAAGTACTGTTATGTTTCAGAGTAATGGATTACATCCTTCATTTTTTACTCAGGTCTAATTCAGACAAATTACCACTGAACAGGCACTGGTCAAAAGAAGTATGTTTAGTATATTACTCCCCGAAAGAGGTACTGGGTACTTAGACATTTTCAGCTGTTCCTCCCACAGCTTGGTGAGGTGATGTGGGTTTGAATCCATGAAAGTGGAGAAGGGAATTCAGATGGAATATCCCACTTGAGTCAAATCATTTCCAGCATCAAGGCTACCATCATGTGCATTTTCCAGTGACAACAGCCAACGCTACTGAGTTTTCTGCTGAAGTTACTCCTGTCAGTTGTTGGTTATGCAGAGAGTTTGCCTCTTGGACTAGACCCATTTACACTACTTAGCCAAAATTATGTGTAGTCTGTGGTTCTTGAATGAACGAAGATAAAAGACATGCACTGTGATGTTCAGCCCTGACAGCGTGAATTCTGTTCTGCTTGGGAGTTTAATTTACAAAAAATGAACACTTACAGTTTTGCAGGTATCTCTCTAGAGGGTTTTGCCAGTCATATTTACAAACCAAAGCCATGACCTCTGGCTGATTTAAAGCATGTCAAGCAAGCTGCAAGAAACTTAAGACTTGTATAAAACCCTGGCAGGTGGATTTTACTGAAAGATTTGGAGTGATCATGTTATGATCTGCAACAGTTCCATTGTGACTGAGTGTCCATTATAAGAGATGATCAACTAAAAAACTTGTATGGCCATTTGTATTCCCATACATTTCAAAATACTGTTTCTATAAGCCTCCATGTATAAAATTCTTGATGAAAGCAAGAATGAAAAAGTCTGAAGGACTCTTCAGACAATAAATCTGACATTGTTTACATAGCATAGGAAAATACTTTTTTTTTTGCTGAAGCCCAAGAAAACATGAATGAAGCACTAAAAAATGAAACCAATGGAATGAACACCAGCTGTTTTGAATGTTCTATTTTAAGACGAATAAGTAAAGGAATAAAATCTAAACTGTAGAGATGTAGGTGGTTTGTGAATATAGCTGCCATGGTATAAAGACTGCAAAACTATGTTCAATGGCTGTCAGGGTTTTTAATTTGGAAATTAAGCAGTGCTTTCTGATCCTCTAATCATTAGTTTTTTAGCAACCAGACTGGCATTTGAGAAGTAACTTAATGTATTAGTTTTGAGCAATATGAGATTATTTATGAAGCCAAAGGTAAGCAATGGATTAAGAAGTGTGAAATTTTCTATTTTTAGACTGATGTACTTCATTGGACCTGAAAGAAGATGAGGCAGCAGGAAGCCTTCTCTTGCAGACTGCAGCATTTTAAATTACCGCAGCATGCATACAGCTAATAAATTAGATAAAGACATTTCTATCAGGAGGGGAGCTGGAATCTCTCTAGTTTTCCAAGACGGTGTTCTTCCCCAGTCGATTCAGGGCAACAAAAACTGTTCAGATGAGCAAAACTGCAGTGCAAGTCTGAATGCCCCTTGCTTCTCCTATTCAGTATTGATACTAAACTAAAGTTTTATGAAACTTCAATTGATTTTTTAATATTTTATGAAATATCTTTTTCATAGGACTTTAAAATATTATTAGACTGAACTCTACTTCACTTCTGACCTTTCACAGACATTGCACCTTGCATTGATTTTTCACCTCTTTGATACTGGTTTAACTACAATAGTTCTAGCAAATAGAAGAGGAGGAGGAATCAAATGCCATTGCATTAAAAAACTGAAAATAAATTATGTAAGTTTGATTACTAACAATTCAAGCTTCCTACGTCCTCATCTCAGCATGAGACCTGCAGATATAAGTCACCAAGCAAATGTTTTTTCTCATATTCACCCCAGATTCAGCAGCCTTAACACTGCTTCCAGTCCCCTTTTTCAATCACTCTTAGCATTAAAAACATGTATGAAAATAAATATGTGAGCTGAGTCTTTAGGCAATACTAAATATTCTCTTTCTCAACTAAATCATTTTCTGTCAGCTGGCTTGTCAGGCTTCTGAGGGAGCAGCATGGGATAATTTGAAAAGAATTATATTGCACCAGTGATAAATTAAATCCACTTGAATCTATTATCATTTAGATTTTTTAAAGGATATAGTCAAGACACTATCAGTTAAAACAAATCCTGACTCAGTAGGCTTAGTTTTCACATCAGGGTCTTACTTAAGTCAGTCTTCTAGAAGATAGTGTGGGCTATTTTCGTCTCCAATTTAAACATCTGATTGATGGACTTTAATACTTGCCTGTTTATTCCTGTCTCTTTTTATGTCAGGTGTGAGGTATAGGGTTTGCTTTCACCATCCACAAATAAGCGCCCAGTGACACCTCAACTCTCCAAAGATACCTGGGATGCCCACAAAGTTATGGGAACCTCTCACATGACCAGTAGATCTGTTCCCTGGCAGGAGATCTTTGTGCTTTTCAAGGTGCACAAAGTAGCTTGTATTTCACAGAATCACAGAATCACAGAATCTAAGGGGTTGGAAGGGACCTCGAAAGATCATCTAGTCCACCCCCCCTGCCAGAGCAGGGTCACCTAGAGTACATCACGCAGGAACGCATCCAGGCGGGGTTTGAATGTCTCCAGTGAAGGAGACTCCACAACCTCTCTGGGCAGCCTGTTCCAGTGCTCTGTCACTCTCACAGTGAAAAAGTTTTTCCTGATATTTACATGGAACCTCCTATGCTCCAGTTATTTAAGCTGTTCATGCCATCCTAAGACTGAATCTCAAATAGTTCCAATGAAAGGAGCCTAGAGTGAGTAACTCAGACTCAGCCATCAAAATCTTCTGTACCTAAATTCAGAAAAATTCTTTCTATTGGCAAAATTCTCCTGCTCGTAACTTCTTAGCCTACAAACTTTAAAATGTTTGCATTTCATATAGCATAGTTGCTGAAAAGAGAAAACAGGATTCCTCTCAGGAAATGTCTTTTGATGTGTTCAGGAAAAGATAAAGGCACTTCAGAATAGTTGGTATGATGAATTGTGTGGGACACAGTTTTTTTAACATCATACACACCAGATGACTCCAAAAGAGAAATGTGGGTGATGAGTTTAAGTCATTGAAATGTAGTAGTCAGTGGAGCTAGGCTAGGTGATACTGGTTATGCATCTGACCAACTGACTTTTTTTTTTATTTTTCAGTTAGGAAAGTGGAGCTTGGAGATGAAGTATAATTGTTCTACTGCCCTGAAAATACTTCTGAGGAATCCATTTTCCCACATTCCAGTGCTAGAGCAAAGGCTGAGTTTCATGTAAATCCATCGAATCTCTGAATGGGACAAGGAAGGCTTTAGGAGCTTCCATGTGGCATCCACCCTGTAAAGTTAACTTTTGACTATAAGCCTGTATACCTTTGCAGGTGATATGCACTCACAGAAAAAGAAGAAATAAATGATCCTATCTCTTGAAAGAATGCAATCATTGAGAATAAGTTTGAATACTGGTCACAAAGGAGGAGGGTGTGTTTTGGCTTCTTATTTTGCACACCCACTCAGCAGACAGGCACCAGCAAATTCACAGTCCTGCTGAACCTCTATGTATTTCTCTAGACTGATAAGTCTCTAAGAGCTGTAATTCTGATAAAATTCAGTGCAGAGTGGAACTGATTCACAATCAGCCAGACCTACTACCCGTATGCTTAAGCTCCAATTACATGGAAGAGAAAGGCGAATGGATGCCTCATTCTGATGCTGTCAGAATAGAGCAAAACCAATTGAATGTATTGCCTTGTACTTCCATTTAAAACCCCTTTCCTATTAGACTCACACAATTTGCAAAAAACCTTTGACAGGTCTGAATCCCTACATAAATACCATCCAGAATGACCAATTTCAACACATTACAAGCCAGCAAAATAGAAAGATGACCTTGACTCATGATTTTTTCTTCTTAGCAATTTCCAAGGCAATTATAACACTCATAATAACAAAATATAAAGTCCTTAGAGCAGACATGGAAAGTACACATTCTTTGTTCTCTTTGAATGTTTCACTCCATGTTTTGACAGTGAAAGATAACAAAGTGCAGTCAACTCCCCCTGGTGTTACTATGATTTAAACATTAAGCATGTTTGTCTCAATAAAACAACTGGCAGTGACCTCAAACAATCTGATTCATTGGTCTAGATAATAAAATGGTCTAAATATCCTTGAATTTGAAAGAAAAAAATATATTTTGCTCTGCAAAATTATTTTAATGCTCCATTAACTTGCAATCTTATATTTTTCTGCTACTACTATTATTTTAAAAAAGAATAAAACAAGAAAGTGCAATCCATGGTCATCAGTAGCACAAGATTTCACTGTGTTTTGTGCTATATTAAGAGTTGTACATATGGTCCTACAGGACCTGGATCCCTCGCCAGTGTAATTCACTGTGATAATAGTGGAAAGCATGACATGCTTACACATTCTTATCGCTGATTTGAAAAAGAGATAGAGGCCTGCAAAGAAAGCTATCAGACAGAGAGAGAACACAGAGTGCTATGCAGCAGATAAATCTTAAAATGCCCTTTTCTCTAGGGTTGACAAGAGGGACAGTATTCCTGTTCATTTATCGTCACTCATCCAGAGCTGTCCCATGGCTTCATGTCCCCTGCCAGAGGATATGAGCCTTATTCACGCAGGACCTGAGATGCTCCTGTGAGATGATCAGAATTTTCAGTATCCAGCAAAAGGCCTATATCTGCAAGACTGACCACTTGTTAATGCTTGCCAGGTAAAAATCATAATCACCAGAAAGTTCTTGTCCCAGGAGGTTTGTTAATAGGTGCTGGCATCCCTTGCTAGGGTTTGGTAAAATGTTTTGCATACAATCTTCTTCCTCAGTCCTAAAAAAATCCACACAAAAAAGCCCTGTTATTTTTATATAGTTGAAGCAACCCATCTATGAGCTTTTGTTTGGGCAGGGGCAAAGGAAATTATGGGAAGGGGTAAGAGAGAGTGCTCTTTTCTCAGTTTGTAAAAAACTGAGACTTTTTTCCCTCATTTCCTACTGAAATAATTTTATTACTGTCCCAGACTGAAGTTTTCTGGTATTTAAACTTGTATCAGTGGAAGCTGCCAATATGTGGCATCATTGAGAAAAGGGTCCTAAGGGCACTGTTGAATAACTCAGTTTCATGCCAGCAAAAACATTTGATTTAGGGAATACCTATCTCTCCTATAAACTACTGCCAATATTGTTAGCTTTCCAAGTGGCAATTCTGGAAATTACTGTAATCAGGATGCCTTAACATGATATATTGGAATGAATGTATGCAAACATAGTTAGTTGGTGTCACCGAGCCTGCTTGATTAGTCCCAAGTATTTAATGAAAATAATTTATTTCTGTCCACACATTGCATTATGTACATACCATTTGTAGGCTCTGTCATTGACTAGCGAACAAAATCAAATTTAATATTAAAGGACAGGGTCTTCATTATTGTTCAAAATAGCTAATCTTCTATCAGTGCTAGATTTTAACCACAGCTCATCTTCAAGGACCTTTTGAATCAAAGTTGATGCAACATAATTTATAATCCATCAGATCTCTGTGAGCTACAAATAGTATGAATATAAAATATTCATCTCCCTACAATATGTTTTTTAAAAAAATTCCAGAGACTTATTTTGCTACAGAAAATAAAACACTAGGTCATTTTTATTGTTTCCTGCTTCAAAAATAGCAGGTGGCTGATAGAAATCTACAATGAGTTCTGTTTCTGCTCATCCATCTGCAGCTCACTATCTATTGTACAGCTCTTATTTATTGGCATTGTATGTCAATGTCAAATATGTTTGCAGGCTATTTAAGCTTTTATTATACTATGCTTCTATAGGATTAAAAAACAATCTTTGTTTTAACAAAGTCTGTATGATTAGTTGATGTGCCAGCAGTAACACTGAGCAGCTTCACTGTATGTCCCTAGGCTGTAACAGATGTTTTTGTCTTCTGGTTTCTTTTAGTGTTTATCTAGCAAAAATTGAATATTACAAATATTGAAGTGTCATTGTTCATGTCTGCATTGTAACAATAAGGGTCTCTCAGCATTTCAGCTTCAGACCTTCACTTGATCTTGAAAAACATGATAATTCTTTTTTCATTTAGATAATAAAATAAAAAGGAAAGCTAGATTACAAAGATGGCCATATTAATTTAAGAATAGAATAGAATAGAATAGAATAGAATAGAATAGAATATTTCATTTGGAAGGGACATACAACGATTATCTAGTCCAACTGACTGACCAATTCGAGGCTGAGCAAGATAAAACATTTTACCAATTGTCCAAATGCCTCTGAAAGACTGACAGGTATCAAGCACCAACCACCTCCCTAGGAAGCCTGTTCCGGGGTTTGAACACCCTGTCAGTAGAGTAACACTTCCTAATACCCAGTGTATACTGTTTCCCTTGTATATACACACAGCGCTGTAAGGACTTCTGACTGTACACAACATATAAATCGCAGATTAAAGCTTTTTGAGAAAGAAAGGTTCAGCTTTGTCCCTCTATTTCATTTTTAAAAAGAGTCAGTGAAGTTCCTGCTTCCATCCAAATCAATAATGAAAGGACAGTTTCTAAGGAATTTGAAAATTTTGTTTAGTATTGTTTGGGGTACACAAGAGAGAAAATCAAATTTCCATCCCATGCAGTATATTTCTTTCCTGCATTTATTTAGATTCAATTAATTTTTTCTAGGTCACGTGTATGTAATAAGTTACAGCCTAAGTCCTTCAAGTCAAAAACCCACATTGACATGTCTGTGAATAAACAGCACGCATAAGAGCATGATTCTATGCCTTAGGCTTAAAGACACAAATACATATTTCAGCATCCAAAAAAATTCTGCAAAATAGTAGCAGTTATTATACAAGGTATTGATTTTAATGAGAGCCAAAAGTCTCAACATCTCTCAAAATCAGGACACTTATTTAGGTCATATGGATATTAGCCAACATTTTCAGAAAAGGCTGTCTAAATTTAGGAACAGAAATTCATATTTAAGCATTAGCCTCAGCAGTACGCTTTTTTCAGAGGTATTAACAACTTGCAACTACTAGTAACTTTATTAGTCTGTATCAAGCTATTTTTTTTCAGAAATTACTAAATAGTTACAGTAATTTGATTTTGGATGTTTAACTTCTGTGACATGTTCAAGGGCCCAATTTTCCAAGAACAAGACTAAGCATTTCTAATCAGGCATATCTAAGTTTTACTGGACTGGGCATCCAAAATTTCTAATATTTTCTTAAAATCTTGGACTTTGAATTAAAGGTTAGGATTTGTTTAAATAACAGTACAAATGTGGTGTTTTCCCTTACTTTAGATGAATAATGATTTTGCATCACACACACTTGTGAATGTGTTTTGGAAACCTAAGATAGGTGTACAGCAGCAGCTGTGGGACAAGGGCAGTCAAGCTGGGGGCCAAGGGTGGTGGTCCTTCCCAACACAACATCATCCCACAGCACTCAGCCAGAAGAGCAGAGAGGGGACGGGGATGGTGACCAGGACCAGCCACAGCCCAGAGACGGCCAGACAAGCCTGCAGCTATGGCCAGGTCGGAGGTGATGGGGATGGGACATGGCCAGACACAAACATTGCTGTGACATGACATAGCTGGACCCTGGGTTATGCTGCACCATGCCAGGACTGGCTGGGAGCACAGCCACAAACCCCTGGGAATGGGGGAGAGGTTGTGGGACCTGTTGGTGTCCTCAGGGATCTGAGAGTAGCTTCATCTCACCCCAATTCAGAAGTCCATGTGTTAAATATCTAAAATAGACATAGTTGCCCCAGATTTTGCATAGTCAGTGGATGGAAAAAAAACCTCCCTGGGGCAGTACTTGTCTGTTTTAGATGCCTGTCTTCAGATAAGATGAATCATGAAGACACTGATTTCTCTACCCAGACAAATGAAGACTCTTGTATAAATCTAACTTTTAGGTACTTCAATAATGAGATATAATTCCTTCCCCCAAATTGCTCTTAGTGAAAGAAGGGATTAATCATATCTATGATATTTTGACTTGAAATTTTCTTAATGTCACCCTTATGTGACAGCAGCTACACCTTCTCTCAAATCTTTTAAGAAAAAGTTATTTCTCCATCAAAACTTACTTAGATTATCCTTTTAACTATTATGAAGAAGAAGGTGTGCCTAGCCTCCAAATTTGGATTACTAATCCATAAATTTTTCTTTTAGCAGAACATAAAAGAATATAGTAAAATTTTGTGCTATGTAAATGTAAGCAACAGTGACAGGCTATAATTCAGATCAAATGTAGTTACTAAAACCAGTGTGAGAAAAAAAGTTAGAATTCAGCACATGCTTGAAACTTGCTTTTTTTTACAATATCAGAATTTGAAAAGAAGAAAAAGATGCCTATTTCATTTTGATTGTGTAAATCTTCTTGGATACGAACTTTGAAATGTTCATGCTCATACTATTATGCATGCTCACTGTCTCAGTACTAGAGAAATACCAAGCAAATAAATGCAGCTTTTAAAAACAGTATAAGGACGCATGGTAAAAGCTAGCTGCTCCAGCTGCTTTTTTAATGGCAGAACAGCTATACTGGTTGGGAGGTGGTGAACATGTAGCTCAAGAAAGAAGAGGCAATTTACTTTAACACTTCTATAACCCATGATCTGAACAATCATACTACCCTCTCAGCAGCATGTGCAAGGCTGAAAACTGGATGAACTGCTATGCAAGGTATCCAACTTGTCCTTGGGAGACTTTAGGGTTGCACCAGAGGTGAATTTGACCTGTGAGACTTTTCCAGCACCTGTGATTACAGTGATCAGCATTTCTATTATTAGATGATTGTGTCAGCATTAGAAGCACTATGGGTATGGTAGCCTGAAACAGATAATAAGGAAGGAAACTTCACAATTAATGAAGAACTGATATAATGAAGGCTGTGAAAAGCCTTCAGTAATGCATGTTTAAGGGCAGGGAGAAGACAGCAAAGGGTCATTGCAGTCCTGTGCTCTTGGTATTTATCTCCTTGATGACTTATTAAATATATTAACACAGATTATCTAGTGAACTGCCAAGATTCATATTTAATAATAATATTTAATGCAAACTGATCTGTATTTCTTGTCTTGTTTCGTCACACCAAGACTACCTATATATATAGTGCAGGTAGTAGTCTGGTAGATGACACTATCAGGAGATGCATGCGTTTCAAAGGCAACAACATCCTGTAAGTATATTAATCAACAATTCTGAATCAAAGACATTAACAACAGCCTGAGCTTAAAGATGTTGAGCATCCATTAACACAATGTAAATAAATGAAGGTTTAATACCTCTGATGACAAGAAAGCTTTTGTTTTCTAGGAATATGAGAAATTTGAATGTAGGTGCTAAGATACGAGCTCCACAGGCTTGACCCTGAGCAAGTGTCACACTTGTAGTAGCAGAACAGATGGGCAAGTACCAAAAACAAAGGAGAATGAATAGGAAATTGTGGACAGTAGTTTTTCCTGAGAGAGGCAGGAGGAAGAGCAGTTAGAGACTGACTTCTGGGAAGCAAAGTGAATTTAGGGAGCTTTCAGTTGTATGGTTAGGGCTGCTTTTTAAATGGTGGCCCAGAACATGTGTTTGCAAGTGCAGACTGCCACAGCTGAGGCTGCTTTGAGGATTTGCTGTGTGTCTGCTATTCAAATGAAGGTTAGCAGAATGCAGACGGGACTGGGATGGCAACATTTTGATCCTGATCGGGAGGCAACCCTTGCCCAGACCCGGGTGAGGTTTACAGGTAGTGGCCAAGTGACTAAGGGAACGGAGTAAACAGCAGAGTTTGTTCTTAGGACCTGTGCTGCAGAGAGTACAAGGAGCAGTATATCACCTTGCTACTTATTTTGTGGGGGTTTTAGTTGTTTTCTTTCATGTTCTCTGGTATTTCTAACATACTGCTAATTAGTTTTATTAAAATAAAAGAGCAACACTAATTACTCCTTCAAAGAAGCTAAACTAATACAAGCATCTGAAAACCCCTCATTCCTCCTTCATAGCATAGATGAGCAGGTATTATCATCTGTCCAAATTTTGTTCAGAGTATGAGCAGTAACTTGTCCTGGCTGGTCTTGGGGTGAGGAGGGTTGAACCGAAGGAACATACAGAACAAAAGTTCCTCTGTGAAGCCTGTGGTGTGGTCAGACCATTGGTGCCTCAGCTGTGTCACGTCTTGTGCTGACATGCTCCCATGGGACTGCAACTTTTGCAGATCTCATGAGATTCCCACATGTAGTTAGAGTGCATGAAATGAATTGTCATGGTACATGTTGCTACCACTGATGCAGGGGGGGCCAAGGGGGATGTTCTGGAGGCTAAATTTGGTAAGACACAGAAGTCTAGGACGTTATTGATAACATTCTCTGTAAAACTGCCAGCTCCACGCATGAGATCAAAGACACAAGCTAACAACAACAGTCTTTGTGAATGAATGAGATAACAGTGTAGCAGTGAGGGACTCTGGGCATCTTAGGAACTGGGAAAACCTGTATAAGAAGAATTGGATATACTTTAATCATATCAGAGTCAGGATGCTGGCACTAAAATTCAGTACACTAGGGAGGGGCATTTAGAGTGGGAACAGAAGAAAAGTTGCCAGTGTTTAAGAGAACCTGTTTCAGACTTAAGTGACCTACAGGACAGTTGTGGCCAGTGTTCAGTGTACTTCTGAGAAAAACAGTAGAAAGTGGCTGCACAAACTCGATAAATGAGGCAGGTGAATTAGGCTATTTACAATACCATTTTGCTGGTACATACTAGTTTCAGGTGACAGGGTGAGGGTGGAACTTGCAAATGTTTCTACACCAATGCTAAAAGCATAAAACCAAAAAGATTGGAGAACTAAAAGTTCAAGATGTACCTGCTCATTGCAGGCGGGTTGGAGTAGATGATCTTTAAAGTTCCCTTCCAATCCAAACTATTCTGTGAAAATGCTCAGATCAAATAACAAACCTGATATAATAGGCATCTCAGATACACAGTGGAGGAGGAAAACCAGAGATATATTTTGTTATAAAGCAACCAACCTTACAGGAAGGTTGTTACGAGGTAAAGGCAGGGGAGCGGCTTCTATGTGATGGATAATATTAAGTGTAATGATATGACAAAAAAAAGCCCTATGAACTCCTCTCAGGTGCAAATCCCTGATAGCAGCATGTACTGCTTGGATTGCACAACCAATACCCCAAACAGGATGATGGCAGTGATGAAGAAGTGCTATGTAAGATTAGAGAAACTGTAAATTTAGGAGAGGCAGCAATAGCAGGACTGTGATGCAGAGATAAGTCTTCTGGATGCAACAAATGACTTTGTAGAACAGTTGGTCTTAAAAACCTTAAGAAAAGATGACCTTCTGGATGTGGTCTTGAGCTGTGCACCCTAGCTGAAGGGTTATACAAGGAGAAGCCACACTGTAGCATGTTTAACACGGCAGCCAGAGAGAGCAGATCAACCATATACTGCACATGGATATTCAGCTTGAAACGATGGAAGTATATAAAAATAAGTCAAACCAGACAAGGTGGAGGACATGAGAGGGGCAGAGAGCAGTCCCAAAACAGAAGAAGGAAGATTATGACAAGCCAGAGAAATATCCAAAAGTAGTGCATTTGAAATGGAAGTAACATATTTGTTATCATGCAAAAAGACAAAGCAGTCCGAGAAAATAACTTGCCTAGCTCAATAGGACAGGTAAGGAGACTAGCAAATTGGCTGGTCTTTATGAAATAAGAAGTTGGTTAAAATAAGGACTATGGAAAATCCCATAAAATATGGCAGGTCAAATGCAAAGAGGAAATACTGATAGTTAAAAAAGGACTTGACTAGTGCTATGCTCTCCTTAAAGTATTGTACTCCTTCAAGTGCATTAAAAGTCAGAAACAGACCAGGGAACTGCTGCACCTGATTGATGCCAAAGCGTAAAAGGAGCCTGTGGGGACGATAAGGGAACAAAAGGAAAGCTCTGTAATTTCCTTGCATTGCTTTTTACTGCTGAAGATGTCGGGGAGCTTTCAAGACCTCATACCTTTGCAGCAGATTGGTCGAAGGTGAGATGATCTTGGAGTAAATAAACAGAAGTCCCAGACCAAGCAGACAAATTAGATTTCAGAAAATCATTGGGACCAGATGGTGTTAACCCATGAGTCTTGAAAGAGTTCAAACACAAAATTGCAGAAGTGCTGTCCAGAGTGTAATGTGCCATTGCAAAAAGCCACATGCCAGAAGACTGGCAGTGCACCAGCTGCCACTGTGCCTCCTGGATGGAGAGCACCTCCAGAGGGAATAGGAACAGCCGACCAGTGACTCACACCCATACCGCGGAACATGATAGAGCCCATAATAAGGAATAAGCACATGAACAAGGGCTATTTTGGGGAAAAGAGCATGGGCTCTGCATAAGGAAAGCCTGCCATAGAAACCTGCAGACGTGATAGCATCTCCTGAGGCAAACCCATAAGGGCACTTCTCTTGTCCACTTTGGTGATTCCTGAAGAATGTACAGCTTCAGTTACTCTTTCTGCAGTGTCATGTATTTTATATGCTCCTCATTCTCTGGTAACCCTGGTTTTCCTTTGCTTTTACATCCAAACCATTGCAAGGCTTACCCATACAAAGTACCCCTGCTCAGGCTTATCCCATGCTCAGACAAAACCTTAGTTCTGACTGCATTACATTAATATGTCCTCTCTAAATGTGTCCTTCAATTTGTTTTGGCTTATAAAGTCTTCTGCAGAGTAGCCTATCCATAAATATAACTTAAGAGTTACATGGCCTATAGCATTTAGTTATATATGTTGTCACTCTTCACCTTGTCAGAATCAACTTAGTTCTGTGCAAGGTCCTTTGAGACCTTGCTCTCCCCTGACGAGCTTGAAAGAATTAGAGAAAAATTGCCTCTGTAGGTGTATAGAAAATTCTCCCTTGCCCAAGCTACTTACATGCAAGATCCAGCTTCCCAAGAGCCAGTTCTTCTGTATTTTACCTTGAACTTCACAGGAACTCATTAAACTCTGAAAAAATCCATTATGCTGCCCTGTCTGTTGGCTCCAAATGGGAAATATACATTGATGGGCGATGTCCTATCACATCATTTCTCAGTGGTTGTTATAGTTGATATGCACTATGAATGTGCAAAAATATACTTAATATCACTATAATATATTAAGAAAGTGGTAATAATATATTACGTAAAGTAATTGCATAGCACATATATAATGCTGACAAATTTATTTAAGCAAATTAAGAATACTGCAGAGGAGCTATTTTCCAGCTATCTTAGATTGAAATGTTCACTGTTGGAAGTCTAATTTAAATTTTTATGATTAGATTATGATAACCATTGTGAACTCAGTACTAAAAGTATATAGCCCTAGAAGTCCATACAAGCACCAATTAATCTATCCTGAGATTCTCTGAGCAAGAAAATGTGTTTACCATAGAATATTTTATTAGCGCTTCATTTTAAAAAGGTACTTCCCCACAGGGCAGTTTTCCTCGCAGTGGACTCTGAAGAATGCTGATGATGCCACAGTCTCTTACTAATTGGATTCACGAGCTACAAAGAAACGAATCTTGGTTATTATCTGTCACTTGGTTATGGAAACCCACAAGTCTCAGCCTGAAGAAGCTGTGGTTGTAGATTTCCCATACCTGATTCCATCCAAATGACTAATTACCAGTCACCTCCTATTGAGGAGGGAAAAAACACAGTTCTGCTTTCATTTGCTAGCAATGCACCATATATTTAAGTAAATATTGATTTTCTAATCTCTAAGATAAAGTACCACAGAAGGCAATTTTGAAACGTTGGTAGTGCATATAGCACCACATGCTCCATTAACCTCTTCCTCTTCCCCTGTGCCAAGGCTTGCTGTCAGTCAGAGTAGTCCAGTTCCCGAATATTTGACTTTATATTTTAATCTGATTGAACTCAAAACCCAAAATACCTCTCCATATCATGTTTACCTACCTCTGTCATACTTTGGCATTGAGGCAGCCCTTTCCCCCTCTCCACATCACCTTTTATGAAATCAAATAGTAAACATGTTGGGCAGGAACAACGTCTTGTTCCAATCTATATCCTGACTAGATGTGTCAGTATAAACATATCCATGGTTTTTATTACATGGCTCAGTTATTTACAGATACACATACAACCTATTAGGCAAGTTGTGTTGACAGCAAATAAAGCCTCGTTCAAATATTGATCAATTCCTTTGAAAGTTAGCAAAAATGTTCTAGCTTGAACATCCACCCAGAAATCATAGAATATCAAACATTTCCCCAGAGGGTGATTTTGCAGAAACAACTTCACATTTCTGGGTCTAAGTATAAAAAAAAATAGTTTCATGAAAAGGAACACAGAATTAAATTTGGAAAGTCAATAATTAGACAACAGATATTCTCTCTCCAGTTACTTTCCTTCTCTCAGGCCCTATAAAGTACTTTTTGACTGTAGTTTCTTACCCTTGTTAAAAGGCAAAATTTCACGTTCTCATTCCTCACAACTGAATGAGCTTTTACTAAACCAAATACAACATTCTCACTGCATGGTCATCACCTAAGCAGAAGAGAATTACTCATTTGACTGTAGCCTTCAGTTTCTCAACAGATAGATGTCACAGGAGTCCTTTCCACAAGAGTCTTCAGACCACAGGACTATCTCACTATATATGTATGTTTACACACACACATTTTTTTCGACAATCATAGAAGGAAGAGCTGTTACAGACTTCACTACTCTCCACTTTAGCAATCTTTTCTTCTATCTTATAAATCATTTCACATTTTACCAAATGCACCGTTAAGGCACTGCCTAAGCAGGGTCTGCTGTTGAGGTGGGTTGATCACAGAATGGGTTCATAATAAACCAAGGCCCCATCAAACTCTACCATACAAGAGCTGCACGCTGTGACTGTGGTAGGGTTATTCAGTGTGTAAAGGCCCCATATATCTGTGCTCAGCTATGAAAAAGTTGTCTGAGCCAGGATCCTCTTCAGGAACTGTGGGCTAAGATATCTACACTCTGCTTTTCTGCAGAGGTGGAAAGGGAAACGTCTGAACCTGCATTTGCATGGCTGTTTTTTAACACCCCCCAGCCCAGACACAGTTCTTGCTGGACACAGAAAGATGAAAGTAAAGCCCACATTGGCAGACCAAAACCTGTTCTCTTTGATAGACAAACATAACTTAGAGTAGCATTAATAGAAAGATATGGAGAGCTCAGAGCAAGCTCACTACCCTGGAATTCAGGAGAGGAGACTTTGGCCTCTTCAGGGATCTCCTTGGTAGAGTGCCATGGAATAAAGCCCTGGAGGGAAAAGGGGCCCAAGACACAAGCTGGTTAGTATTCAAGGATCACCACCTACAAGCTCAGGAGCACTGCATCCCAACAAAAAGGAAGTAAATGAAAGGTTGGACCAGGTGATCCACTGTGGTCCCTTCCAACCTTATTGATTCTGTGTTTCTGTGATTCTGAACATGCGCAAACTCCCTTCACCATGGAAATTCATAAAAGCAGTTGAGAATCAAGGTTCTTATTATCATTCAACCAGCACTCAGAAGGACATGAAAGGATGATATTACTAAGGGTTAATGTAGTTGTGTATCAGCTGGGTGTCAGCTGCACTAAAACACACAGGATGTTTATTTTCTAATGATGACATTGATTTCTTTTTTTGTAGTAAGACCAGCAGCAGTAGTTGTGAAAGGACACAAGGTCTCAGTTTCGACCAGAGTCAGGCTATGCCGGACATAAAACAACATAGGAAAGTCAAATCCTTGCCTGTAAGAGTTTCTAGCTTAATTAAAGGAGAGCAAGACAGAGGAATGCAACATGAATGCAAACTAGTTAACAACTGAATCAGTGGAAGTTCATTTTGCAGCAAAGTAGAAGCAGGGAGTGACAGTGACCAGTCAAAACTTGCTGGCACAATGGGTGCTTCACAGCTGTTGAACGCTACCGGCCATCTGCCATTACCCACATGTAAATCCAGCTCAGTTCCTCTGTGATAGGTACAGGCAAAAACACATTGCTTGCTTTTAGCAAGAATTAGGAAACTGCTGTGGACTCTATAGGGTCTCAAATAAAGCCTTATCTAACCCTCAGTTTCTGTGATCAGCAATGTCAGCCAAATAGAAAAAATACTATTTCACTGGTTTGCACAGAAGAGGAAAGCATTGTAACTTTTATAACTCTAATGATTTTTACATTAAATATTAAATTATACAAGAAACAGAAAATATTAAAAATCCATGTGAAGGCCATCTATTTGGAAAGCAGGTAGACATCAGAACTCCGTGGAGTTTCAGTGATAAAGCTTACATCCTACAGGTACCATTGATCTCACTGTCACTAGGTTATTAAACAGTCGTAATGCAGTAATCATGTTATAGCAGCTAGGAGGTAAAGTGGCATCTCGTGTATAAGAAGTTTCTGAATATACTTGATCATATAGTCAGCTCATAATCTGTTCTAGTCTCTGCACCTCAGACAGGAAAAATGTGGAGATGTTTGGTCAGGTGTGAGTGAGTAAACACTGATCTGGTAATTTTCACGATGCATCTAGGATAGATACAGCTAAACAAATGTGGAAAGAAAGGAAGTCACAATATCTGCTGGAGGAATCTAACTTAAATATTTTTATGTGAAATGAAATGTCATTTGTCCTTTAGCTTGACACCATGGGGCCCAGGAATTCGTCTTTGTTCTCTGCAAAAGTTCTCACACCTCTTCTATCTTTTATGCCAAGGCCTCCTATCTGCAAAATGCTGGCAACTGGGCAATTGTAAACTATTCTGCTCAGATAATGTCCCCTGAGAAACACCTTCTGGATTATATTAGAACACAAGCACTAAGCATGTGCTTGGTGTCATCCCAGATCATCAGGGTCACAGGAGTTAAATCATTGCTAGTTCTTCCGGTAATGAGTTTCAGATATCTGCTAGAGGTTGCTTATTCCAAACTGTTATATGTTGGCTCCAACAAGCCCTGCTCCCTTCAGTTCCTTCTCCCCATTCTAAGAACCATGTAACCTCTGCAGTGTGCTCCCCATCACTGCTAGCTCTATCTGCCCACATCAGCATTACCCAAATTCAGCCTTGGATCTCATTTTTCATCTGACAGAAGCTCTCCAAAGTCATAAAGGAAGCAAAGAAAAGTGTTATAATGGAAACACAGCACACCATGGTTTGTTACCCTAGTTTGTAATGAAATGAAAGTCCATATTTATATGAAGCCTAAGAAAAGGGCTCCTCATGATTAGTAACTTGTAATAGAGAAGTGTATATCTATACTATACATTGTACTATTAATGACAATAATTGAATATTAATTACATAATAATGTACTAGTGTATTATTAAAATATATATTATCATTATTATCTCTAAATTGGAGAGACATGGACTTGATGGATGGACCACTCAGTGGATAAGGAATTGGCTGGACAGTGACACTCAAAGACTTGTGGTCAAAGGCTTGTGGTCCAAGTGGAGATCAGTGATGAATGGCGTTCCTCAGGGATCGGTACTGGAACCAGTGCTGTTTAACATCTTTGTCAGTGACATGAATGGTGGGATCGAGTGCACCCTCAGCAAGTTTGCCAACACAATTGGCTGTGTGGTGTGGTCAGTATGCTGGAAGGAAGGGATGGTATCCAGAGGGACTTTGACAGGCTTGAAAGGTGGGCCAGAGTGAACCATATGAAGTTCAACACCAAGTGCAAGGTCTCACACATGGGCTGGGACACATATAAAAGACAGGTGGAGAGTGGTTTGAGAACAGCCCTCAGGAGAATGACTTGGTGCTGTTTGTTGATGAAAAACTGAACATGAGCCAACAATGTGTGCTTGCAGCCCAGAAAGCTGCCAGTATCCTGGGTTGCATCAAAAGAAACATTACCAGCAGGGCAAGGAAGGTGATTCTCCCTCTCTACTCCACTCTCATGAGACCCCACTTGGAGTACAATGTCCAGTTCTGGAGTTCCCTACATAAGAAGGACATGGAGTTGTTGAAGCAAGTCCAAAGATGATCAGATAGCTGGACCTCTCTGTGTCACTATAAGCAGGTAGTGTAATTATATATATGGTAACCAGAAAGAGAATGGAAAAACAATTTTGATTTATTTAGGATAGCATGTAATTTTGAGCCAAAGCTGGCTGTAAAAGCACTGCAGAGCATACATCCACAGATCAACTCTGAATCCTCCCAGAAATTCTCTCTATGAAGAGAGGCTGAGAGAGTTCAGTCTGGAGAAAAGAAGGCTCCAGGGAGACCTTCTAGAAGACTTTCAGTACTTAAAGGGGGCCTACAGGAAAGCTGGAGAGGGACTTTTTATGAGGGCATGTAGTGATAGGAGAAGGAGAAATAGGTTCAAAATGGAAAAGGAAGGTAGATTTAGACTGGATTTTAGGAAGAAGTTCTTTACCATGTGGATGGTGAGACACTGGCACATATTACCCAGGGAGCTTCCTGGAAGTGTTCAGGGCCAGGTTGGATGGGGCTTTGAGTAACGTGGTCTAGTGGGAGGTATCCCTAGCCGTGGCAGGGGGGGTTGAACTAGATGATCTTTGAGGTCCCTTCCAAACCATTCTATGATTCTATGAATATATAGAAAAAAGAAGCTGCTATGTCTTAGTCTTATCCTTTAAGTACTCAGCCACAACCACCATTTTAGTAAGCCAAAAATCTTTAGTAATCACATTGTTGAAATTAATGTATGTTCTTACATCAAACTCTCTTATACATATCCATCTGAAAGGTGCTAGCTTCCCATTTGGGCTTTCTCAGTGGGGATTTTTACTGCTGTGGACTGAGTGATAAATTATGCTTAAAATGTCATTAAGTACTTCTTCTAACAATGATAGATGATGATATTTAATAGCTACAGGGGAAAAAAAAACACCAAACAAACCCCTGATCTGATCCCAAGTAATTTAAATGTAAGAAAGAGTTTGCTTTTTCATCACAGCACATTTCTGGGAGGATTCAGAATTGATCTGTGGATGTATGCTCTGCAGTGCTTTTACAGCCAGCTTTGGCTCAAAATTACATGCTATCCTAAATAAATCAAAATTGTTTTTCTATTCTCTTTCTGGTTACCATATATATAATTACACTACCTGCTTATTGTGACACAAGCCTTTTTACAAATGTTTCTTGATATCACTACTGTTTCATGCATTGAAGATGCTACCAAAATGTCTTATTTCTATTATTTTGTTCTCAAATTTGTGCATTCATTAATTTCTTATCTGTTCATCTGTACTATATCATGTGTGCTTCTGAGGCTGACTTGTTCTTGTTTTCCATAGTAAAGTAACCGGTTACTCCTCGGCAGATGTCAGGAAACAAGTTAAGTATGCAATGTGAAGACAGAGATTACCAATTAAAATTATTAATGATTATTATGTTTTCATTATTTTATATGATACAAAATACATGTATAGCATATAAACAATATAAAAGGTTACATTAAGAACATGTTGGGAGAAGGCAAGAAAGTCAAATCCCAAAACCCACCCAAAAGACTTCTCAACAAGGACAGTGGCCCATCCAATATTCCAAGCTCCTTCATTTTGTGGTGACTTGCTTCCAAACTCTCCTCATGTTCCAAAATATGAATACAATGATACTGAAAGTAAAAAAAAAAAAACAAAACCAAGCAATTGAAAGTAATATTCCACGTCTCTCTGAACTGGAGTTGCTAGAGAACTATTTCATTTTCAGTAGACCAGGCTTTTTCAGATTAAGAGATAATCTATACGGTTTTACTTGTCATTGAGAGACTGAACTTCATTCCACTGAGACAGAGTTAAGCGTCAATAACCGAGGAGAGATTCTTAGCACCATTCATTCACTTCTAGGAGCTGTCAGCTGAACTTGGAGTTTACATTAGTACATGTACAACAAATGTGTCTCTGAAGAATGCTGAATAATTACAAGCAAAACAAAAACCATGGAAAGAATGTTGAGCATCTATATTTGAATAGGATTCTGATATCCAGCAAGTCAAAAAAAAGGTCTTGCAAGGTCTCATGGGAGCCCTAAGGAAACAGGAAATTTACTTGCCAGGTCTAAGCTAGGCAATACTTAGCAGGGAACATGTGTTTTGTTGTCCTGCTAAAAAGCAATGCCAAATTAAGTTAAAAAAACCTAAAACACCTTGTTCAGTAATTAGCTACAGTAAGAATTAACTTGAACCTTTAGAAAGAACAAAACCCCAATACATGATATATTCATTCCTGATATTGAAGGTCAATGAGAACTTTGCTATTAACTTCAAACAGGAAGAAAGCTCACTCTCCAGTGTTCTGCTTAAACCAGCTTTCCCTTGACTCCCCTGACTAGACCTTATTTGAGCCAGGCTCCTGCCTGTCCACTTTTGCTGCCACTCTGGTCTCAACACCTCCTGATCTTGTGCTCTACAGTATCTCCTTTTGTAACTATCTTTCTCTGCTGCCTCCCTGATTCCCACAAGCAATGCCCAACACCATGTTTCTTCAGTCCTTTCTGCACTCTGAGCAGCATGAGGCTTTGCAGAGGAAAGCAGCAATTCACATGACATTGTGGAATGACTCAGCTAGCACATTCCCTTTGACTACCTGCAACAGTTGGATGCTAAAAGGGATCTGAGCAAACACACAGACCTGCAAGTCACATTAGATGTGGGATGTAATGGACCATGGTGGCTTAGGAGCTCATCAATTACCCCTATACCACCTTCACCACAACATTTTGGTTCCACAACCCAGAAACCTATTAAAGGTAAGTAATTATCACCATACCTCCCCAGGAAGCGTTCTCCACAAAATGGCCTTCAGACAGATTAATGCTTCCTTTTCCTGCAATAGAGTCTTGATTTTCAATTTTTGGTACAATTAAGGAGCACTGTAAAACATTTTTATTATCTTTCTGTTCAGACTGAGAGACAATTATTGCACTGCTTGTGTATGCAGCAACCTATTCAAGTATTAGTCATTTTACTTGTTATTAGTTTCTGCTTTAAATTGCATGATAAAGAATTATGGCCACATTTGTGATCCCACAGTGTTTGTTTTCATTTTTTTATGGCACAGCAACATAAATGAAAAGAGACAGCTAATGGCCTGGGGAGGAGGACGTGTGGTCTCAACAGGAAGGCTGCAATAACAGGTATGAACACTCATTAAAGAGGTAGGGTGAAAGGACATTGATTTTCCAAAGAAAAATGCTTTTTTTATCCTTCCAAGGCTATCTTCCTGTAATTATCTGGTGCCATGTTCATTCTATACGTGTTAATTGGAACAAGTTTTCATTTGCACAGGTGGCAGCTCAGGATATCCTCTCGCACTGTAACAGCATCAAGTTACGCAAAGAAGAGAATATGCAACACAGCATCTGCCCTTCACAGGACTGCAAGTTTGTACACCAGCAGTCAGAGGTAGCCAAGGAGCAGTCAAAACTATCACCAGGGTCCCAATTTGCTAAGGACAGTTTTGTGAACACAACAACCAGGGCTATGTCTATTCTAGTAAATGAAGTGGGCCAGGGACCATCCTCCAGCTTGGAGGCCAACTGGCACAGCACAACTTTCATCCTTTTGACTAAACTCTCTTATCTTCAAAAACAGAGTGGCTGCATTCAGGCTGTTTACTGGGCACTGTCCCTGGCTTGTGCTGCCTCCCCAGCCTTGCCTGAGCATTTTCTTGGAAAACACTAGTCACAGCTAGCCAAAGCTCTGTCAGGACTGGGATAACAAGTTAACAGTGAAGCTGAGCACACACCCCTCCCCATGCCCATGGCCTGACACTGTTTAGTTTACAGGTATAGGCATAACCATGGAAACTACTCTGAATATTTGTGCAGAAGAGGCTCATGGATGAAGAATAAATCCAGCATTATAGATTTGCAATGTGAAGTGCACTTACAGAGCTTTGTAAGAATTTGATGTATTGTAGCTGTAAAGAGCTGCTTAACCGTGAAAATGAGTTATTTCTGTGCTTTCCTATCATCAACACCATTTTTAGAAATTATGTGTCCTTTTATGTACTGAGTAAAGAGACATAATTGCTTAACGGTGACTTTAAAAAATTAAGATGCCTCTCAAGTAATAGTAGATGACAGCAGCCTTGCTTTTACCCCCTCCCTCCGTGATAGGACTGAACAGCCTCATAGTTAGGAAGTCAATATGTTGAAATTGCCATATTTCCACTCAACCAGCATAAACTTTTCAAAAACACTGTGCCAGTAGCCATCTCACAGACACATCAGCTATGGCCTCCATTGGCCCTGCCAGTATGGCCAGAGGGTTTACTGACAGACTAATCTGAATTTGTGCATGCCAGGAGTCATAGGACTTCCCTGATTCAAGTCCTGCAGTCAGAGCTCAGTTAAAGCAAATCCTTGCATAACCAGCAGCCCTCACTGTCGGTTGCCAGTGATGGAGAGCAGCTATGCACTCAGGTGCCAACTTTGATACGCCGTGTCTGATAACTATGCACAAATTGCTTAGATAGCCTCTGCAGCTACTCATTAGTTTGCCATGTTGTACCCAAGCATGCAATCATTCTTAGCAGTGCTTGGGAAACTGCAAATCTAACCAGAACAATTAGTCTGCAGGTTTATTTCCTGATTTCTGTTGGTCTTCCTCTGTAACCATTATCATCTTTGTCAGCATCCTCTACTTAACTTCACACACAATATTTATGCAATGAGATGCACAATTTTAATAGTACATTATGTTATTCACAAAGAGTTAAATAGGCCCAAATAATCTTGTGTGAAGAGCCTACTATTACCAAATTTGATCATGCTTACACATGTAAGCTAACAGATCATCATGTCATGCTTCATAGTGAAGCTCTTTTTTCTGAGGGTTTCTTTAATTCTCCTTTTTGGATCTTTGAATCCTCTTGCCATTATTCCTTTTTTTATTTGAACAGTATTAGAGAACTACATTAATTCCAGAAGCAAGATTGGCAGCCAATATCACAGTGCCACAGAATAGTTCAGGAGGGACTCTAGACTAATGTGTACTGAATTCAGATCAGGTTGCTCAGGGATTTATCCTGCTGAGTCCTGAAAATCTCCAAGGACATCCTTCAATCTCTGGACTATTACCATGGTAAAAAAAAATTCCTTCTGTCATTATCTCCCCATTCCAAATTTTAGCCATTCTCTGTCATCCCTCCATCTGTCACCACTGCAAAAATAGGATGGGATGGGATGGGATAGGATAGGATAGGATAGGATAGGATAGGATAGGATAGGATAGGATAAAATGGAATGGAATGGAATGGAATGGAATAGACTAGACTAGACTAGACTAGACTAGAATATTGCAGCTGGAAGGGACTTACAGCAATTGCCTAGTCCAACTGCCTGACCAATTCATGGCTGACTAAGTTAAAGCATGCTATTAAGGATAGCGTCTTACGTCCAAATGCGTCTTACTGAGAGGCATCAGGCAACAAACACCTGTCTAGTAATCCTGTTCCAGTGTTGGAACACCCTCTCGGTAAAGAAATGCTTTCTAATGTCCAATCTAAACATCCCTTGATGCAGCTTTCAACCATTCCCATGCGTCCTGTCACAGAATACTAGGGAGAAGAGAGCAGCAGCCAAAAAGCCAAACACCATTTCCTCAATGACCTTCTGTTAGGCACTGGGGGCTGCTTTTGGGTCTCCCAGAAGCCGTCTCTGCTCCAGGCTGAATAAGCCCATCTCCCCAACGTCTCCTCACAGGTCAAGTACTCTATCCAGCACCATATTGGTGTCATCCCTTAACTCACTTTAGTTTACTAATGTCTTTCTGCATCCAAGAGGTCAAAACTGGACACAATATTCCAGGTGTGATCTAACAAATGCCAAGTAAAGGGAAATAGACCCTTGCCTAGGTGTCATGGCTGTGTCCTTGTTCCTACAGCCCACAGTGCTGTTGGATCCTCTGCTACCAGTGTCCCTGCAGTCCCATGCTCAGCTTTGTCCCAGTAGGACCTCCAGGGCCTTTCCCACAGAGCTCCTCCCTAGGCAGGCATTGCACAGTTTGTCCTTCACAGGGGCAGGACTTGGCATTTCTTCTTCTAGGGTTTCAAATATTGTTGTCTGCCCATACTTCTAGCCTGTCTCTCTGAGTAGTGATCCTGCCTGCTAAGATTGCTGTTTCTCTGACTTTGTTATCATCCATAAAGCTGACGCAGATATCACTTACCTTCCCTTCCAGATCATTGACACACATATGTATTGGGTTTGCCTAGCAAGGTTTTGGTAGTAAGAGGGCTTCAGGAGTGGCTTCTGTGAGAAGCTGTTAGAAGCTTCCCCCATGCATGATAGAACCAATGCCAGCAAGCTCCAAGATGGACCCACCACTGGACAAGGCCAAGCCAATCATTGGCAGTGGTAGCACCTCTGTGGTAATGTATTTAAGAAGGGGGAAAAGTTGCTGTGCAACAGCAGCTGGAATGGAGGAGTGAGAATATGTGAAAGAAACAACTTTTGCAGAACCCAAGGTCGGTGAAGAAGGTGGGGCAGGACGTGCTCCAGGAACCGGAGCAGGGATTCCCCTGCAGCCCATGGTGAAGACCGTGTTGAGGCAGGCTGTCCCCCTCCAGCCCATGGAGGTTAATGGCGGAGCAGATATCCACCTGCAGCCTGTGGAGGACCCCACACTAGAGCAGGTGGATGCCCAAAGGAGGATATGACCCAGTGGGAAGCTCATGCTGGATCAGGCTCCTTGCAGGACCTGTGGACCTGTGGAGAGAGAAGCCCATGCTTGAGCAGGTTTCCTGGCAGGACTTGTGACCCCATGGGGGACCCTCGTTGGAGCAGTCTACAAAAAGGGCAAGAAGGAGGACCCAGGTAACTATAGACCGGTCAGCTCATCTCCACCCCTGGAAAGGTGGTGGAACAACTTATCCTTGGCACCGTCTCCAGGCATATCAAGGATAACAGGCTCATTGGGAGCAGACAACATGGTTTTACCAAAGGGAAGTCAAGTTTAATCAACCTGATAGCTTTCTATGTGGATGTAACTAGGTGGATAGATGATGGTAGAGCAGTAGTTGTGGTTTATCTTGGTTTCAGTAAGGCATTTGACACTGTCTCCCACAGCATCCTTGCAGCTAAACTGAGGAAGTGTGATTTGATTGGCAATAGATTAAATTAATTTTTCCTCAATTCAAGTCTGTTTTGCCTGTGATAGCAATTGCTGAGTGATCGTCCTGTCCTTATCTTGACTTAACAATCTTTCATTACATTATTCCCCCCTTGTTCAGTTGAGGAGGAGGATGATAGAGTGACTTGGTGGGCACCTGGCATCCAGCCAAGGTCAACCCACCACAGCATAATAAACAGGATAGATCACAGTACAGACCCCCAAGGAATTCCACTTATTACTGGCCCCCATGCTGAGTACAACCCATTAATTACTGACCCCGCTGACCCAGACAGTTACTCTCCCCAATCTCATGGACCACTCAGCCAGCTTATAATATCCCAACTGCGATACAAGGAAGTTGTCAGAGACAATGTGAAAAGCCTTGCTGAACTCAAGGTAGATGTCATTATCTCTCTCTCATCAGCAATTCTGTTCCTCTATCCTTCTAAGAATCAAAATATTCCCTTCATCCACAGAATGTTTAGCATCCCATATTCTCGTCAGAGCTCTTGCTCTGAGACTAGATTTTCCCCTCAGCCTTTAGCTGTGTCATTATTTGATCCTCAGTATAACCTTAATAACTTAACTTAATCTTTATCTTTGGCTATGTTTAAAATGTGTGTTGCTGGCTGGAACCCAGCTCACTGAAATACCAAGACCATTGTGTTTCCATGACCTACTCTCATATTATTTCTGGCATCTTATGTAGCCTTTATTATGAAGCTGCCAATCAGACAAAGAAATTGACGTGTTTGCTTATTTATTATTGCTATGATCTGCTCTGGATAAAGCAGCCTTTATAAGAATCACCAAGAGCTACATTTTAATGAGGTTTTGCTTTAGTTTACTGAGAAGCACATCAGTAGTATCACTGAACCTGACCACAACACAGACTGGAGACTTTCTACTAAATGTGTAGTTAATTCGTTCTGTTAACACCCTCTCTGCTGGCAGTAGTACCTATTCATATCTTTTTTACCTTGTGCTCTACCTTAAAGTTATGATCTGTGTGAACCTGCTTCTCTTAGAATCATAGAATCACTCTGGTTCGAAAAGACCTTCAAGATCATCGAGTCCAACCATCAGCCCAGAACTGCCAAGTCCACCACTAAACCATGTCCCCCAGGGCCACATCCAAACATTTTTTTTAATACCTCCAGGGACAGTGACTCTACCACTTTCCTGGGCACTTCTTCTACTACAGTTTTGTCCAGTTTCCTATATTCAGTGCAAAACCAGAGAGGAGACACTTTCTTTGACTGAAAAAAGCAACATAGATATATTCTGCCTTAAACAAGTGTTTATTGGCAGGATGCTGAAGAAGACTCCACTCTTGGGTTCCTTGCCTTATTTCCAAGTTAACTGTATGATTTGTGGGGGTTTTTTTAATATTGTTTACACTGAGTAATGATAGCAGCAACTTTTTCATCCCAAAATTCCCAGTGAAATATATGAGCTGTTAAGACAGAATTCATCACCCTCCAAACCTGGATCTTAGGTCAAGAAGTGTCACTTAATAATCTCTTACATCAAATATAAAGTCAAAAATATGCCTTAAGGAAAAGTCTGATTTCAAGAGCAGTACTTGTTCATCTGAATCGCATTTATAATGCACAAGTGCTATGGTTTGAGGGGGCACAGGCGAAGTTTTATGGTATTATTGTGAGGACCTAGAGAGAGGGTGGCGTTTAGGACCCTGAGTGAGAGGGTCCAGAGAGGCAGAACAGAAAGGAGTCCGTATTCCTTCCCATTTCCTGCTACACTCTATAAAAGCCAGGAGGACAGGAAGTCCATCCCTCTTCTTCCTGCTTCCCTCTTCCTTGCTGCCTCACTGCATGGAGAAATCCCAGAAGAACGAATCCTGCCCTTTGTCATCAGCTTGCCATGTGCTCTGTAGAATCCAAATCCGTTGGGTGCTGGGAAGAGATTTGGATCCTTTTCCCTGCATCATCTCATATCAGCGATCACCAGGATCGGATTTGTATATGCTTGTATACTTTTTTCCTTCTCCCACATGCTACTGTCCCTGTTCTATTAAACCTGTTCTAGTTTTAACTTCCAACCTTTAAGCCTCTTTTCCTATTCCCCTCCTGTCTTCCCCCGGAAAGGTGGAGGGAAATACCAGAGAGATCTGTTCTCTGGATTGTGACCCGCCCTGGTCCTTAAGCCGAGACGGCGGGGGGGGGTGAAAGGGTGGCGGGCGGAAAGTTTCACTTCCCACGAATTTATTTACCTTTGTCTTTATGAGATTTCTTTCTGTGCTGGTTCTGGCTGAGTGTTGTGGGTTAACCTTGGCTGGATGCCAGGTGTCTACAAAGCTGCCCTATCACTCCCCTCCTCAGCTGGACAGGAGAAAGAAAATATAATGAAAGGCTCGTGGGTCAGGATAAGGACAGGGAGGGATTGCTTAACAATTACTGTCAGGGGCAATACAAACTTGACTTGGGAAAAATTAATTTAATTTGTTGCCAATCAAATCAGAGTAGGGTAATAAGAAATAAAACCAAATCTTAAAACACCTTCCCCACCCTTCCCTTCTTTCCAGGCTCAGCTTCACTCCCGATTTCTCTGCCTCCTCATCATCAGTGGCACAGGGAGACAAGAAATGGGGATTGTGGTCAGTTCATCATATGGTGTCTCTGCATATCCTTCCTCCTCAGGGAGGAGGACTCCTCACACTCCCCTGCTCTAGTGTGGGATCATTTCTACACAAGACAGTTCCTCATTAAATTTTCCAACGTGAGTCGTTCCCACAGGCTGCAGTTCTTCAAGGGGCCCACAGGTCCTGCCAATAAACCTGCTCCAGAGTAGACTTCCCACTGGGTCACAGACTCCTTCGGGCTTCCACCTGCTCCAGCATGGAGTCCTCCATGGGCTGCAGGTGGATATCTGCCCCACCATTATCCTTCATGGGCTGGAGGGGGACAGCCTGCCTCACCATGGTCTTCACCACGGGCTGCAGGGAAATCTCTGCTAGGGTGCCTGGAGCATGTCCTGCCCCTCCTTCTTCACTGACCTTAGTGTCTGCAGCGTCGTATGTCTTACATGTTCTCACTCTATTCCAGCAGCAGTTTCTATTTTTTTTTTGTCCCCCTTCTTCAATACGTTATCTCAGAGGCACTACCATTGTTGCTGATGGGCTCTGAAACAAAATAATTAATTTTTATTTTCCTGCTATGGCACCACTGGGGCAGAGGAACTCCTCCTTTCCCTCTCACCAAAATAAAATAAAACCAGAAAAAGATACGCACAGAACTGTTTCCAGTACAAAGATATGTCTGAACTTTCCCCATTTTCACATAAAATGACTGAGTGAACAGCTTCACTAATTTAATTCCCATTTGCTTTGCTGTAATATACCCTTTGTAAAGGTTAGAAGTCCATCTGCTTATTCTTCCATCAGAGTCTTGGCACAGTTCCAGCTGCAGATGTGGCAGCTCTAGTGCAAGATGAGCAACAGCTTAAACAGTCTCATTTCCAACCCAAATGTGAAAGCTTTTCCTCTTGAAGAAAAAAATATATATCCCAAATCAGTATTTTAACAGGTCCATAAATAAGAACACTAAACAGGTCAGACTTGTCAGAAACAGGTAAAAAATGTGATTCTGGGCACCTTGGTAGACAGATCTCCTGCTCTCAGTAACTCCCAAAATCACATTTCTTCACCTCTCATTCCAGAGAAATTTTGAACACAAAAGACCCAACTTCAGATGTGAAGGGTGACCCCAGGATCGTGTATCAGTAGGGGTTGGTTTTAGTCATATTTTGCTATATGAAAAAGCAACCTTCACAATCCCCATTTCCTGTGTGTGTGTGTGTGTGTGTGTGTACAAAATTCCATTATACTGAAATCAGATCATTAATGGACCATTTCAGTGAATGATGGTGTCATCCACAGGACTTTAATGTGCGTACATGCTCACTCTCCTCATGCAATCAAGTAATTTGAATTTTGTTTGTAGTTGTGCTTTGGAAATCACTGATGCTGGAGGAAGGAAGGAACCATGTTGTTGTGCAAGGTGTTGAACACAACTCTGATCTCCCCACACGCTCCCATTTCAGCAGAACTCCACCAACATAAAGCTTCTTTCTCGGCCACCTGGGATGCCATGAACATGCAGCTAGTATCTCACATCTGATCTGCCCACCTCAAGTGCTCTTCTCCTTTAAGATTATATGAATCAGAAGATAACTCTTGTAATCAGTAAAGGTTCACTGATGTAAAACTTTACTCACTAGGACCCCAGAGTACATAGACAAGACTTGTTTCAGTCATAATCACTTCCTTGAAAGTTCTCTGGCCCCATTGCACTTGACCTCTATGACAAGACAGGAGCATGCTTATACTTTCCATCTCTCTCCCATCTCTGCCCAGCAAGCAGCACAAACGCAGTAGTCTTTTTGGATGAATGCAGAGTCCTATGTAGTGCTGTCTCTGCACAAATCATGGTACAGAGCAGCAGAATAAGAATGAAATCAAGTTTACAAGGAGAACTAGAAGGCAGTTTCACACAGGCAATCTGGCATCCCTGTGATGTCCTGTTACAACAAGCTGTCCTGGAGGGTAACAATAACAGAGAAGCACTCACCTGTACCAGGAGCAGTGTAATCTTCACACCCAGTACTGAGCAGGATCAAAAAGCCTTCACTTTCTTGAGAGAAAGTTGGAAAAATGTAGCATGCACTACAAAAGCTGTACAAATGTAGAGCACTGAATAAAGAAGTCTAGAAAAAATTTAGGAAATATAAAGGAAATAAATTTCACCCAGACTTAGGCCTTTTCCTCTGGGCAGTATTCACAGCCTTCACTTTTTCTGTTTGTGTTGTGTGTGTTGGTTTCTGGTCTCCAACTCTTACTCCCCTTTGTGAATGTCTGCCTGCCTCCAAAGCTCCACCTATAGCTCTTTTTCAGACTAGCAACTAAAGCTTCTTCTTGGCCTTCAGCTTAGAAAAGAAAATTACTAATAAGGTATTTCCCAGGATAGTTTTAAAGATCTTTCTAGTCTTCCACATCTACCCCTACCCTCTTCATGTCTTATCCCTGGAAAGCATCAACCCCAGTGCTAACTGTCTAGAGGCTTGGCCACATTCCTAGGGTCAGTCCTGGAGAACCATTCCCAAGCTTTCTCATAAACCCCCACCTGCCCTTTCCTATTCAAACTAGGCTACTTAAAAGTAAAAGCCTTCCTTCTCCTAAAAGTACTTCTCCTGAATGGTACCTCATTCTGTATGGAAACCACTCATCTCCTCCACAGCAGGGACTGAACCAAATATCCCCTTGGCAGAGGCTAGCAGAGGCTTCAGCTCCATGAACTGGCTTTATTGGCTACTGAGGGTTTTATTGGCCACTGAGGGTTTTATATACCTTCAACACAGTGTATTTTTTATCCTTTTATAGCCTGTTATATATAAGACAATGGTCACTTTCTATTGTTTCTAGAATGGCTTCCTGTTGTGGTAAAGGTCGGGAAAAAATGGGTTTGCACAACTTGTAGCTTCTTGAGAAGCATTGGTAAGGCAGGGCAGGAATACCTAAGCAGAGACTGCTTGAGCTCTATCTTGAATAGAAAAAGGACTTTAATTCTGACAGCATACACAAGCATCATTTTTCAAATATAAAAATCCTCCCACTAGGTATTTAAAATTGGGCAAGGGCTAGCAGTGTTAAATGGAAGGCAGCACTTGTTCTGCTTTCAAAGAAGGGCTGATTTGGAAGAAGCATAGTATAGTCCTGATAAATCTCCCTTAGTTCTGAAGGTGCAATATTTCAGCCGCATGAGAGAGAGTGAGTGGCAGAAATAGAAGCTAAAAAACCCACTAGGATATTGTGGTCAGGATCATGCAACTGAAGATCAGACATTCAATCTGGAAATGGTAATAGGGAAGAAAAGCAAGGGAGCACGGTGAGAGGCTATGGGCTATTAGAGATAATAGAAAAAAGGCTTTTGACAGAGCAGGAGGACTGCTACAAACTGTAAAATAAAGCCTTCCTTGCTGCACTGGAGACAAGGAGCTGGTTAACCTGATGTATGTTCCCACTGTAACAGTCACGAGCACAACAGACAGACTAGATGTCAAGAACAGAGTTGGACTGGGCAGCAACATTAAGTTTCTTCATTTTCCTTGCTGAAATATTGCTTGAAAAGGATGTTATAAATATATCCATGCAGAAAAAGAAAATATTTTCATACCAGATGCTTTAGTGATATTTTCCATTGAAGAAAATCGTTACCTACAAAGAAATAAGCAGTTAACAACAGCAAGGGGAAAAAGGTATGTTTCTGGTTATGTATTGGACACATGCTAAAATTACGAAACAATAGAGGAAAGAGAGTCGGGCTGAACAAGAAAGTCTAATGTGTTCTGAGCACTTTCTGGAGTCCAAAATGAAGAAGAATAGAAAATACACAGTCTTTTTCAGAGGTAAAGCTGAAAGGCAGGAAATAACCTGGTGGAGAATTTCGAGACCAGCATTACTGTTGAAGCTTTCCTATAGAAAATACCAGACAGGTACAGAGGTCTAGATGAAATCTATGTCAAAGCAAGAATAGCATCCTCTGAAGTAATGAAGAAAATATGTTGCATCCACCTCAACAGTGTGAAGAAACAATCTCCAGGTATTCACTCCTCTCACATCAGGCTTTCTTAAGATTGTTTCATTTTCCAAAAAAATCCACAGTGTTACCAAAGCAGAAGATGGAGGAAGAAGATAGAAACAGAAAGACCCCATAGGTCCTGGGTTTCCAGACACACAGGTCCTCCCAATGAGTTCTAAATAAGACTGCATCTTCTTTCCTCTGACTGTCATTTCACTATTTCATCACCAATTTTCCCTCCATCTTCTTTTACTCACAGTGATATTTTGAAAGAGACACAGCTTGGAAGAAACACAGCACCAGGACCTCAAGGTGGAATTTTTTCTATGTTTCCTTATGTGTTGATACAATCACACTGTTCCCTTCTGTACCTTCTTCATCCCTTCAGAGGTTTCCAGGACAGTCCTGGAAACTAGACTGTTGGGACAGCTATTGGGCTGCCTTGTGCAATGTTCTTCATTTTCAGACTGCTGAAAGGAAACAAATGTCATCTTTAGTGTATTTTTTGTGACTTCAGAATATGCTGCAAAATAGAAAAGTTCAATAGACCCCATTTAGGAAAGTAGGACATGGAGAGCACAAGCCCCTCCTTAGACAGCAGTCCTCAGTATTTTATGACCCACTGAAAATTAAAACAAAAGTTGGGTATGGGCCTACTGATCTTTCCCTGCCTGCCTCAAAGGAAGTTTGTGTCAGAACATGAATTTGAGCCCATCTCTGCCTGAGACCAGCCTCTCCCTGGACCAACCCCCTTCAGTGACTTACCCTGTTCAGCACAAGGAAGAGATTTACATCTACATGGCTGGACATCTCCCTGCCTTATCTGTGTTCTGCCAGATAAAAATGAAACATTTAGCAGCAGACACAATTTAGACTTGGCTGAGATTTATTCTAAAACAGACCTCTTTGTTAAACTTTACTTTTAAATACTCAGTATTTCTTTGCTATAAATTTTACCAATCTCATATGCATTTTTAACAACTAAAAATCTGTCTTTTTTAGCATATATAACTTAAACAACATGGGATCACTCTGTTTTAACCAAAGATCCCACCCAGATTATTACATGACACATCAGATTTCAGACAAATCTGACTTAAACTAGTCAAGCTTAAAAAAAAATCCCAACGCAGTCAGATTTGTTAGCAGTAATTTTTCCCTGTATTATTCTGGATATAATTCAATAAAACTGTATAAAGCCAAAATATGATAGCTAGGGTGATGTGACAATTTTGTATTACTGACGTATACACTATAGGATCATAGGATCATAGAATATCAGGTTGGAAGGGACCTCAAGGTTCATCTGGTTTAACTTAAATGCAGTACCTAAATACAAACCATTTTCTGTGGAAAAACTTCATTTTTTAAGGCAGTTACAAGTCTCCAGGCTTTCATTCAGAATGAGTGTTAGGGACCATATCACAGTAAATATCTGAATAAATAAGCACAACTAGCACTGAAATATGAATATTGTTCAGCCCAATTTCCTTTGATTTTGACATAACCAATTTTGAAAGTCACAAAGTAGATCACGATGGTATGTCACCTGATTGCATCTAATATAAATCTAGATAAAAGGTTGTATCATTTTTAATATATCAAGTTACCTAGGATGTTTTTTGGCTGCTGACACATCAGCTAGATTGCAGTGATCAATAAAAGAAAATGCTGAGATATTAGATTCTTTATAATTCTACTAGTCAATTTTTCACATCGTACTTAATACCCAAGTTTTATGCCTAAACTTGTCAAGCTAAACATGTAATTCATATGATAATGAAGTGTCAAATAAGTCCTGAGGTGGAGATCTAGATATTTAAAGTATCTGATTTCATTAGGAAGCCACTTCTTAAAGATAGAAGGAATGATCAAATGCTCTACTCATCTTCTGTCAGCATTCAAATAGAAGCGTATTTGTTTTACTAGAATTTCACTTTCTCCTAATACATCACACTTCAAGAACATTAACATCTAATTACTGATTTACACATATACAATATATTATCCCATAATGAAGATGAAACCTATTAGAACAGACAGTTCACTGCCAGTTCAGATGCTTAAGAACAGCAATGCTGGGATGCCTGGAAGGAGGAAAAGAATCCTACTTTACAGATACTAAGCTTGTTGACTTGGTGTCTTGAAAGACCTGGACCAACTTGTATCAGACAATTTCTTTAATGCACTTCTGCTTTTAGCCTCAATCCTGCCTGGAATGCAAACTGTGTTGTATCTGTCACATATTGTCAGAGGGAAAATTTGGCCCTGTGTACATCAGGGCGGTAAATCAAATCAAACAGAGACATCTCCACCCCACAAGATACAGGAAACGTGACAGAATTTTATTCCAACTTAAACAATTTCATTATAGTGGAGCAAAAAAAGAATGAGGTAGTTTTGTTCAAAATAAAAGGTGCTGATACAGCAGGCAACCCCATGATGCTTTGGTTTCCAGCACAGAATATATAAATGTAAATATATGATGATTCCATGATTCTGTGAAAACATTTCACAAAAACATGCAGCAACTATGAGAATTTAGCATTGTGACAGATACTGCAACAGAAATGCAAGCTTAGTGACAACACTGAGTCACATCTATGCAATCACACGAGGTCATTTGATTCATTAGCTACATTTTTCCAACAACACGAATATTCAAAGTAAAACTCCAAATTTTAGCCAGTCACATTCTGTTATGTTGGTCAGACTCTGGTGCCTTCATGGGACAGTGCAATTACAACCCATGAGAAAACACATATCCTCCTCCAAATCTAACTGAAAAATACACAAATCTTACTGTGTTCAAAAGCCAACTGAATTATGTATAGCATAATGCCCTTTCTGAGGCTAAAATATTTTCATTGCAAATGTATAGATTATGATAGCAATGCTGACCACATAAAATATCATCTAATTTTAGCATCAACAAAAAATGTGAATGTTATAAAATAACATTTTTGCTGACAGTCATGACAGATGAAGACGATTTTTGTTTTTCATATCAAATAGAGTTTGCATTTCTGTTAGTGAGAAAACTCATTCCTTTACCTGGAAGGTAGTTTGACCAGATAACCATTAAAACACAAGAAAAAGAAAGATCTGAACAGCTTAAAACTTCTAGAATAATTTGGATTCTTTCATTTAGAGAACTCACTGTTTACCTCTAGTAAACAGAGGGAATTATTGAGCCTTCATTCACTTTTCAGCTAATTAGATATCATCACTCAGTTTCTTACTAATATGTTGCTCTTTCTTCTGGATTCATTGTATGTCCACCCTAATTAGCACTGGCACAGAAAAGCATAGAGACAATCAACTCTTCCACTAAGAATTGCTCAGCCCAGCTTGGTGGAGGACAGGCATCTCCCTGGCATGTCCTGTAAGATTGCCAGACCTCTTTGTTGTTGTAAAGTGTTTGGCATTGCAGAAATTGGCTCACTGTCCATGTCCTATCGTTTTCTCCCATCAGGGTTTATGCCACAGAAACAGGAAAGAAAGGAGGAAAAAAAGCAAGCCTTGATTTTTGCACCTTGTTCCAGTTGTGTATGGATCAAAGGGGACAAACGTGCAGACTGTAACACCATTTGTTCACAAGCAGTATAAACACCACTGATATGGCACTGTCTGATTTGCAGCATTCCATCTGCCAGCTGCAAGAACGAAAAAGAGAGAGCAATTAAGAATATTAATCAGGGCTTCAAGTGCCGCATGATTCATGATTCATGTGAAGAAAGACCAAGATATATCAAAAGATAATGTGTTTACTTAAAATAAAATAGAAGCGTGATTTCTTTAGTCCTGCAGACTTAATGCAGTACATTTTCCCTGAACTTTCCACCAGATCTCTTGCACTCACTTTGAATAGTCAAGCACTTAGCTCAATCTATCTCAGTCTAATTCAAGCTTCTGATTACTGATTATTTAGAAGCACTGAGTTAACATTAGAGTATCATTAGAGCATCAGCAGTTAGATTATTTCCCTGGTGATCTTCATTCTGGTATTTAATAATGTCATTCCATTCCAATTAGACTTTTCTGCTAACAAAAAAAAATAAATAAAAGTTTCTTCCAGATTTCTGGGTAAATGTACAGAGTATAACGGAGAATTCAATCCTTGCTGTGAACTTATTTGGGAGTATTAACAAAGCTATTCCACAAGTTTTATGGAGAAAGTATCTATCTTTTCTGTATGGCTGAGGAATTTCTGTAGAGAATTTTAGCTTCTGCTGAGGAGCTAACTCCCCATGGATAAGTGAAAGACAACACTGTAAAGATATTTAAAGTGCCTAAAGATACGGATTAGTGCCTACAAGGATTTCATCTCTCCATAAGATACTATACACAAGTAGAAATCACAGTTTAAAATCTAAGGAAATAAAACATCTATTCAGAAATCCCTCTGAGAAAATCAGCCTTTTGTGGGTACAAAAGCCACAGAAGCAATCTAATACCTTGCAGACAATCTTCTTTACTGCTACTCACCCAGTTATTACACAGTTCTTACTGTGACAAGCACTTGGGACACAACAGGCACTGCCAAAGCACAGCTCTTCTGCAAACATTGACCACGACCCTAAACTGAGGAAAAGAAAGGTTTGGCATAATCTGCCCTGGCCAGTAGTTTGCCCCCGGGCCAGCACAATCCCTCGTACACATCAGAAAATTGGAGGAGAAGCCTCCACTGTGGAGACTGACCCCAGGACATTCATGAAGGTTATTTATCATGCCTCAGAAAGTTATCCTACATAAAAAGTTGCTGTACCCAAAGATGGGGAAATGAAAGGTAGCCCAAACTCACTGGGGTGCTTATTACAGCTATTCCAGCAGTGGCAAACACTTAAAATTAAGATCAGATTCCTGAGTTGAAGCTCTACAGTATTTTGATTCAATCTCTTCTCCAGAAGAAAGAAAGACTTAAGATTTTAAAGCATCAGGTATTTAAGTATGTCTCCTTCTGGAGCATAAAAATGACAAAAATTATTTTATGCATTTATAAGGTAAGTTTTTTTCCTGGATTTTAAGTCACACAACAGCTTGCTCCTGTCAAGACAAATTAAGACAACATTGTATGCAATTTTCACATTAAAAAATTATTTCTTAGCTTTGAAGTAGGCAAAAAGGAGCATTTGTGAAGTTAAAGAACCTCAGAGAGAGGTCTTTTAAAAAGATTAACCTGTTGGAAGAGGATGATATGCTATCAAGCTCTGCAGTAGAAGCTTGATAACCTCAGACTGCCTTTGAAACATCAAAATCAGAGCCTTTAGATGATTTGGAACCATTTATAGAAGGTCTGCATGCCATCTTTTGCAATAAAATAAGGACCTTGGCACTTTATGTCCTCTGTCATTAAAGGCTGAAGTATAACGTTACGCAGGTTGAAACCCGATGGCACATTAAAATCAAATGTGTAAGTGAAAAGAAAAAAAAATAAAGCAGGGATAACTGGAGAAAAGTACATAGGAAGACAACTTTTTGTGTGCAGACAAAATGCGGGGAGAAAATGGTACAGAGGGCACAGCACAGAGCTATATGTGCCATCTTCACAAATGATCAGAGCTGTCTGCAAGAATGTATGACAAAATGCAAGGGATCGACTGGGCATGCTGACTGCCTTATTCAAGTTTTCGTCTTAGGAAGGGTTGAGCACCTGGATGGCCTGTTCTTTGCTCAAAAAAGGGAAACCTACATCAAAGACGTGTTTCTCTTTTTACTGAAATACACGTATAAGAAACAAACCTTTGGGAACGTTCAGTAATGACTGAACAAGTAGCAAATTCAATCCTAAAATACCTCTGTGGTGGGGGTCTCTGGAAATAAATCTTTGTTTCTAAATTCTCTGGTCACATTTTGTTTGCTGCACTTTCCACCATTGCTTTTCTCATAACCTCCAACCTAGATCTGCATGATTTCATTGCGTGAGCTCAGCAAGAAGCTATGTCCAGATGGATGTTGCTCATCTGTCCTTCAACAGATAAAAACTTCCTTTCCCAACACCAGTAATGTGCAGAGGTAGGGCTGCACACAGAAACCATAGGGCTGATCATACTGGAGTAAAAATCCTGACTGATTTAGAACGAACTATTAGTTATTAGTTAACTATTATAATCCTAACTATTTAGAACAAACTTCCATTCTGAAATACTTTGCGGTCACCTCAGACAAACTTCACTCCCTGTCCTACAGAGTGGTCATCTGGGGTTGAAGGCACGGGACTGAGGCTAAGGAGACAATTTCTGTCTATGCCACATAAGCTAGGGCAGAGAATTAAGAACAGCTTGTACTATGCAAAATCATGAGGAGGTTGTCTGCCATATAAATTTAGACAGTAAGTTCTCCAGTTCAGAAAGTACCACATGCCTCCCACAGAGAAATCTCCATTTCTATACATGTATATATGCACAGAATAACTTTGGAATAACACAGTGACTGAAAGCAAAATCTGCCTTAATTATTGAGCACAGAACAATGGCAAGAATCTCCCATTTAGGAATTTAATCTCAGTAGATCTTTTTATTTTAAATGCCTTCATTTTCTTTTATTCACCCTATGACTGTTTTGGGTTTTCCTCCTAAACAGGTCGCAGAAGTACAAGAGGATACTGATCTAACAAGCTTTGATTAGAGGAGAATGTCCTTACTTCCCTACTGCAGACAGGCATCTTAATGGTAGTTTGAGATAGAAAGGATTTCTTCTGCCACCATCAAGATCTTTTCTGGCAGCAGCTTTCATAGCGCTGTCAGATTAGAGTCCCCCTCATTAACTGCCAGCCACTGTCTGTTTTTCAGTGGGAGAGAGGAGAAGGAGGGAATAACAATCCTCACATATACTGGGTGGCCTCTAGGAGAGAAATGTCACTTAATGACATTTATACAACAGATAATACCAGGCAAAATAAAGGGCATAAGGGATTTATTTATTTTTTTCTCCAGAACTCCTAGAAGAAATGTTTGTTACCGTTCTCTCTCAAATTGGCTTTGCAAGTGACTTGAAGGTTTTATGTCAGAAATTACTCATAGATCACTGAAGGGATAACAGAGCCCCTTTTGCAGCCCTGAGCACACTAGAATATCTTCCTTTGTGCTTTGTGACTGACAGCAGCTTCCTTTCATCCTCAGGCATTGGACAAATTAAAAGACAATCTTGGTCGCCATGTTTTTACTCTGTTTAGTCTGCACAGGCTCACTCTCAGCTGTATCAGACTCTTATTACAGCACCTCAGATACTTTTCTCTAGATGAAGAGGGGAGAGGAGAATTGTCTAAAGATGTTTGCTCTTTTTTTCAGGGGACTTTTTCCTTTCCCTTAAGAAAGTTCTTTTGAGCCTTAGATGGCAAACCTTTGAACTTCGTGTATCCTTTGTACCCTAGCAGAAATACAAGCTACCCCCAATCATCCAGGAACAGAGCTGATTTGATGTGTTCTCCTTCCAGGTTTTATTTCCACCGTAGAATTCCTGTGTTCCTCTGCCTCAGAAAATACCTAGAAATACCAAATTAATATTTAAAGATAATTAGAAAAGTTCAGGAGTAAATTTAATAGGTGTAACATCTTTAAAACAGTAGACAGGTAGCATTTATCCTTGATGATTTCAATGATCTTACCTCTCAGGATAGCTGAAAAGGCTTAGAAATTTTCACTTTCTCTCCCCATTCAGCACATGGACAGCCTGTTATTTATGAAAGAGGTATGCAAAGGCCACAGCCATCATCATGGCTTTCCAAAATCACCTTCACTTATTTTACCCAGCCTTGCAGTAGAAGCAGAGAGGGCAGCTGGGGAGGAAAACAGTAGCAGTTCAAGCCTCTAGAGAAGTTCACTGTCTTCCTAAATCAGAGCTTAAGGAGGTTCCAGCAAAAGATTCAAGGAATAAAGTTAGGCAAACTAATATCTTCAGTGGCAAATTCTGTGCTACATCTTTCTTCATAGTTATTGTCAGTAAAGTAACTGGCAATATGCCTCATATGGTCTGAAAAAGCCTTCTTATTTTGTATATGAAGTCCAGTTGTCATTCAGGTAGGAGCTTTTTTCTTTGTCTATATTCAAAGACTATGCTTTGCAAAAACAGACATTGCTATATTTCTTGACAAGACAGGCCTTAGATGTAAGCTCTTTTAGTCAACAGTCGCCAGATGATAGGAAATATATTTTTCTCCTTTTTCTTTTCTTATCTTGGACAGCATTTGTTCTTCTTTTTCCTCAGCAGAGCTGTCCAAAGCATCTTGTTCAGTCTTTGTTTTCATCTTCATATGAAATTTCCCCAAGACAGACACATTCCCAAATCACAGCAGAAATCTACTGTTTCATTGCAAGAACAGAGAGAACATGAGCCACGTCGTTGGCATTTCTTATAATCAACTTCATACACTTCTTCGGCTCCCCTCGTAGATGCATGCAAGTCTAAGCTATGCAATAGGAAGCCTAACCATGGCTACCTAATGCCTTAGGAGATAAAAGTCTGTCACGAAAACTTGCAAGTTTGGAGAAAATTTCTGAAATTACTAGGAAATATACAAAAAAAAAAGCCCCACAACAATATCTTCGGTCTTAGATTACGTGAGAAAATAACCCAATGGACCTCAAAATAAAAGAAAAAAAAAAAAAGAAAGGAAAATACAGATCAAGTCACGTGAAATGTTCACCTTGTAGCTGACTACCTTGCAAAATATGCACATTACATTGCAGTGTGCTCAAAAAAAGAGAAACAATAGGAAGTCCAGCAGACAACCAAGAAACTTGACTACAAAAGCCAAAACCAATACCGGACATGCTTGGGTGTTCCAAAGCTGTTGGTTATCACACCACACCCCTGGTGTTGGACCAACCTAAACACCCTGGGGACATGGCTATGAATACAGGGATTAAAGACAGCCACAGAGATGGGTCACCTACAAAGGACCAAGCAGTCCCACCATGGTGGCTGGTCCCGGACAATAAAGGCAATAGCTGACCTGAGGATTTTACTGAAAGACTGATACCACACACCAAGTGTGTATGAGCAATCTGGCAGCTTGTTGGCTGAAACAAAGAGATCTGACCTTGCAGTTAATCCAATATATGAATAGCAATTATCAGGGTTTTCAGTTAGTTCTGTGTATCTGTTTCTAAACCTAATAACCCCATTTTAAATATTGTTGTAATACATTCCTGCCATGCTAGTACTTCCATATTTCTCTATTGTTAAAAGCAATTGCCCATTAAACAGCAAACAACAAAGCACTACTTTCCTCCTCCTAGCAGTCTTTGAAAATAGTCTTGTGCCTTTCTCTAAAACTTTATTCATAAGTTTCATAAGTACCACAAGGGAAGGGAACTTCTTTCTCACAGAGAAGCATAAGCCAGGGTAGGTAACACCAGGTGACAGTCAGAGATGTTTTCCTAGTGACAAGTATTATCCAGTAATGGCCAGAAGGAAAACAGGAGCTTTGTGGAACCTGAAAGGCCTCCTGCAAGTTTGTAACAGTTATCTGAATCATCATTTTTCTTCCCTTCAGCTGTAGGGAGAATGTGATCTATTAATATACTACCCTTGATGATGGCAAGACCAGCCCCCTGTAATGCACACAGGCAGGAAGAAGCATTCGCTTGGACAGCATTTATATACTACAGCATGGGAAATGATGGTCTGGACCATAAATAGACTCTTAATTGCCGTAAGTGCACAGCCTGAAGGGATGTGAGGGAAAAGTCCTTGAACTCCCTCCAATCAAGATGCTATAGTGGGTTCATTATAGAAACAACACAATTCAGACTTCATGTCTTGAGAAAATAAAAACTTACCACCTTTGACTACTGACCATCTTCTGGAAAAACCTGCAGACCCTGAGGAGTCTAAAATATATCAAACTTAGGAGCAATTCTGAGCATACCAGAAGACAGATTTATTTGTCAGAGTAAGTTTTAACACCTTTAAAATCTGAACGGTATTTTTTCCAACAGTATTTGTAAGACAAAATACAAAGGCATGAGGGACTCAAGAAAAACAGTACCTTGAAAAAAAAGCTCTATTCTTATTAAGAGTCAGCAATTGTGACTATCAAGTTATCTAAATTTAAAAATATGATTGTAAAGATGTGTTACTTTAGCCTCCAAGAAGGTAAAAAAAGGAAGAATGTTATTGTAGAAATGTTAACAGAAAACAGCATGCAAAAAAAAGAAAAAGAGTGAAGAGTGCTGCAAATCAAGTGACATATCATAAATCTAAGCAGGCAATTTATGAAATCCTTGTTGAAAATCAGTGTGTCATTCCCTTCATTTCAATGTCACCATTACCCTGCAAATATAGAACAGTTAAAGCTAATTTTTCCCGCAAGAAAAAAAAATGTGGCCTCAGAACACTACTAAGAAAATATGACAGATTGGATAGAATTAGGTTAAGGGGAAAAATAAATTCTGGAGGGCAAAGCCTCTGCAAGCTTGTAACAAAAACACACAAATCTCAAAAATTGCACTGGGGCTGGACCCTCACTTCAGAATTTCAGTGCTGTTGCAACTGAACACCATGCTTTTGCACTAGCCCAAGTAAAAAGAAAATGTCACTGCCCTTTACTGAACCTGTTTTGAGTGTGGATTTCAGAGAAACCCAGACTCAGTGCCACATGAGTGATGTATTCCTCATTGTACACATCCCAACACGCTGGCCCCTCCACACCCAGAGTCTCTTTCAGATCTACACTTCCATATCTATTTACTTATGTTGAAAGAGCTGCAGTTCTCTGATTGTTCAATCCCTCTGAACAAGCAAATAATGAGCAATTTTTTTCACTAGACTTGCTACAACTCCTATGACCATCTGAAAACTGATTTACAATATCACAGATTGGGCAACATAATCATGGCAGCTAACGATAATAAATAATTATTGTTGCCATCTGGGCGCTTTGAGAAGCATCCTTCTGAAGTTTGTGCTTCAGTTTCTACTGGAATAGAACTTGTACAAAAGTAAAGAACAAAAACAACAACAAGAAGTTAAATTTACATTAAGAGAAGAATAGCTGATAATTTGGAATCTTCAAGGGGAAGCACTGACATTAATTTAAATGCAATTTACACAGAAATATTCATGAAATTTTGTAGCTATTTTTTAGCTTGTCAAGTATATTGATGTCATAGAATAGTTTCCTGATTATCAGTACTTCTTCTTGCAACAGTATACATCACATCATCTGAGAGACAAGGGGTTGTTTTGATACCTTTTCCCTACCTCTATGAATCCAGTTATCCTTAAAGCTGACAGTTGCAGCAGGTATTTAGCATTTGGAGTGTATTTCCCTTCATTGTTCCATTCACTGTGGTTTGCAGGACAGGCTGATAATATTGTATGAAATGTTTAGACCACCTTCAGCACTGTGCTGCTCGTAGGCATGACAGGGCAGAGCAGCCCTGCTCTGATGCGCAGCATTGAGCATCAGCCCATTGCTGTTAGTCACACACTGCAGCACCGCTGAGCAGCCACCAGTGCTAATGAATGACAGATTTGGAAGCAGGGAGAGGTGGCCTTTTGCTGTTCTGTGGCTACCCCTGCAGGCAAGGAAGACACAAACTTTGGCTCCTGAAACAGAGGTGCTTGGAGACTATGTAGCATCCAGGGTTGTGAGCGGAGATTCACCCATTGCTCATCACAGTCATAGCAGATATCTCTGAGGCATCAAGCAAGCGAAAGAGTGAACTTGCTCATGTGGGTAGCTGGAGGTCAAAGCCTTCCTCAGAGATGAGCCACAACTATAGGAATATTACAGGCCTATTTTGAGAGAAACAATGAGGGTGAATATGATTTTTTTGTAGCCTTGTCAACAGGTTTAAAAAAGGTCATGGGAGAGAGATAAAATGTGCACGACACCCACAGAGCATGCTCTTCGTTCCACTGAAGCAGCAATGCAATTTCTGTCCCTGTACACTGATTTCATGATCATCAGTGTAGTGTCAATTTGCCATAGCAGAGCTGATCAGAGACCATAACTTCAGAAAATGTTTTCATGAAACAGGCTAATTCCCTGTTACAGCTGTTTGTTTCATGGGGGTTCACCTAAACAATGAGTCATCATTAGCCCTCCAATTTATTTCAATTACTTGATCAAATGCAGCATAAATAATCCAATTAGTATATTGTCATTTAAGCAGGCCTGCATAATGTTTTTTAAGAAAAAAAAAAAAAAAAGAGAGAAAAGAAGAAGAAGAGAGAGTCCTGCCTGGAAGCAGCATACTTTGAGTGAAGTGCTATTCGGCTCTGATTTTGCAAGGATGACATTTGGTTTGTTGTGAGTTTTCACAAGTAGGGCATTCCAAAGTTTAACTTCCTTGCAACCAAAGTAATGCCCTGACACCCTCTCAACTGAGAACTTGCCTCCTCCTGGGCGCCCTCACAGATTCCTCTGTCTTGTACACCATGTTAATTTTGCATTCGATACCTGTAGTGGAAGGCTCTGTCCTTGAAATAAGCAGAGAGGGCAGTGTAATGGCTTGATCATGTTGGACATAATCAGTTTACTCTGAAAAAGGAAGCAGATTTTCACTCCAGTTCCTATCTCATTTTCATAGCAAAACACTGGCTGAAAACTATGTCTAGGCAGCAGCTTTCAAATTTGACTTGCAGGGCAAGGAAATGCAGCTTGGGAAAATCCAACAGCTGATTGTAAGGTTCAGCTTTGTCATCTCTCTGGGCTGAACTGATGTCCATGAGCACTAGGGCCATGGAAATGGGATTAAATTCACCAGGCCTTGCACTTCTTCAGGCTCAACCCCTGGGAGCCAGAAACTTATTTTTGGATGCAGGACAAGAACAGACCCTCCTGCATCAGATGGAAGAGCCTGGCACAGTCTTCACTTCTACCACCTCTGCTCGCCTTACAGTATCCAGACGTGCAACATCCCCAGGCGACCTCACCACAGCCTTCTGATCACCTGGGAAGGAACAGAAAAGAAACCTTTACCAGGTCAAGTTGTGAAGATACTGAGCCAGGCAAAGGCTGGCTGTTGCGCCCAATGGAGAGGCGAGCAATGAGGAGTCTCCTGCAACTGCAGCTCCCAAGCCAGGGGTGTCCCAGGGGTCTCCCTGGGAGTTGCCACGTGGTGTACTATAGGGTGTTTATTATTCATATATTGTACAAAGGAGGTTGTCATAGAATCATAGAATGGTTTGGATTGCAAGAGACCTTAAAGATCATCCAGTTCCAACCCCCCTGCCATGGACAGGGGAGATCCACTAGATCAGGTTGCTCAAAGCCCTGTCCAACGTGGCCTTGAAGACTTCCAGGGAGGGGGCAGCCACAACCTCCCTGGGTAACCTGTTCCAGTGTCTCACCACCCACACAATAAAGAACTCTTCCTAATATACAATCTAAATCTACCCTCCTTCAGTTTGAAACCATTTCCCCTCCTCTTATATTTACATGCCCTTGTAAAAAGTCCCTTTCTAGCTTTCCTTCAGGTACTGGAAGGCTGCTAAGAGGTCTCCCTGGAGACTTCTCTTCTCCAGGCTAAACAACCCTTTAAAGAATAATTATGGTGTTGACTATGGCAGAAGAGGACAGGGATGGGCTATTACAGAAGAGAAATTAGGACCCAAGCTAAAGCACCCAAGAAGCCCTGTTCAGCTGGAAGTGAGAGTTGTCCCCCCAGTCACCCCTTAGTGCACACTAAGAAGGTTTTATTTCTTTGCTCCTAAATTTTTTATGTGGAAAACAGCTCTTTGGACTCCCTGAGGGCTCCTCAGGGCAATCATCTACTCCCCCTGCTTTCCCTACCCATGCCAGCAAGTCTAGCAAGGCTGTCCCAGGGATGCAAAATGACAGCCACAGTTCAGCAGCCCCTGCACTGGTGATGGCATTTTCACACGCTCTGGATGCAGGTTTCCACAGCTGTAAGGCACAGTGGGGTGCTGATTGCACAGCAATGGTAAAGTGAGCAACTCACCCTTGCCAGCAAAGCTGTCTTACCTCTGGTGGCTAGTGACAAAAGCCAATAACACCTGACAGGCTAGTGTCCAATGCTCACTTTTTAGCTAGTTGTTTAATTTACAGCTTTTCAAACAAGTTTGTCTACTTCACACTGCTCACTCGGAGTCACGATTTCGTTCTATTTGAGTCAATGAGAGTATTTCTACCCATATTAGAGGGCAGCACTTCAGTCAGGTAGTAGGTCTATCTCTAAGGAGTATCACTTAAATAATTTATGACAAAAACCTGTGCTGCATTTACTGGAGGGAGAGAGAGCTGGAAGCCTACAGAGCTATTGGACAGGGTTCCTTCTTAATGTCCTTGATGCTGAGGGTGGGTCTACCAGTACAATGCAGTACCATGTGGAGCTGCTCGAAATAACTGCGCATCAGAATGAATATACTCACCGCCATGGAGATCTCTGCTTCGCCTAATTAGCACTGCCGAGAAGCAGGGCTTATTAACCTGGGCAGAGCGCCACAAATTCATGGCTATCTTGCTTCCAGCACTTCAGCAAACTCATTAGTGCTGTCTTGGGCATCGTTGCACAGAAGCGAGTTTGTGAATGAAAATCTGAAGAAGGGAAGCCATCTGATAAATGCTGCGGCTCTCTGTGGCCCTGATTAGGAGTTGTTCAAAAACTGGGAGGTGGGGAACCACATCCATCGTGAATCTGAGTCATATGCTGCATGTAAGTTTTGCAAAATGGAGGGCTTGTTCCCCCTGTCTCCCCTGGCATGAGTTCCCAGAAGGATACTCCTGAAAATTGTTTGCCACAACATGTAGATCCTGGTACACACTCCTTGGACTTTCACATCAAGATGCAAAAGATCGTTCGAGGTTTCCTATAATCACCTGAGGAAAAAGTCTCCCTCTAATAGACCACTTTACCTTCCTAATGATGACCATTGTCTGATAGCAATAGCTGACCTAAAAACAGAAAGAAAGAAATATCATGTGTGCTCTCATTATATCCACTGAAGTAGTTATGGTGCCATTTCATGGAAGAAATATGTAGGTGATAATAACCTTACCAAAATGAAATTAAATGGTGCTGTCACTAATTCCATTTAATGCTCTAACGGCATCCAGGTTAGATGTGCTTATTAGTTCATAACATTGCTGATTATAATTTTTAATCTCAGAAAAATCTCTCCACAATGAGAAACTAACATAATGAGTTGGTAAGAAAACAACACACTTCTCAAATAATTATTCTGAATGACAATCATGTGTGTGCCATGGCAGCAAACTGTCCAACACTCTTGCCCTTCTGTGCCTTCCTCCTAGTTATTTGTGGTATGCTTTCATATTTCCCTATAAATACCACACCTTATCACTTTTACTCTATTTTAAAGGAATTTTAAGGGAGATTATGTTCTTTTGACATATTGCACCATCTCTTAGAATAGTTGAGATGTTCTAAAATTTCAGTATGCTGTTATTCCAGAGTAGCTCATCTGGACATCATACAGAGACAAATAAGAGGCTGAAAAAAATAAGTCATGTATGAAGATTAATCTTTACAGTAAAACAATGTTGTCAACAAAATAAACAGCTTTCTGACATACTTTCATTTGAGTTGACTTTGAATTTCAGAAACAAAAAAGCAAGACATGATTCCATGGAAAACATGTTTTGCTTTTCCCCATGTTTTCACCTAAGAGGAAAGGGTGTATTTAAGAAGTCACCCTTCTATAGGAATAGTCCATTGTATATAAAGGCAATAAATTAGTAGGAAGGTTAATGCTATTAACAAATATCAACAGTGCTACATGAAAATAACTTTATCAAGGGGCCTTTAGTACTCCCAGCACCAACAAAAAGATACAGAAAACAAAACACAAGTTTTGACAACAATGCTAAATGATCTGGAATTCTTCAGGTTCACAAAAGGATAGATAGAAAACCTTAAAATCATTAAAAACATCAGAGATCATTTCCAAGGAAGAACAACCTAAACTCTTAATTTCACTGCTCAAAACAATATCTCTAGGTGATCAAAGTGTAAAATATTATTATTCTTTTGATTTTCAGAGAGCTCAGCTACCTACAACATATCAACAGCAATCAGCTATTTCTCTTCTTTTCAGTGGAGGCAGTCAGTTCCATATGCAACATGTCAGAAAGCCACCAGGAGATCAGGTCTTCAAAAAACCACTGTTGACTGTAGCTAACTTCATCAAGACTGAAAAATGAAATAAAACATCGGTGTCTAACAAATGACGTATTCAGATGCCTGATAGCATTGCATCTGTAATGATCTGTATAAGTGAGGTAAGATTTGTAGGAAGTTTTATCTCTTAGTAGACCTAAGAGACTGAAAGCAACAGAGAATGCTTTCAGTCTCACATGCTTGTCTCATGTCAGTTGTTTCATGCTTCTGGACTTGCATTTAGCTTTAGAACCTTACATTTTGGACTGAGAAAGGATTTGTGTCATTTTTTCAGGCTTTATCTGTTAGTGTCCCCACAGATGTTGATTTCTTTAAGTCTAAAATCTGAGAAAGTTTGTCCTTTCCCCTAACCATGTTTCTGAGCATAATGACCCCTTGGTCTATCATGTCCAAATTGTATTACTGTATTTGAATCTGATGACAAGTATCATATCCCAGCTTTCCAGGAACTACCATCTTTCTCAATAGATGATGTCATGACAGTGACATCAATGACTTTAGACTCTGATCATTTCAGTGTTATTTTTATAAGTATCAGATCAATAAGGGCAAATGCAGACCTGTGAGCTATCAGGTTTATGTCCAGCTCCAGACAATGCAGATCACAGAGCTCAAAACAAGGTGCAAAACAACTGAGAACAGAGTATTTTTTGTTGTGGGAAATCAAACACACCTCCTGGATCCTACGGATATACAAGGGTTTCTCAAGACACTAGACAAGATAATTGAAGAAAAATTCACCAAGGAGTATTAAAGTTACTTATGTCATTGTTGTGGTTCAACCCCAGTCAGCAACTAAGACCCACCCAGCCACTTGCTCACTCCTCTCGGTGGGATGAGGGAGAGAATCAGAATTAGAAAACTCATAGATTGAGATAAAGACCATTTGATAAGTAAAGCAAAAGCTGTGCAAACAAGCAAAGCAAAACAACGAATTCATTCACCCCTCCCCATGGGCAGGCAGGTGTTCAGCCATATCCAGGAAAGCAAGGCTCCATCATGCGTAACAGTTACTTGGGAAGACAAATGCCATCACTCCAAATGTTACCCCTTTCTCCTTCTTCCCCCAGCTTTATATGGTGAGCATGACACCATACAATATGGGACATCCCTTTGGTCAGCTGGGGTCAGCTGTCCTGGCTGCGTTCCCTCCCAGCTTCTTGTGCACCCCCAGCCTACTCGCTGGTGGGATAGGGTGAGGAGCAGCAAAGACCTTGACTCTGTGTAAGTGCTGCTCAGAAATAACTAAAATATCTCTGCGTTATCAACACTATTTTTAGCACATATCCAAAACATAGCCCCATGCCAACTGCTATGAAGAACATTAATTCCACACCAGCTATAACTTGCACTGTCACTTAGGATTTTGACCCATAGGTGGTTGTATAGCTGCAGGCTCCTTATCCTCTCCTATCATTGCTATTGGCCATTGTCAAATACAGGACGATTCACCTCTGCTCTGACACAGCACTGCCACTTGTATGTGTTAAACTGAAAGAGAAAATGGCATAAATCTGTAACATGACTATTTGATGGAAATCTGCAAAACTTCTCTCTTCCCTGCAGCCTTCTGAGGTATGAGTGACACGAACATCTCCATTGATCTCAGCACTACTCTCCAGCCCTGGGTGGCTGTGTAACCAGGTTGTTTCCTTTTGCTTCAGAGGCTTTCAAAGAACCTGCATGAACTGCAAAGCAAATCAACTACAAACTACCTTTTAATGATGGCCATAATTTAAAATAAAAAGAAAACAAATGTCACAGTTTAACACTGGGCTAACAATTAAACTAATGTCAGATGCTCTCTATTAACTCTCTCCCTTCCCAGAAAGGGAAAGGAAAGGGAATAAGGGAGAGAGACTTACGGATTGCAAACTAAACTATACAACTTTAATGAAACAGTAATGATGAAAAAGAAAATAATGAGATAAATACAAATATATACAAAACCAATATCATGACCCAACCCCTAGTAACACATTACAGGACAGCCCTGAAAAGTCCCAGACTGGGCTCCTGGAGTCAGCAGCAGATGGGAACTGGATGCAGGGATGCACAGAGTCAGAAATGCATGGATTGGGATCAAGGGCAGACAGACAGAATTCTCCCAGGATGCTGACCATGGACAAAGAGAGCTTGACCCTCAAGATCCCTCAGATTTATACCAAGTATGATGCATATTGGATGGAATACTTAATTTGGTCAGGTTTGGTCACCTGTCTGGTCCACTCCTCCCTGTATTAGGGTCACAGGTGTGACCCCTTTCTTTCCTTTTGTTTCTGGACCATAAGATGTTTAGCAGAACCAAGCAGTGGCCTTAGTTCTGCATACCATTCTCCTGCGGTAACTATAAACATTGAGCATTATCAGTCCTAGAGGCAGACACTGACTGAAAAACGTGCCATTAATTTCAGCAAGTGCAGCTACTTAGAAGAGACTTAACTGAAAAGTAAAATTACTAAAAAAAAATTGGTTCTGTCCTGGCTCGAACCAGGACAACAAAACAAAAACTCTGCCAGTAATATTACCTAAAAGGGGAGAAAAAATAAAAAGTCTATGAAATCTCTCAACATCTTCAATTCAGTTCAACCTCTGAGTTGATGTGCATCAGGATAATATCCCTGAGTAGATTTTGAATTGCTCGTGACAAAGGTACATTTCTGCCAGTTGGTACTGTTATTTTTGTCACTTATCCTGTCTCCCTGTTCTCTCCATGCGACAAATGATGCCAGTCACTTGTTTGCCTCTTTCATAACAGTTTCTGTATCTCGTTTCAGGCCAACTTTCTTAACATTTTTTTTGCATAATTTTCTGCAGTTTGAGGACAAGACTACAAGACTTTGGGAACCAAGGCACTTTTTTACTCCCTATGGACCAGTTTTTCAGGGCACAGATATTCTTTTGTCAAGCTTCATAGCAAGCCTCAGAGAGTGGTAGGGAATAAAAAAGGGAAAGAACAGAGATATATAATTTGCATTAACAGTATGGTTTTCCTCTTTGTATTTCAACTTTTTGTCTGTTTTCTGGGGGGTTTATGACTCTGTAGGTCATAAGCAATCCAATGAAAATGGAACTGTCCTTATCTACCTGAATAGCACCCAGCATAGCTAGCCATCACCTGTGACTGTGGTTTCTGTGGCTTTGTAGCACATTTTCCCACTGAAGACCTGATTATGTAAAAAGATACAATTTTGTCAACATCTATATCAATCCTAAACTCAAAATATTCCCACTCTGTGCTATCCACCTCATTTACTGAAAAAAAAACCTTCTGTAGTTTAGTCCATTTTCCCTATGGAAATGAAGCTAGGTGTTCAGTCTATGTGTTTGTCTGCGTGTCTTTCTCAGCATCTTTGGAATCTACAGGTTGATTTTAATGCAATTTGACATCAATCTGAAGGATAATTGAGTTTCTACAAAGTTCATTAAAACAAACAGATGGCCAGAAGCAGAAAAAGGATTCCATTCATATCCCACCACCTCCCTGGGCAACCTATTCCAACCTAATCACTCTTACAGTGAAAAAAATTTTCCCAATGTCCAATCTGAATCTCCTCTGCTGCAATTTAAAGCCGTTTTCTCTCATCCTTTCACTATGGGTATGGCAGAAGGGACTGACCCCTGCCTCACTGCAACCTCCTTTCAGGGAGTTGTAGAAAGCGATGAGGTCCCCCCTGAGCCTCCTCACCTTCAGACTGAACAACCCCAGCTCCCTCAGTCATTCCCCATAAGACATATTTTCCAGTCCTTTCACCAGCTTTGTTGCCCTTCTCTGGACACGCCCCAGCAACTCAATGTCTTTTTGAAGTGAGGGGCCCAAAACTGAACACAATACTGAAGATGTGGCTTCACCAGTATATACCTTGAATGGAGACCAAAGAAAAAAGGTTTAGATTAAGTTATTCTTTTCTCACTCCTCCTTTCTCTTGATCAGTCAAAAGATGCAAATCCAAGGGACGTCAGGCCTCAATATTTCCAATGCTTATAAAACACTCTTCTGTTTTCTACTTAGCATTGCAGAGCCCAGCACTCGGCATCCAGCAAAAACAGAAAGGGATGGCATATATTTTGGCTCATGCTTCCTGATAGATAGATAGATAGATAGATAGATAGATAGATAGATAGATAGATAGAACATGAAAGCCTAGGGATGATCTATGAATGAAAGTTAACATAGATAGAGAGTGCAGTTACTTAAATTATTTACTGGCCTGCTGTTTATGGAAGTGGATCTTGGCTGCTCTCAACCTTTTAGCTGTCCTGTAATATGAGAAGTAAATTGTTGGTGATTACAATTATGCATGAAGTTTCAACATGCTGCTTATAGACTAAGCTGCTGGTATTGACAAATCACTTTTCTTCTTATAAGGAGGTGAATGCAATTTAAGTTGCAGACACTGCCCTTTAGCAAGCTTCGACTGAAGATCCCCACTTTGATTTACTTTGATATTAAAACTTTAGTTTTACATATATGAAAACTAAAAAGGAAAACCCTACAAGCCTTTGATTGTATGAATATCACTTATTTTTCTTTTTTCATTATTTGAATGACTTGCAGGCAATTAGGAATCTGCCAGAAGGATTTCTATATGGCCAGATTGTACATTATGAATTTATGCAGAATACCATTTACTCACATAACTAGTCCTGCTGATTTCAGGAGGACTACTCATAGGAGTAAAAGCTACTCTGCTTATGGAGTTCTAAATTCCTATCCCAGGAGTATCATCTTTCCGGAATGAGCCGTTAGTCTTCATTTTTTTCCTTGCTTTAGGCAGAAAACTGAACTGAGAGTGTGAGCTATCTTAATTAAATCTGATCTGAGGCTTTTCTTTTCTAGTTAGCTCATGCATTCTGATATGTAAGTTATACCCTAATCACTCCTCAGCATAGTCTTCTGAACGATGGTATCTAAATATAATAATTAGTGCAGAAGGGAAAAAATTAGTTCAGACTAGACAATATAAGAGAAAGATAAACTCCAGGTGGCATGGTTATTTTTTTAAAGTCAAAAAACAAATTCTTCACTGGGAGGCAACCCTCATAAATTAGAATTCTATTTATAATGTGTCAGTGACATTTTCATATCTATTTATTTTAATGCCTAGCAGCATTTAAAAATTAGTTGAGGTTGTGTTGCCATTACAAAGGTTAAATGAAGAGATTATGACTTGCACAGATGTTTATGGTTTGGGTTGATAGCTCTGGGACATCCCATTCTGGAGGCATTGTGTTCCAGTTCATTTTAACAGTAATTAGAAGTACCCCCGTAACGAGGTGCTCACTGCTGAAAACAACTTCATTAGTTTGGGTGATTTTATTGGTTTCCTTTAGGGTGAAGAATGAGTGTTAATAGTTGTAATTTAATAGGAAAATTACTGAAGCAAGGAAGATTCCACTGAATCTTAAATGAGGCATTAGACAGACGTTCCTTTTCCAAATAATGAAATATAAGGGAAGAGCAGCAACCTTAAGAATTATCATATGAATGCGTTTACCCTAGAACAGATGAGCTATTTTGTTTAAATATTTTAAATATTGTTTGAAGTTGTTAGAAACCTATAGAGAAAATATCTATTAGCTTAACAAATTCCAAGGACATTTGGCTGCACGCTTGGGCATTTGCACACATTGCTACTCCGAACAGAAAGCCTGCCAGTCAGAAAGGTTGTGTTCTCTTTCAGAGAGGGAGAAGGATTTTCTTTCCCTGGTAATGTGATATTGCTCATCACAGAGCATCTTCTTTAAGGAACCAACAGCTCCCACAAGGCAGAGCTGCCCCAGTTACATTGAAGCCCACGCCTTTAGGGGGTTGATGGATTGGTGGCAAACTTGCTCAGCTGCCTGAGCTGAGCTGTGTAAAGCCACATCCCTGCGAGAAACTTCCTTTCTCTGGAATAGGATGTGTTACCTGCTGTTGGCCTAGGGATCATCTTCTTCCCTGGGTGGACACGTATTATAAATCACAGCTAACCTAATCTCTGCCCTCCAGCTCCTGTGGAATCCTGAATCAGTATGTTCTCCAATAGCTTGTCTGGAGGCCTTATCTGACTCTCCTTTCTGCATTCCCTTCCTCCTCTCAAGTCTCCCTTCTTCTTCAACTCCTAAGGAATCCTCAAAGGCCTCTCTGATGGGATGATGGTCTCAAGAAGGGGTAGATAGTATGAGAGTGCTCTGTGAAGACGCTGTCATGCCTCTGTGACCTCCTGAGTAGTTAGCTCAGGACTCTGGCCAGAGAAAAACATCTTGCTTGATAAAGTAATCCAAAGTCACAAACGCAAACACTCCTTCTGAAGAGATTATCCACTAGATCACAGCCAAGGTCAGGGCAAAGATAAGCACATCCTCTGCCTAAAGAGAAGCTATGTTTCCTTTACTAGAAATGTGAGACCCAGATTTACGAAATGAAGCCACCTTTGTCAGACTTTCTGACCTTGAGAAATTAAACAATACATGGTTCTGGAAGGAGGATGGGAAACATCATTGGAAGAAAGCTGCTAATAAAATCCCTATCAGAGTTTAAGACTTGGAGAAGGTTTAAAGACCGCTTACTTCTGCATCTCCACACAAACTGTATCAGAAGAGTAGTTTTATTTCTGACAATAGATGTTTGTGAAGCACTTGATGCTTTCAGGAGCTTTCCAGTAACAACAGATGTGGCTAACTAAAATTGTATTAAAGTGCACTCCATATAAAATGACAAATACAAAAAACCTATTTTTAAAACAGAAAGTATAAAATAAAGGTGTAAATAGAGAAGGAACTCAGGTGCAAAATAGTCTCTGAGAAGAGACTGTGAATACATATTCAGACAAAAACATTTATAGACACCTCTGAGAATTACCAGATGATGCAGCAAGAATCTGAAAAATGCCAATACACCTAAATAACAAAGTCATAGAGCTCAACTCAGAGTTTGTGCTGTTATAAAACAGCCAAAGGCCAGCCCTGGAAAAGAGGGGTGTATTACAGTGGTTTCGACACTTTTCAAGCGTTAATGGGTGCCAGAATATGTCAACAGCATGAAAAAAGAGGATGGCAATCAGTAAAACAGTATTAATTATACAATTTATTTTCTGATAGAGTTAAATTTGTTGAAAGCATTGAAGAAAAGACAAAGCCAAAAACTACGACATCTTTGTCACGTACCAGCTAAACAGGGGGGAAAAAAGCAGTTATCTTGATGGATATGGTTCAAGGAGCCACTTGAGAAGATAGCTAAACTATATTGCTAACATTTCCACACACAGCCTTTGTTAATATATCTTCTCTGTAACAGATAAGAAACAAGCAGCATAAAACTAGAAAACAAATTAATATTAAAGTATTTCTACTGCTAACATTTAACATTCTTCAAAGATCATAACAAAGTTGTGTTCAACTGTACTCAACTATTCTGCTTATTGCGAAGAAAAGCTATCTAGTAAATACTTTTATGATCTGGGAGTGATCCAGCTGTGTGTAATCATGTTTGAAATGAAAGTCTCTTGTTGTGATGATTGTACTCCAATGGTACTGCATATTCTGACATATTATTAAATACTGGTATAGCTAATATCTCCTGACTCCGAATTCATTAAAAAAAAAGTTTCAGAGCCCTTTTTCTGTGAAGGCAGAAAGAAAAAATTCAGCTCGAATTTCAACACTCAGAAATTATTTAATGAAAGGAAACCCAAGAAGTAGCATCAAAAAAATGCTTAATTAGAGATTCCATAAAGAAGGTTTTTGCCACCTACAAATAACACAACTAGGAAGAACGAAGTATGTGAATGTTATACTTGATCTTTGCAGAACTCAAGAAAGTAGAACCAAATGTGTGCATTACTCTCCTCTGAAAATCCTTCTAGCCTAGACAGATACAAGATAAATTTAATAATTCATGTCCAGATCAGAAAGGGGGAAAACAATTAGTCTTCTAATATTGAAATGTGCACCAGTTTGAGATGCAGATGTGGATGGACCTCTGTACATGCAGCACAAGTGACTTTTAAAAGTCCTAAAGGGTCTGGAGAGGCCAAAGAAAAAGACTGCATTCAGCTGAAGGTAAAGCTCTAAGAACAAACACCCACTGCCATGTATGTAAAAATAAGAGCTTTCATTGTCATGCTGCTCCTTAGTGTAAGAAAAAGAATACCTCACCACCTTTTCTTTCCCCCTTCCCTCCTGACTGAAGGATCCTGGCTGGGCTGCAGAGTTCCTGGAATTACACAGAATCAACTCAAACTGGGCCCAGAAGAAGGGGGCTGTCATGTGGTACTTTCAGCACAGAGCAATCACAAAACCCTGTGAGCCACCTTACACTGCATGTTTGCTCCCAGGGAACAAGCTCCTTATCTCTGGTTTTTGGGGATTTATTGAAGGCAAAAGATAGAGTCCCACCAAATCCCCAGCACAGTACAGAAAAAACTTGCTGGCTGCATGACTTCTTAATTTGCTACAACCAGCTACTTCAGTGTCTTCCTGTATATTTCCACACCAAAAACTACAGAATCACAGAATTTTAGGGGTTGGAAGGGATCTCATAAGCCCATCTAGTCCAACCCCCCTGGCAGAACAGGACAACCTAGAACAGGTCACACAGGAATGCATCCAGTCGGGTTTTGAATGTCTCCAGAGAAGGAGACTCCACAGCCTCTCTGGGCAGCCTGGCCCAGTGCTCTGTCACTCTGACAGTGAAAAAGTTCTTCCTTATGTTCACCCAGAACCTCCTATGTTTCAACTTGCACCTGTTCCCCCTTGTCCTATCACTGGACATCACTGAGAAGAGCCTGTCTCCATCATCCTGACCCTCACCCTTTACATATTTATAAACATTGATGAGGTCAGCATTCTTCTTTTCAGCTCCTGATTTCTGAAAAAATGTAGCTAGGGATTTTTTATCTTCAATAGTTTATGGAGTTTTCTAGAAGCCACCTAAAATATTGCCTTCTACAATTCTTTGAATCTATGTAAAGTGGAATAGGTTTCAGATAGACAACTTTTGAATGATACAATATAGCACAGAGAAGACAACAAAAAATTATCTCATTTGTTGTTAGAACAGACACAGAAAATAAATTGTAAAGGTAGAAGTTGCAGGCTTCTCCCATCCATCAGATATAGTGTGGGTTTTTATGCTAGGCAATGAGAGATGACTCCATTAGACATGCACAGTTTGAAAGTGCCATCTGAGGTAGTCACCCTATTATCCTGCTGTAGTCAATGAGAAGCAATAGGCATTTTCAGTATATGAGTCACATGACCTGTTTTAGAGAGCTGCTTCAGACTGAGATGAATTGAGGTTTAAAAGCAACTGTTTCTGTCTGCTGACCATAAGGGAACAGGAGACAAGTTCATATTAAGGCATTTAAATTTGACCAGGTAGCTCCTCCTCCAGGTTTCCAAAACATAAAGTGACTTCATTCAAGGAGACCTGTGCAGGGTCATCACTGTTTGTGCCAGCTTGCAGGCCATGGGCAAATAAATTCATCTTCTACTGTCTCTTCCAAACTCCACCACCTCCCACAACTTGTCATCCTCAATCCATATTTCATGTAGAAACAGGCAACTAGGTTTTCAGATACTCTTCAGACATCCTCCTTGTTCTTTTCAACCAAATATGGGTTACTAGATAGAGAACTGCATACTTTATTAATATTGTACTTCATTGCATCAAGTATCTTCAATGGACTTATAAATAGAAACCAAAAACTGTCTTCACCAAGGGAGGAACTTAAAATTTCTGCAAGGTACTCACTCTGCTCTTACTCATTAGCCTTGACAAACAGGGAGTTTACTAGACTTTTTACTGTGCAAGTTTATCTGGCTTCTTACACATAATCACCTAGGTGGGTGAAAAAAAATGGTTACCCAGAAAGGATGTGCAGTATCCATCCTTGGAAGCTGTGAAGACCCAACTGGATAAAGACCTGAGCAATCTGGTCTAATCTCATAGCTGACCTAACTCTAGATCAGAGTAGAGACCTCCTGAAGTCTCTTATAAACTAAATTGTGCTATGTCCCATTCTGGTTTATTACACAGGTCCAAAAAATGACAAAGCCAAGAAAAAGGGGGAAAAAATCTATTAAAGGCCTTTGAATTGGAGATTTTAGTCCCCAAGTTCCAAAATTATGAAAGTTTGGATTTATACCAGTATTGATATATTCTTGCCCTAACACTTTTCCCTAGTAATTTGTCATTTACCATGGTTGGAGACAACATACAGGACAGATAGACCTTTGGTCTGACAAAGTAGGGCTTTTCTGATGACAGACATATGGGAAAACGAGGTATTGTGTATCTGTCAAGCCCAACAGTAGTATCTTGCCAGAGGTTTCCATGGAAGCAGCATGGCATAGTTCAGTGTCAAGAGTGGTGCATAAATAATGCTTTCAGAATACTCAAGCTGCAGATTATTAGAAAGATAGAAGAAAGTTCACATCACAAATCATACTGTATGGCAAGGAGGTAGTCAAAAGACAAACTGCTGCAGCATGCAAAAAACCCCACAAGGGTTCCACAATGTTAAATGTAAGTTTACAGCTGCAACTAAATTCATCTCCTGAGTGCAGGAGTAACAGAACAGAAACTATCCTCAAAAAAGTTTGAGTTCTAATTTAACAATCTCAAAGATTGCATCTATTCAGTGTTTTAGTCTGGATCATAAGTACACGTATGATGTAACCACCTTTGCTTCCAGGCTTCAGTTTGCATGGCAGAGCAGCCTCAGAGGGCAGCTGGCTTCCTCACCAATTAAGCCAAGCTGGAAGCTGCATCTCCTGCATACCAACCACAGGTGAACATTGAGCTCACAAGGTGGTCCAATGTAAAATCTCAAAAATGCATACAGTGCGGACATCAGGACGTCTGCAGGAGGTAGAGCTGTGGAGAGCAACTCCATAGATTCACCCCTGTTGCTGATATAAAGATAGCCAGAGATGCTGAACACCTAAGAGAAAAGATAGTAAGGAAAGAGGTCCCCAAGATTAGATTCAGGGATTCATCCCTCTGGAGTAAATAGCTGCAGCTCAAAAACTTGGGGCACTTGGAGAACACTCTTTCAGGATTCTTGCTGCTTATTAATAGTTTGTGAATTATTCCATTGATTCATATGCTCCTCACACTGGTCAATGGGGTGGCCAGTGACAGCAGACCCCGCAGGCAGAAGCCATCTCTGCCAGTAGCCTGCAGCCACCTTCTCTTTGCAAGGAGAGTGCTCATGATTCAGAAAACATCCCTGAAGTCACCCTATAATTGTCCTTTGCTGGCTTCCTCATACATATCTGTAAATGCACTATTTCAGGGAATTAAGTGAAGTAAGAGAAAAGAGTTGTGATTAGTTTTAAAACAATCACTGTGACTTTCAGTCAAATAAGTTAATTGCAGATGCTGAATGTTTAGGAAATTCCTCATCTTTGAATCTTCAATCACTTCTTCAGATGACTGTGTATTTATCACACTCCAAAAAGTAAAGAACAACAGATCTTGTAAACTCTGATACCACTGGGGGTCTGGAGGAGGAAAGCAGGTAGGGAGGATGAGGGACAGGGAAGTCAAACCCATTTACATATTTCTGGAAGCACTCAGGTGTGGTGGTGAGTGGCACCCTGGAATAATCAGAAGAAGCCCAAAGCAGAGCCTGGTCCAGCTGACCAGGCAGACCTGCAGAAAGCCTCTTCCAGCTGTGCCCAAGACTGCCAACAAAAATGAAGAAAAGACTAATCAGCAGAGGATTAGATGAACTGTTTAAGTCAACTGAATTTAACTTTTAGTATCAACTCCAAAGTGCTCCTTCAATTTTTATCAAGTCAGTGGTAGTTGGGGATGTTTACCATAGCTGACATCTCAGCAATCTTCTTTGTACATGAAGGTTTAGTTTATGAAATGTTAATTTTCAATTGTTTCAAGAAAATACTTAGAGGTCAACCATTTCATTCAATCCAGGATTTACCATTCAGATTTTTGTTCACTGAAATAACACCACGTGAAAAGTTAACTGCCTAGTGTGGAGCAAAATAATAATCATAGAATCATAGAATCCTTGGGGTTGGACTAGATGATCTTTCAAGGTCCCTTCCAACCCCTAGGATTCTGTGATTCTGTGATTATGGTTGGAAGGGACCTCCAGGGTCATCAAGCCCAACCTTTATCCCACCATATTCCTAACCATTAGACCATTAGACCATGGCCTCAAGTGCCTCATCAACCTGTTTTTTTAACACCCCCAGGGACGGTGACTCCACCACCACCCTGGGCAGCCTATTCCAGTGCCCAACCACCCTAGCACAGCAAAATATCCTTAAAAAATATCCTTAAAAAAATCCTTAAAAAATACTAGCCAAAGTTAGACCTGTGCTGGTGTATATTTATAGCAGCAATATAAATTACTATAATATTTTATTGCAAGTACCAGTATGAATAGCAACATTTGTTGTTGCAGACCTCAGTATGTCTGAACAAAAGATAGTATAAAATATCTTGCTAGAATGATTATTGACAAAAATATAATGGCTATGGTTTCAGATCAAGAACGTGTAACCACATCAGAAAAATTAATGCTTCTCCCTGGAATGCAAAAGACAAAAGTGCAAATCCCTGAACCGAATCACAACAGGGACTTGAGCCTGAATCTGTTCATCTGTGACTGAGTACTCAAATGATCAGTCTAGCCAGTTCCCTCAGCTGATCTTTGATGTCCCTGGGTTTTCAGGGATAATTGCAAAGCATCTTCATTTCATTCTGCAATGGAAAAACTGCTCTAAAATCCTTACTATTTCTAAAGAACTGGAAATGTTCTCTAACAGTGAATTTCCTTTCTCCCATATAAATATTGTTTAAGCTTGCTTTGAAAAGACCTCTGCAGCAGTAAGGATTCAGCTGGAGAGGTTTAAGAGAAATATCGTTGATAGTGCAGAACTCTTTTTGTGCTGTCATAAAGCCAGGAGAAGTCAATTAGGTCTAGTACTTCATTAATGATGTTCACAAATCACATTTATGGCAAGCCTCATATCTATTGCTCTGTTAGAATATGCCATTTGGAAAGACACCCTCATATGATAGCACTGTAGCTACTGCTGGGGTAATTAATTTTTACTTGTGCTCTGGAGAAACCAAGCAAAACTTTCTAAGACATTTGGCCAATTACACACTCTTTAGGGCAATGAAGCCTTTGCAGAAATCTTGGCTTTATACTACCACTATGATCAAAGCTTTAATGAAATTGCTTCATGACAGAAGCCACTGGACTATTGAGAAAAAGCTAAAAAAATAACTTGATGCACAATTATGAGTCTGCAAAAAGACATATCTTTCAGATTTCTGACTTTTTATTAATGTGCTCCACCAAGCAGCCTCCCCTGTGTACAATTGTAACAAATATTACAAGAACACCTTTTCCTTTTGATAAATGATAAAGGCCATCCATGGGATCTTCATAATGGGAGCATTGTATTCCCTTTGTTTTATTACAATATTTCCAGAGAAAAGGTGTTACTCTGTTCTCATGGGGCAAACTTGGAAAGACTAGAGTTCTTTTATGGATGCACCAGCATAAAAAAATACAGAGGAACCTGGGGAATTGCAGCTCTGATACATCCCCACTAAAATATGTGTCAGAGTATTGTAAAATAAATGGCAGTGAAGTTTAAACAGAACAATGAAAACTGTAGTTTAGGAAGAGACAAAACTGAAGATCCTTCCAGACTGTATGGCTCCGCTGTACACCCAGCCTGAGCCAACGTGGTAACCTCACACACACGCACAGCCCAGGTGCATGCAGTAGGGTGCTCAGCTTGCACAATTTCTTGCCTGTAGACTCATCTACAAAGTGCTTCTAAGTCACAGAGGATGTTAATGACTTTTTCAATATGCAAGCAGAAAGAATAAGGCACCTGCAGCACACAGACACACTGCAGCTCAGCTGAGCATCCTGAAATTCCTTGGAGATCATTAAGCGAGATTCATGTATCTCCTAGGTTAAAGACTACCATGGCACAGTATGAGGTTCCCGGGTCTTACAGTAACTTTCACATCCCTGATTAAGCCAACACACAAGTCAAGCTGCTGAGCTGCCCTGAACCACACACCACAGGTCAGCTCAGCAGGAAGTGCAAAGCAGCAGTGTCCGAGGCCAATGGAGACTGTAACAGGCCTGCAAAAAGGGAGAGCAGGGGAGTTCTCTAATAGAAAGTACAGCTTTGCTGTTGTTTTTAAGCCTGCTTTTTCTAAACTTGTTTTCAAAAATGTTTTTTTGAGATCCTCAAACATAACACACAAGTGCAAAACATTGATGACAACCTTTCCTCAACAGTGCAGAGACTCCAGTACAAAACCTTCACCCAGATTACGTCTCTTAATCTGCACTGTGCTGCATAGTTATCTATGAAGATGTTCAGGTGTGGGATAACTTAGAAAATATGCCAGGGTCTATACAAGGAGCCCAGAGGCACGTTTACCCTCTGGGCTGACTTCCCTGAGGTGCACTCCCAAGAACACAGGATGCAGTCAGTGGGTAGGCAAGCTGCTGGTCTGGATCTTGATGAAGATCTGCGTTTTGGTGATAGCAAAAGCCACCCTGCCTGACCTTTGACACAGATATCAAGTGGAGGAATTAATCATCTTACTGGCTATGACCCCATGGTAATTACATATAAATGTAAAAATAAATCACAGCTCTTTGTCAATGCTCTCTAACACAGAGTAGAAACTACATTGGTTTTGGTGTTTCACACATTTTCCAAAATATCCATATTCCAAAACATCCATATTCCCTTTCAGGAACGTGTTTTCATTATATTTGATTGTTTTGCCTTTACTAAGCAGGCTACAAAAAGCATAAGTAAAAATTCTGAAATATAAATGCATTTCCTGATTTGTGTTTCTTTTAATGCAAATTATTTAAAGAACAAATAACACATAAATTCATATTTACTTGTTTCTGTTATGCTTTTCATTTTCAGTCCAGGAGAGCAGTGTAAGGCAGCAAGGGACACAGGATGGTGCAGAAGGTGTCAGTGGTGACAGCTGCTGGAGACCTAGCAAGAGCATCTCATCAGGATACTAAGGGTTGCTACAGGAAGGAAATAAGGAACTAGAAATGTAGTCCTCATGAAGAATTGTATTAAAAGATAAAAGGGCTGATTCCTGTGCAGCTAGAGAGATACAGTGGTCCAGGGATCAGAGAAGAGCTTTTGAAGTCTAGACAGGGGCTCTCATCCCTGCTCTGCCACTCTTGGGTGACCCCGGTGAAGTGTCAGTTTGCTAATCTTCAGCCAGGCGAGTCTACTGCTGTATTTACTGTTAAAAACCTGCAGGTAAGCTACAGCTGAAGAACACAGCATAGCAATAAGTGGCACATCAAACCCTGCAGAGTTCACAAGGGTTCATCCTTCAGCTTTGCACTGATTTTCAGAGATGAGTCCATCACCCACCAGAGGAGAGGTGGAACAAGGAGCAACACTCAGCAACCCATATCACAGCCTGAGGGATGCTCAACCTATTAGCCAAGAGCTTAAGCCAAATGAGCCCCACATTCACAAAACACGTCTGCTGGAAGAACACAAGCTGCTACAGCAACAGAGCAGGCTCACACTTTGTGTTGCAGGGAAGCTACTGCAGTATCTACGCTTCCTGGAAGACTCATAAAAACCACCAGCAAGATACAGAAAATAATAATGTTTAATGTCGCAAAAGGTTATTAGTGGTCCTCAGTGTGTAATTGATAGGGGGCTTGACTTGTGGTAGGCCAGAGAGACACCCCTGAGTGTGGACCTCCAAGGCTTGGTGGGGGAGGGCTGCTTTGCTCCCCTTTTCAGTGACTCCCCGCCACAGAGGTCACTTAAGGCTCACCAGCTCCATGGCACCTGCCACCACTGGGAGGGTAAGAAATCCTCTGCAGCTGAATCCTCTCCTAATGGTAATGAGGCACTCAGAAAGAAAGCATTTACTTAGACAAACATCATCATCTGTCAAAGTCATGGCAATAATAAAACCTTTGTTGCCAGAATTCACTTACATTGAGTGATGGGTAGGTGGATTCAACAGCCATGAACTCTTAACTAAATGCATTTTTCCTATAAATTCCCCTGGTACATTAACTTTTACTGATAGCAAATAGCTGCCCCATCTCTAAGGAAACCCATATTAATCTTACAAACCTGCAGGACAAAAGAAAAGAGGTAATTACTGCTGACTCAGGCACATGCCGTGGCCTCACTTCTCCAGACCTTTGCAGCTCCTGTAGACATTGTCACCATATGCCCCAGAGCAGACAACGACCCACTTTGCACAGGTGTAGATGCTCATCTAGACAAAGCCCTGGAGTCTAGCAGGTAAACAAGCCAAGGCACTGACTCCAAGATGTGTGAAGCAGGCTGTCGATTAAATGAGCTGTTGAAACGAGCTTACTGATGGCAGTTTAAATGACAGGCTCCTCAATTATTTTGAATGAGGACTGTAACAAAAAAAAAAAAAAGAAATCCAGGGCTGATGCAAGACAGGGGGAAACGACACAGTGTGCCTTCTCGCTGGTCAGGGTTGTTGGATGGCTGAGATGACCAAGTGCTAAAAGAAGGAGCTACCTCTGGTTCCTGGGGTCACAGACTGTGTTGTAGATGCAGGTCTGCAAAGAAGGGACCTGGTTACTGGCTCCCCTTCAATGTGCTTGAACTGATGGGTAGGCATGGAAGAACAGCATAATTATCCTCCTAACCCCAATCCCCAAAAGTCTCTGGGAAATCAACAAGAAGCAAGGAAGACTTGGAGACAAAAATATGTTTAAAAAGACCCTCTAGGAGGTGAAGTAGAAAGATCTGGAGACTTTACCTTTACTTGGAAATTCATAATTTACCACAATTCAAAGACATTTCCTGGGGATAAGAAATGGTATTTTTTGCAGCCAGCCCTACAGAATTAATGAAAACCTTCAACTTCCCAGGACCCTGGTGTCCCCTGCGGGCAATCGTCCCAATTAACATTTTCTTGATTGCTTGTCATTAGGCTTTCAGAGTGTGAAAAAGTGTTGCAGAGAAATCACAGTTCAGCCACGCAGCTAATCCAGTGGAACATTTTTATTGTTGCATCTGAGTGAAGAAGCCATAAAACTGAGAGAGAGAAACTGTGCTGCATCTTTCCAGCTCTTTGAGCAAGTACCCCCCAAAGATTTAGCATGATTTCCCCTCTCCCCACTGTAATTTAAATAGCCCAAAACCTATGGCTTGTGTAGGAGTTTGTTATATGCTTTATTGTCTCATAACTTACACTTGAGGCCTGGTGGTGCAGAAATTAAGGCTCAAAGCATACCAGGGAAGCTCTTCCAATATTCCCAGGGAGAATCAAGAGCTGAACAAAATTATTGATGGAGATAATAATTACAAAGATGAGGCACAGTCTCTCTGCCTTTATCTCCTCCACCTGCAGAGCCTATATGCACAGACCTTTGTCTCTTCCCAATAACTGCCTCGAACATTCGCTAGTGTGATCATCAAACAGGCTCGCAGGAATTTGCAGCACAATGTTCCCATTAAAAATCAATTGAACTTGTACTCTTAAAATACATAAGCCTTTTTGAACATCCTGTTATGTGGGCACTGTCCCAGCCTCAGCTGTGACTAGCTCTCTTAGCTGAGGTAGACCATGAGGTAGCAGGCAAAACAGGAGTCACATGAGGAATGGGGCTGCAGGGCATGAATGGGAATATTCCAGATTACTGGGGAGCTCAAAACTGGACAAAGTGCTCAAGGTGCCACTCATAAATCCCAGATAGAGGGTAAGGTTGATGTCCCTCAACCTACTGCCCAGGATACGGTTCTGCAAGGGCAGAACCCTTCTTCACTGCAAGGGCACATCGCTGACTCTTGTTAAACTTGTCCATAAGGACACCCTGTTCCTTGTAGAAACAAAGCTGTCCAGAGCATCCAGTTCACACCCAGTCTGCACTGTTTTGTAGGGTTATGCTGGCCCAGGTTCAGGACTTAACATTCTCTGTCACCCTATTAGACAACCTTACAAAAGTAGCACTGTTCGATATATGCTGCTAACCACTAAAACAAGGGCAGAGTGAAAGTGTGCTCCAAGAGCGAGGCTAACCAGGCTGCTCAAGGATACACACTGGAGGGAACTCCAGTGGCTGGATAGAAAAGGGACTTTCACCCTAGATGTCCCTGGGGCACTGTGAGAGTACCATATGTACACAGCTATTTACTCCGGAAGGATTAATCCTGTAACACCATAGGGTGGCCACAACCAGGTCCTTATTGCTTGTCTCTTATAAGGCCCACTCTATTGACTGAATGAAAGCCAGCAAAGGAGCCAGAGGAATAATTAATTCTCTTCTTCTTTCAGTAACTATAAAACATCCATATTGCATAGCGTCTGTTCCTGATATTTCTAAAAATAAACAACTGTACTTGCAGTTGTGCTTATAATGCAAAATTAAAAAACCTGACATCAAGCATCCTGATGTTTTCATGTGAGTGTCTCAGCAAGGGAATAGACTGCAGACAACACTGTCAATATTTCCTTTTTAGTCACTGGGGTTAACAGGGATGAAATAGAAGCAACCAAGAACCCCAGACACGCTCCCTATTATACCCACCACACTGAACAACAGCCAGGATCACTGTGTCCAGCACCTGCCCACTGAGACCAAAACATCTAAAAGGCAGTAGCCCCAGTTGTTCAGTGACCACCCAGCCCCATACAGAAAGATGACTACTTTTCTGTGGAGCATGGAGCAAGAACAAAGCACGCTCTTGTTTCTCCTTTCTTCAGCTCCTAAGCCCCAGCAGGTAAAGGGCAACAAAGGCAATGACTTCTCCTTGCCAATTTTCAACTAGTTTATCTAGGCTGAGCAAAAATCAAAACTAGAATGATCCTAAGGACTCCTAAACAGAGCTAAACATTCCTGAACTCTTTCTTTGAGCTTTGCTTACATTTTTGCTCAGTATTTACTAAGTTTGATGCCCCATAACCCCCAGTGACCCATAATTACTCACTCAGATACTATGCACACACCTTTTCCCACAGTTAAACCTCATAGTGACACAAAGATTTTGCTTTGTACCTTCAAATATGTCCTCAATATCATATATTTAGAAGTGTTCAACTGCTATGTGACAATTAACATTCATCTAGAGCTATCAAAGCAGAAGTTATATAATTGGTGGGCTCATGCAAACCAAATGAAGTTCAACAAGGCCAAGTGCAAGGTTCTACACCTGGGTAGGGCAATCCCATGTACAAATACAGGCTGGGTGGAGAATGGATAGAGAACAGCCCTGAGGAGAAGGACTTGTGTGTGTTGGTTGATGAGAAGCTCAACATGAGCCAGCACTGTGCACTTGTAGCTCAAAAAGCCAATGGTATCCTGGGCTGCATCAAAAGAAGCATGACCAGTAGGGCAAGAGAGGTGATTCTCCCCCTCTATTCAGCTCCTGTGAGACCCCACCTGGAGTACTGTGTCCAGTTCTGGAGTTCCCAACATAAGGACATGGAGCTGTTGGAGCGAGTCCAGAAGATGGCCACAAAAATGATCAGAGAGCTGGAGCACCTCTGCTATGAAGACAGGCTGAGAGAGTTGGGGTTGTTCAGCGTGGAGAAGAGAAGGCTCCGGGGAGTACCCGAAGGGGGCCTACAGGAAAGCTGGAACTTTTTACAAGGACATATAGTGATAGGACAAACGGAAACTGGTTCAAACTAAAGGAAGGTAGATTTAGATTGGATATTAGGAAGAAGTTCTTTACTGTGAGGGTGGTGAGACACTGGCACAGGTTGCCCAGAGAGGTTGTGGCTGCCCCCTCCCTGGCAGTGTTCAAGGCCAGGTTGGATGGGGTTTTGAGCAACCTGGTCCCTGCCCATGGCAGGGGAGTTGGAACTAGATGATCTTTAAGGTCCCTTCCAACCCAAACCATTCCATGATTCTATGACATGCAATTCATCCACTGGCAGGTGAAAGAGCCTTCACCCAAAACTAGAATGGACAATCAAGGTGCACGTAAACTAATAAACAATATGAGCCAAAGAACAGTGTCTCTACTGAGACCACCAAATGAGGTATGCCGCGGCCGGAGGTGGGGAAGAATCACACATCAATATGATGGGTAAAAAGCTTCCGTTTATTCAGCATGCATCGGCTTGCTTTATACAGTTACAGGACAATAGCACTGTTATTGGTTATCTAGTTTTGCGTAAATGCTAAGGTATTTGCTAACTTTACGGTTAATGTATCTTGCTTTTTTGTTAACTTGCTTCCTTTTTCTGTACACACATTGTTTCAGTTCTTGTCATGTATCTCTGTGAGAAGATGGCGTTGCCCTTCAAAGTTTCTAATAAACAGAAAGCACATTCAGACCCTACACATTGTATCTATCAGAAGGTTGCGTTATGCTTCAAAGTTTCTTATAAACAGAGAACACATTCAGACCCCCAACAGAGGTACAGATCAGGTGGATAGAAATCAATTCTCTAAACCTCTGATGCAAGGTGAACATTGGGAATGGATGCCAATCTATGATAAACACAGGACCATGCTCAAGCTTTATCGTGTTAGTAGACAAGGTCAGAATCATGCCAAAGATTATGCTAATACTTTAACAGTGTGAACAACCAGCTTTCAATGTTCAGGCCTGAGGCAAGGTTAGTTTTATTTTACTAGTGTAGACACAGCCTCATACTGGCTGGAAAGCAGCTTTGCAGAAAAGCACCTGGAGCCCAACAACAATATGAGCCAGAAATGTGCCTTTACAGCAAAAAAGGTCAACACCCTGGGCAGATCAAAAGGGATGATCTTTCCCCTCTTCTCAGCACTTGTGAGATCATATCTGGAGTATTATGATCAGATTTGTACAAGAAAGCATAAACTGGAAGAAGTCCAGTCAAGGCTGAAGCTCTTGCCCTATGAGAGAACTGGGCTTGTTCAGGCTGGAGAAGAGAAGGCTCAGAGGGGATCTTGTTGCCTTAAAAAGAAATACCTAATAGGAGGGTGTGGAGAAGACAGAGGAAGACACTTCTCAGGGTCTGAGGCTGACAGCAAAAAGACTAAGGGTAACAGTCGCAAGCTGCAACATAGGAAGTTTGTTTTCAGAATAGGCTGTATTTGGAGATATTCACAGCCTGACTGGACAAGGTCCTGGACCTGTTGTGAGCAGGTACCTCCCACCATATATCATTCTACTATTCACTGATGATTCTGTGACCAAACATGCCTAAAGCTACCAGAAAGAGAACTGTCTTAAAACTAAATATAGCTGCTTTTAATCTAAGTATGGCAAAATCATCTTTGATTAAAGACTTACTGAGCTGGAGAGATACCAGATTTTTTCATCCTTTCAGATTCCTTACTCCATTTCATCTAGGAAGAAATTATCTAAATTACATACTCTTCTCCTTTCTGTACACCTGAAAAAATCTTCACTTTATAGTTGGCTTCCAAATAGTAGATGGCAGAATCAAGCCCTCAGTTAAGACTGCAGGAGTTTTTTATTCATTTTGGCTCTACTGCCCTGCTTCACCCAGCAATATGCAATTACTTTAAGGAAAATAAAAGATATTACCCAGCAACGGTGCATGACACTTCCTAGTCACTTCTGCAAAGCAAAGTACTGCAGTAAAGCACTCATTAGTAGGTAGAAAGTCACTTGGACAAAGCATCAGTGCTTCACTACATTTTAATTTCTGCAAAAGTAACAAGAGACTCAACCTGGTAAAGCAAAATTATTCAGTGAGCTGTTCAGATTCAGACTTTCCACGTACCTCCCAAACCGCTGAGATTCACTGCATGTGTCTTTGCCTATCTGTGAAGGGCCTGACTGTAAGATTTTAAAAAGCTCTTCTAAACATGATAGCTAATAAGATGCAAAACCATCAACTTTTATGAGAGATTTTACTCATCATATATTACATTATCTACATAATCTCTATAACAGTACTGTAGGAAAGGGAAGAATTTTAAGAGGCCATCAGCTCCTCCAGCTTTCAGACAAGCTCAGCCAGCCTTATACCACTTCTGACAGACTGGATCTTTCTTAAAAACTGACAGTGCCTGAGACCACACAGACTGCCTCTGTCCCAGTGCTTACCTATCTTTATAGATAGAAAGTTTCATATAATATCTAACCTAAGTGTCCCTTGCTACAAATTAAGCTGATTACTTAGCATCCTACTCTCCACAAACACAGAGAACCATTGATCACCAGCCTCCTTAAGCCTTCAATATGGCTGAAGACTCCAGTCCTGTTCCCCACTTCTCCATCTCTTTTCTGACAAGATGATTCCTTCAGCTTTTTCTCATGTCACATTTCTCTCTGTTGAGCCCCACTCAAGTTAGTCTGCATTTTCCTTAAAATGTGACATCCAAAACAGTTGCCCAACATTGATTTTGTAAATGTGAAGTAAAAGAAACTTCCTAATATCGTGTCTCACCTGGGACATGTTGATGCATTCAGGAGAGACATCAATACTTTTAATGCCAACATTACTTTGTTGACCTGTCTTCAATCTATAATCCAACACCACCACATGACCTTTATGCACAGCACTGCAAAGTAACCACTTTCCTCCATTTTGCATTGGATTTTTCTTTCCTAAAATATAGTCTTCAGATTGGTCTTTATTAAATTCCACTTTTGTGATTTTAAACCATGTATATATGATTTTAACAAGATTCATTTCAGTTTTAAGCTCCTCTTCCAAAATACTTGCAGTCCCTGTCAGATTATTGTTCTAATAGATACATAGATATTACTTTCTTATATTCCTTCCTATCTGTACTGTATATCATGCTGTTCTCTTATTTTGACCATAAGCCCTGCAATATTTATAATCAGAAATATTTGTTGCCATTTTTTGTATTGATCTTTGACTCTTGGATCTTTAGGAAGTTCACAAGTTTCTTGTTACATGTCCTCTTTTCTCCACAGCTGCAAAGTTGTTTGGTTGGTTGCTTTTCTTTTCTTTCCCTTAAGATTACCAATCATAACTTTTGGGAATAGCTTTCCCCCAGATCCCTTCTGATTTTGATTCCTGCTATATTAATAATTCTGTCCACTTTAAACAAAACAAGTACATGAAAAATTGTTCCCAACAGATTTCCACACACATAGCTGGGTAGTGTGTGTGCAGCCAGGCTGCTTTTTCCAGGGGACTTTTATTCTCTGGCTCTCACCATTACCAGTCTCGTTCTTTGAATGCTTCTGATGCTGTTAAACACACTTCATGTACTTCCGCACCTGATCCAATCATTTCTTGTAAAGCTCATCATGAGTCACCCTTACGCTTTCATTATTATTTCCTTCATCCAGATGTTCTCAAAAATCCTATCATCACTTCCTGGACATTCAAGTAAGCACAGACATGCTTCCTTTTCCCTTTCCCTTGCTGGTATAACTATGACATAAAGCACAGTATTTACAGACTGCATCTCATGCATGCATTTATATAAGTAAACACACATTTACAGGAAGGTGTGTAATTCTACCTCACTTAGCAGAATCAGCTGTCAAAATCACCAGTAGAAGTTGAACTAATTCTTAAAAAGCATTTCCAACAAGATACACCCTCTCTTTCTCCTTCTCCTTCTCCTTCTCCTTCTCCTTCTCCTTCTCCTTCTCCTTCTCCTTCTCCTTCTCCTTCTCCACCCTGTCTAGTCTTGATCCTCACTGACAAAATAATTATTATTCTGCCCGCAAAACTCTCTATCTACCATACAGCTCAGCAGTATTCACCTTATATAGTCTGTATGTGGTTTGCAGTTTAAAGTGGAACACACTTTTTACAGCAACATTCGTATACAGATATGGATTATAGTTTCAATTAACGTTACACTTTTTTATGTTTTAATTATATGACCACACACTTACAAACAAAATGAGTATGATTTTTCTTTACTGACATGGTACTGAATATGTATTAATCACTGGTATCATAGGAGGAGGGAGGGCTAGCTTGTGATTAGTGTATGTGAGTGCTGCTGAAGGAAGTTCAATGGCTCTACCGGGCTTTCTTGTGAAGTGAGTCACTGCTGCATGTGAGCAAAGGTACCACAGCCTCTCCTGAAGAGCAAGAATAATCAGCTTGCACAGAGCTTTTATCCAAAGTATATCAAATTGGTTACCCAATGTTAATTAACTCTCATAGTGTTCCTGTACGGTACGTTACTATTATTATTCACAAAGAAAACAAACTTGTTAAGTTACCATCAAACTGACTGAAGTAATTAACATAACCCATATGCAAAACACATGTCTATTCTCATTCAAAGACAGCTTTCAAAAAGATTGAGATAGTTCCACATTTATGGATTTCTTTTCACTTAAGAGACAACATTAATTATGCTCGCTGAAGATGCAACCCTGCCCTTCCATCCTGAGGTGTGATTGAGCCCAAAGCCAGATCTGTTCCTTCTCACATTTGAAGAGTATTTTTCACACCCTGCAGAGCAGACACTCGTGGTCCTTGCAGGGGAGTGAGACTGTGCATGCCAGCTCTGCCTGGGCTGCAGGCAATGCACACAAGCTCGTGCTGCCGTAGACACACACACCTTTCCCGAGGGGCAAGGGAGCAACACCAGCTGCTTCCACCCAGCCTCTAGCACTGCCAAGACACTGGGAGCAACCCGGGGCCAGCAGAGCAGGGGACCTGGGGGGCGTCCCAGCTCCCCATGGCTCACGGAGTCCAGTTATCCCAGCAGAGTAATGGTAAAATATGTGGCCATTTGAAACTCAAGTGGTCCAGTGGTGCCCACATGGAAGTGCCAAAACAGAAGTCTTAGCTAAACAACCAATGGTATTTTTGTTTACCTAGAAGCATAAATTATGAGCTCTGAAGGAAGCTTGTCTATACAACCAAAGATATGTAATAACTCCTGACAGTCTCACATGATCTACAGCTTTATTTTGACATCTAAAGGATTATTTTCAATTATTTCTTACTGGACAATTATGTTTATTCTAGCCCCATAATGCAATGTGTCAGTCATCTCTGGACATAAAACACTTCAATAGTGTACAGTAAGCTTTTTCCCTCCACACAAAATATCTTTGGACCTATAATTACATTTCATAAAATCTCAGCACCATAATTTAGCAATCCCTTTCATAATGTTAGTTCTGCATTTGTACAATATAAAAAAAGCCATATATGTGCTTTATCTCCGAAGCTTTAATTTATTTCTTTTCTGTACAAAGTGTCAGAAGTTTGGCCAAAGTGGTGCGTTATGAGGCAAGAAATAAGCTAGTTTAACACCTTGACAAGTCCATTCTACCACTGGAAGCAATATATTATTAGTTTGGGTTTGAAGTTAAACTTTTCCACATAACTCTACTAATAGTGGATCAATAATCACCTGGCCATTTATTATCCCACTTACTTCCAACCCCACTATTTCACAGCATTTTAGATGAGGACAACCCGCTGACTAGGGCTGTGCCAGTTTTCTGTTCTGCTGTAGATTCTTTTTATAAACTCCAGCAAATCTCCAGGTGCAGGATATCTCCAGATTAGGATAATAATACCAGGTTTGTAAAGGCAGCTATAGAAAGGGCTGTAGCAGGCTCAGGTACATCTGTAGGGATCCTATATAGCAGATAAAGAAGCAGAACTCGAGGCAAAGATGTACAGATGGGGAAGTAGACTTTTATTTTCTAATAAAAATATTTCCCTCCCTCACACCCAATTCTCTCAAACTTTTCTCATTCTTCTATTGTTATAAGCAATGAGATGTGTGTGTCCAAGTAACCTCTCCAGGATGACTTGTGGTGACACAGATGATGAGGGACATCAGCTAACGAGTCCTCACCCAATCTTTCGAGTACATCCTAAGTGGTGATGAGGCACATAAGCTTTGAAGCCTTCACAATCTCTCTTGCCAAAGAATGCTCATGTCCAGCATGAGTTGTTTTACACCAGCATAGTTACATATCTGTGATAAGATCTGTGATCTTGGAGGAATCATCACTGCTTCCAACACTTGTCCTTGCTTTCACTTACATCCTTTCATTTCATCTTGCGTTTCTCAGTCGTTTGACTTACATTGTATACAACATTATTTTAAATACTACTTTGATATTTGTTGTAGAATCATAGAGTCATAGAATGGTTTGAGTTGGAAGGACTTTAAAGTTCATCTAGTTTCAACTCCCACTAGAGCAGGTTGCTCAAAGTCCCATTCAATCCGGTCTCAAACACTTCCAGGGAGGGGGCAGCCACAGCTTCTCTGGGCAACCTGTGCCAGTGTCTCACCACCCTCACAGAAAATAATTTCTTCCTAATATCCCATCTAAATCTCCCCTCTTTCAGTTTGAAACCATTCCCCCTTGTTCTATCACTACATGCCTTCATAAAAAGTCCCTCTCCAGCTTTCCTGTAGCCCCCCTTCAGGTACTGGAAGGCTTCTCTAAGGTCTTCCCAGAGGCTTCTCTTCTCCAGGTTGAATAACCCCAACTCCATTCAGGTGCTTTTACACATGCAGAGTCTCATTTACACTCTGTACACTGCTAGATTTGCTTTACAAATTTCTACACCTAAGAATGTACTAGCAGCAGTAAGGGTCTCACCTTGCATGTAGGGCAAGAGCACATTCTCACCTAAATGTCATCTTTCATAGCCTTCAGGTACAGGAACTGGAGATCCAGGATATAGAAACCATTCATTGTAAGAACAAGCAAAGCCATATAGGTACAGTGGAATGAGTTTGTGATATATTGCCCTATCCATCACCTCAAACGCACAATTTTCATTCAAGCCATGGCTCACAGTGCTGAGTAGGGGTTAAATCAGAGACATGAGCCCAGATTTTCTACTAACAGATGGAATTTCATAGGAACACAAGTCACACTGGAATTATTGATTGCACAGGCACAGTGGGTGTTCAAAAGCAACTTTCAAAGCTTATGGTTAGGGACTTAGAACAAGCGTGGCTTAGTTGATCATGATTCTGTTCATTTATTGACCCCAGATGATACTTTTGGGTGCTTGAAAAAAAATAATTCTCCTGGTACTCAGGAGACCAAGGGTAGAATTAGGATCCCAAATTTGTACGATCATTTTTGAACATTTCAAAGGCAATTCATATGTAAGAAAAATGCTTCATATTGTTTTAAAGAATATTACTAAGTAGCTCACTCCCCCTTGTTCCACAATTCGCAATTAGTCTCATTCAAGATCATTAACCTGTAAATCATTGGTTCAAATCTTGAACAGGTCATTAGTGACTAAGAGGCATTAGTATCTAATGACTGGTTTCATTCCAGTGGACAAATAGTTACCACCACAGCTGGCATTAGTAAATTATTTCAGTAGAGATCTAGGAAATGTACCAGTTCCAGATTTTGCTTCTGCCAATCTGATATCCTAGCCAGCCTCCCTATTAAGCTTTGAAATTAATGTATTTTTTTGTCAGTGTTTTCAAGAGCAACCCTTGCAACATTGTTGGGAAATGACAGAACAGTCTGGAAAAAAAGGATTTTTTTAATGTCTGAGTCTAGTTTTCTAGAGATTTCTGTCTTGTAACTTGACCACTATAGTCTGAAAAAATCCAAAAGAATAAGAAATGCATTTCCCACAGCTGCAACATTTTGTCATCTATCTCTCTCTCCTGCGTGGATTTCTCTGCTTGACCAGCATCTGGAAGTTCCAGTGGTCCCTGTTAATGCGCAGAACCATTCCACAGCATACTTAGAGCAAGCCTCACCCATCCTGCAGCAAGCCTGTGATGCTGGGACCCAAGGGCTGGAGGGACTCTTGTATCCCACAGAGGTCAGACCCCTGCAATCCAGAATAGCCCAACAACATCCATATCACAAGCATTGCCAGACACACTTCCATCAGCCTCCTGCAAACTAGAATTGGAAGTCAGGACAGATTACTGAGAAGAAAATATGCTATTATTGCTCAGTTTCTTTTAATTTAAGCATTCACTACTAAGAACACAGCACTGGGTTAGAAGGACCCTTGATCAAATACAATACAAATTTTCTTAAGCAAATACAGAAGAAATATAAAGACCAAAAATAACAAAAGGTGCAATATGCAATAGAAGGAAAGCACGAGAAATTAAGGATATCACGAACACCTGAAGCACTAATAAGGTTTTTTTTAAAAAAATGAAAACCAGCAGTAGATCCCAGCTGCCAGACCTTTATAGGCTGCCATCTGACTACACAGGTAGTAGCCTTGTACAGCCTCTCTCATGTATTTACAATAAGTTATTATATGAGTCAGAAGCCACATACTGACCTTTGCAGTCCATTAATTTTATTTTTTCCTCCTGTTCAATTAGTGCAAGACCTTGAGTCATTGTGGGTAACCCCGGGAGAATTGTAATTAAGAATTAATATAAAGCCAACGTATGGCGTGAAGTTCTGAAGTACTTTTATCACCACGTGTTTATGGTAATGAAAACGTGATGAAGATTTTATTGCTGAGTAAAACACTTTTGAATGTACAGTCACTGACCTGCAAACTGTTCACATGGTGAATGTATTAGGACATTTGCCTGAAGATCTCTCTCATAGTTGAGAAATAATCCAGGCTTGCTTTGAATAGGATTTAACAAACTAATCACCACCTACAAGCTTTGCAAACTGCAAATCCTCACACCTCCCTCTACAAACAAGGCTTAGGTATCCAGCATGTAAAATCCAGTTAATAAATAGTTCGTGTGTGTGTGTGTTTTAAGCTACTACCTGTCAAAAGAGGTAAATCAGGTCCTCATTTCTTCTGCACTTATAACATAGGTCTGAGTTAACACACATTGAAAATAACACTCCAGCAAGGACTAATTGTAGAAGTAACAAAATGGACTGAAGCAGCATTTGCATTTCTTCTTCTTACCTGTCAGTCTATCAACCACATATTCAAAATCCATGCTGGTGCAGAACCATGTTGGGCAGCAATGCAGCCAGAGAGAGGAAATATTTTAGTGTAGGCTCCATCCTGAAAATCCTCAGCACACTCAGTTATGAAGATGCATAGTCAAGTCTCAATAACTTCTGTGCAAAGGTTAAAAACATTCAATATAATGAAACGGAAAACAGTTGATTATTTATTATTTATCATAAATTTGCTCTGGCTCACGTTACAAAAAGGCAGCTGGAGAAAAGAGAGCCAGCGTCGAGTTGGAGATGTGCTCCCTCTCCTCCCCAGTGGGTATCACCCCAAAATGTGAATGACTTTGTGCTGCTTTTGGGATTTGACAGCTGTCCTTGAAACCCTCCTGCCTGTGTGGATGGCAAGAACAGGTTTGGGAAGGCTATGTGTCCACCACACAATATTCCATGAATGTACAGACCAGCCAAAGCTCCTTCCTGGACCCATGCTCTTACCTGGTTTTGTTCCCTGATGTCCTGGGCTCTGTCTGCACCAGGCTCAGGCTTTGTGGGGCAATATTGCTATGAACCTGACAGAATGAGGCCCTGGAGGACATAAAAGGCAGAAACAGTTGCTGTCCATATTTTACCTTACCTGCATAAAAATAGATCACTCCAGTTTTCAAAGCAAGCAGTTAATCTTAATAAGCATAACCTATATTTTCTGAAGGAGGAGAGGAAGAAAGAACACTCTGCAAGTTTGTTATCTCTGACATATTTTTCCTAAACTGCCTGATTGCATTAATACGGTATAAGAAAACACATATATTAGAAATCTTGCATTTAAAACTTACTTTGTTCGATCTACAACAAACTGACAAATAAAAAAAAATTGAAGTTATAGATGATATTTTATTTCAGAAAAGGAAGAGAAATCTAAGAGACACACCTAGGACAGCAAAATTGACTCCAGATTAAATTCTTAACTTGTGTTGCATTAAATCAGACAATTAACATTATAATCTGGAGGCACAAAGGACGATACTTCTTGGGTTTTCTGAATTTTTTTCCTTAGGATTTGACAGTGACACTCAGACACAGCTCTCAACAGAGGGTAACATTCAGCTATGCCACATTAGGAAGGAGCCTCCGGAGAAATTCACAGATTCCTATTTTGTCTTGCTCAGAGGGGAAAGCTTTTCATTGCATGCTTGAAAAAGGTTTTTGCTTATTCCTTTCTTCTCCACTTCCACTTCTCTGCTCCAGTCATGTTGAATGTGAGACAGAGCTAAGCACTTTGGAGGAATGTTAATTCCCCCATCATAACAAAGATGAACCTCTGGGAGGGACCTAGAGATACCCTTTATAGCTAGCTAGAATCAGAAAAAAAATATTCCCAGACTTTCTGTTTCTTCTATAAAAATAGAACAGATAAATGCATTTCTATACGCCCATCCTAAAGCAGGTACGGTAGCCTGCACCTGAGCCACTATGGTAAATCAGGGAAACAGCAAGTCTAGCAAATAAAAACATCAAACTGCTTTTAAAAGCTACATATCCAAGCTTCTACTGGGTGAATGCATGCCTGATCGCATGGAAAATAAAAATAGCGCATGATGCCAGCAGTGGCTTAGCTGCAGAAGATGTTATCAAAGCAAAATAGCTAGATAATACAGGACAGTCAGTTCTTGCTGCTCCAACTCAACTTCACAGGTCCTCTGTGCAAGTTTATGAACCCTTTACAATGAGACCAGATTAGCTGCAGTTGCTTTCTTTGGCCATAAAGCATACAAGACATTACAAGGGAGGAAGAATTTGTGCATAAAGCATATCAAACTCAAACAAGGCATTTTCCCCAGTTCCTGCACACCCACCCAATTCTGTGATCTTTAGATTTAATGCCATATATTATGTTTGATTCTTTGGTTAAAGCAAGAGCTTTAACCTTTACAGCTAATATTTTTAAATGAGAACAAAGGAAGGCTCCCCTCTTCCAAATTTTTATTCAAGCACAGATAGTCATAATGATGAAACTGCCTCCCCTAAAGCTAGCAAGGGCAGGCACAGGTAACAATTTGCAGAATGAGGCCAGAAGAGATGCTAGACTAGTGGGCTATCTGACATCAGAAATGAGTGTGCATACATCAAAAATGCTGGCCTTGAAAGGATAGGTCCATAAAGACAAAGGGAACAGAAGTCTTTAACGTGTGCCATGGAGCTCTGCCCAGGATCCCAATATGAACAACACAACCCATGCATGCCAAGAAAAACTAATCATTCAAAATCCTTTTTTCCAAAGAGGGTAATTGTCCCACTTGAACTCATAGCAAAATTTGCTGGGGGGAGAGAGGAATGGGGCTTTCCAAGTGAGCTATGAAATTATAAAATTTATGACCTGGAGGTCACGGTTCTTGAGTCCAAAACATTTCTGTTGCTTTAACATTACAAGTCCCAGTTGTATGGAAAATGTTCACAGCCAATAAGAATATATTCCATGCCAGCTCTTGTTAGGTAATGAAGCCTCTCTAGTGAAGTGTTCACAGACAATAAAAGTAATAGCTGAATTTCACTTATTTCCCCTATGCATCAGCAGACTTCTACACTTTTATGTCTCTGGAATGTATGCATTATTAGATCCTTGTATGTATCCGTCACCGTGGTGTTCGAGTACTGTTCATCTTGAACCAATGAAGACTATTCAAAACTCCCGATATCCAGCTCCAATTTTACAGTTTCAGTCCATTATTATTTGTTCCATATGCTTGGAAATGAGCTAGTGAAGCTTTCTTGGCTTTGCTCCCACACCTCCCAGTATTTGGGCAAGTTGTCTAATTATTTTAAATACAATTCAAATATTTTTCTCAAGGTGCTGGGAGACCTTCTGTGTTTAAGACAGTAAAATTCATGATGCTAAGTCTTTCTCTTCTCCTTTATTTATTAGACTATGAATAGCTTTGTGACCATTTAAAGTTCATTTACACATCTCCCAACAAGAGCACACAACCAGCGATACTGCACGGGCCTTTCTTGATCCAGGTAATAAGGTGTGTGACCTGCACTGTGGACCAGTTACATTTTGAGATCTTATGTAATGACTTGCATTATTCCAAACTGATCTTCCTCAATGGCAATGAGAATTGCACAGGATGTACAGCAGAGATCTGCCACAGGGATGGGAACATCCACAGATGAGCAGCAGGTACAGATTTGGCTGAAAGTGTTTATAACCTTCAGTTTATAATCCATTGGCCCCATCCACCCAGCTGACAATAGCTGCCTATGCTTGCATTCTCCAGATTGTGTGTCTTCCACTCCTCCTTAAACAGCTGTTGACTCCACAGATTGTCACAACCATTTGTCCCTGCAGACACAAACAGCAGCTTTTCAGATTTGTCCAAGAGTCTAGCTTTTACTGGTCTTTCCCAAGGGGTCATTTCAAAATGCAAGCGTGCTTCTGCTTGGTGATACTTTCTCCTAGGTTGTTAAATAATTTTGTGCAAGCTTCCATCTGCTTTACCGTTTAGCATAGCTCTTTTTCACAATATGGTAAATGTACCCTTGGCAAGGCACCACAGCAGAGTGAAGCCCCTAATCCGCAGAAAAGGTACATTCAGGGCAACAGCAGGGAAAGCTTCCTCCCAGTGCCTGCACTTTAATCCTGCCCTGGAGAGTTTCCTGCCATTATTGAATTCTTGTTCAGGACAGATGTCAGCAGCTGACCATTTTCCTAGCACAGATGGACCCTAGTTATCTGTAGCCAAAAGTTATTGCTGGAGCCATTCATTGGTATGTCTTCAGTTTGCAATTCATGCTTAAACTCTTGCATTCCAGCAGCTTTTGCTGCACATCGCTTACATCAGCTGGTACCAACATCTGGCCCAAAGTTTAAAGTTTAGGTCTAGCTGAATCAGTACAGACTACAGCAATTTCTCTCCTACACAGGAGAGTCCTGAAGACTGTACTGAAATGAAACAGTTCATCAATTTAACTCCAACCCATAATATCATGTATTTGGATGCTGTGCCAAATTTCCTGTGTTCTAGCAGCAGTGCTGCAGGATGCCAGGTAGGCTCTTTGGGAAGTGCAAGGTCAGGGATAGATTGGAAAGGACCCTCACAAGTCAGCTGGAAACATGGAGAGCAGGTGGGCTTGCAGATCCCTGTGGATGGCAGTCCATACTAGCTTTCTCCAAAATAGTGTTAGTGAACGTGCTTAACTGTTCTTAGTACCAGCAAAGAAACAGCCATCAGTCCATTATTTTCTCACTTAAAATACTATTTTAAACTATTCTGAAGCAGTTTCTGCTCTGACAACACAAGTCAGACATTCAACATCTCTGCTGCTTCCTGCATTAGCTGTACCAAACACCAACACCAAGTGAAGGTCATTCCTGGTTGGATTTGGGATAGACATTAGTCCTTTAGTCAGTGGTTAGAGTAAAATATTGTTGTGTTTATTTTACTTTGTTTACATGATGAAAAAAGGAAGGAAAGTCTGTTATGTTTCTTAAAGAACAGTTTTACCTGGATTTGTTTTTACTTATGCTGCTGGGAATCAGAAATAGCACCATTCAGATGTATGGTGTTATCCCAGGGCAAAACTGCCATGAAATCAAAACCAAGGACATTGTATTTAGAGTAATGGTATCAAAGATCTTTCTCTTCATAGGAAGCATTGCTGAAAGAGGGGTTTAGCACAATCCTTTAAGTGGAATTCTATGCAGTTTTCAACAGAAGTCCTAGAGTATTTTCTTTTGGCTTTCTTCTTGCATATTATGCACATCATTCATCCATAAGACTTCAAAATATGCTAAAAGTCTAAATACAGAACTAACCACAACTCTAAATATAAAGCAGTAATTAAAATAAATCAAAACAGCACTTAGACTAAACTCTGAATCCACAGAAATCCAGGTGCTCAGCTTAAGTTTCCTTGACAACCCCTACACCCCTTCATTCATAATGTGTGCATGGAAGAAAAGGCGGAGATGGAGTTAAGGTTGTCATGACAATGTTGCCTCTAAATTATCTGTCTTTTGTAAATTGGCTACTTTGGGCTACATGTTGCTCAGCAAACCTCTTGACAGAGAATGAGTTTCATAGAAGCAGTTTGACAGATCAATAACTTGGTTTTAATTTTAACAAAAATGCATTTATGAATATATACAGCCAAAGAGAATAAAGACTGGACGTATGATAAATCCAAGCATCAGCTAAAACAGAATATTTTGTCCCTTCAACCAATACAGAAATGCTAGCAAGATCTTTTAATTTTATTTTTATTATCCCTCAACCTTCATATAGAAAACATTCAGGTGATAACTGAAGTGGCCAAGATGACATATTAATTTACCATCTACAGCCTCCAACATTAAAAAGCTTTTTCATTTGTTTTGTTAGGAGCATAATCAAAAACTGTCTCCTCCTAGAGGAAAAAAGATTAGCTCTCAAACACTACACAGAAACTCTTTGAAGTGGGAACTGTATATCAAATCTCCCTGCATACTACTAAATATTACTTCCTCAAGTATGTTTAACCTCTGGACTTCACGGCAGAAAAAAGTCTTTCACAGATCACTCTGCTTGCCTCATATTCCCAGGAGCAGAGCTTTCATACAACCACCATCTTTGTAAAGTTAAAAAAAACAAAACAGAAAAAAAAAAGCCTTCAGCTTTTGCCCTGTATTCTTGAAAATCCTCACTGAAGTAAAAAGTTCTCATTTGATCTAGTAACAGATTCCACTTGCAATTCATGATTTCAAGTAGTAAACAGTGATCTTTAAAAAAGATATTTCCTCTAAAATACTCTCAAAAACATAACTCTAAGTCAGACAAGGGTTTAAACACAGTATTTGTACAGATTGGAAAGCTCAAATTGCTTTATAATTTGATTTTTCCTATCTGCTCCTGAAAATGTCACAAAGACCTGCTGATAAAAGAAACTCAGAAAAGAACTGCAAACCTGCTATTTTTTTTTCCTCTCACTCATCTCAAAAAGATAATCTTTATCCAGGAGAGCCTTCCCAGAAATACGAGCTCTGCTTTATAACCAGCATGTATAGCAAGCAAAAGCTGTAGCCCACAACTGTGATTCCTGGGCAGGGCAGTAATGTGCTTAACAGTGAAATAACGACCGCAAGAGCACAATATTAGCAAACACAAGTAAAGCCTGCATCCAGTCCAGATTTTCTCATTTCATTGAGAGGTTTTATTCTTTTTAAGTGGATCCATAGCTCAAGATCTCCGCCTACTCTGCAATAGACCTCCAAGTCCATTTTTACACTTTCTCACAACTACATTTTGTTACTAACTAAGCACATGCAGAGTACCATGGGATCAGAGTAAAGATTACCCAAGTGCTGCTAAAAGGCTGAATCACTTTCCCCCAGGGGGTCCCTGTAACCTGGTTAATACGTGTAGCTGTTAAAAGCTGTTGAAATGATGGTGCTAAAAAGCTGAACAAGCACGACAGAGAAAAATGCTGACTAAAATAACCGAACCATGAAAATAAAGTGAAGATGAATAAAAGAATGAAAAAAAAACCAAAAGCAGAGGAAATATAAACGGCAGAGATATGCAGAGCTGATAATCATCTGAAATCAGCTTTGTCTCCCTACCTCACTTTTTCTTCCCCCTCCCGCATTTCCTAACTCTGCTTATATAATTCTTTGGTCTCTACTGTCAGATTAGCATTACAAATCCTTATGCTGGATTTCATGAAGTCAAGCAGGGCCAGTGAAGATCACTGGGCTCAACTCAATCCTGGTATAATCTCACATGAATCCATGGAGTTACATGAGGGATGAGCTGGAACCAGTGAATTATTCCTGAATCTTCTGACATTCAGCTTTGGAGCTCTGAAACTCCAGACTGATGATACACACTGAAGGGTTTTCTGAACACAGCAGGGAAGGAAGTAAAAATATGAGCTCCTTGGGTGGTTTTCATCACAGTAGTTGCACTACATCTGCCATATATCAGAACAGTTCCCGTGTTTCCTACCCAAGATTCATAACAGTTCTAAAAAACCCACCATACCTCACTATGTTGAAAAACAAATTTCTCCATAGCTGGAGAAATATATTTTTCTAGGTGCAATGGCAAGGAACAAAATGTCCTTTAAAGCAACTTAACAAAAGAAATTATCTGATTCCTGGAAAGCCTTTTGCAATCTCTGCTTTTTTATCTGCAAACTCTGCTGTTGTTTATTCGTGAAGTGATAATCCTCTCCCTTTGTCTCAGTGAAAACTTCTTCCTGGGAGATAAAAAATAGTTTGTACAAATCTGCTGTATTGCTTGTGAGTAGTAATAACCAACTTGCATCAAGGCTGTATTTTTTTTATTATTGTTTGTACTGCAATAGTGCTGGGAGACCCTTGCTGGTACTGGATGTCACTGTGTTGGAATTGTGTACAGATGGGATAAGAGACACTGACTGATCAGATGCACTGCATTTTAAATGGAAGAGGCAAGGAAAAATGAACCAGAAAATAAGACTGCAGAAGACCTCAAGAGATCATCTAATCCATATCTGAAGTATGGCATGGCAGACTCACTTATGGTTGATCAACTAATGCTATTGGTTGTTTCATCTGTTTTATAGATGGAAAATTAAGAGATTGTGTCATGCCCATGAAGCTTACTGCCTGGCTGTGGCAGAATTGGAAGTTTAACCCAAATCTCACTAGTCCTGGTTGACAGAGTCCATGCAAGTATTTTATGTTAACTGAACTTGGGAGCCTTTAGGAAAACAATCATAAACCTGCTATCGTATTTGATACTATGAAACAATGACTTAAAGAAAATCTAGCTATCAGCTACAATTTTTTATTTGCTCTTCTGCACTCAGACATACCTTAAAAAAAGCACGAAGTCCACAAATAGCTGTATATATTAAAATATCTTCACCTCATTTATCACATCGCATTAGATATTCATTTTTCCTTCACTATCTGTTAAAAACACTGTTCTATGCCATATACAATATATGAAAGTCACACTATACAAAAATCCACAGAAGATAAAATACTAAGATCAAAAGCACCCTATATCTGACAGACTTTTTACACGCTGCAATGAATCTTTTCCCATGTATTCTGTCTACTCCATGGAGCAGTATACATGCACAATATCAGATAAGCTCATCCATTTAGTCAGTTATTGTAGATACCGAGTTTTCTCTTTCAATATAGAAGAAACAATAGTTCCAAGCTACTGAAGGTTCCTTTTCTATCACTACGTTATCATGATGAAAAAAGCATGGATAGTAATCACCCTCTTTCATAGGTTACTGTTTCTACCTTCTATTTCAAATAAGTTTCATACATTGATGCAACCTAGGCAAGATTAATATGGCTTTCCTCTTTAATATAGTTTTTTTGATTTGTTGCTGAATGGACTGTTCTCAGGTATTGCTATCTAACTGCAAGGGACAATGCTGTTTTTCATTTCCCCCTGAAAGCAGCCATCCAGATCTAGATATTACAGTACTTTGAATTTAGAAACCATGAAATATGTGTTCCTACCAAGACTGAGTAGGAATTAAATGAATGTTTATTTTACATCTGAAGTATCTTTTACATTTAATTCTCATCTATGACATAAAAACTCCCACAGCTAACACTGAAGATCTTTTCTGAATGAGAAACATACAAGTTCAAAATTACTGAAAAGCAGATGATATGAAAGAAGAATGTAAGCAAATACACTTAGTCAAAAAGCTAATGGAGCATTTCTCTCTTAGAAAATGTTGTTATTTTTCAGCTAACACATCTTGAGAGAGCTGCCTGATAAAGTCTATTTTTTGTTTGGAAAAAAACCACGGAAAATTCTTTAAAATAGTTCAATGTATTATTTGAAATTATTGCTTGAAAATGTTTTTACATGATATGAAGTATAGCCTATACATTAAAACTGAAGCAAACAAACCAGTATGATAGCTTCACTCACATTAAACTTCAGTTTTCACCTATTTTCTTTCCAACTTGGAAATGAGATGACATTTATAGCTGTTGAATTTCATATCAGATAAGGAGTCTGGTTCAAGTTTTCAGATACTACTTACTCTTTATCAGATAAATGTTCCCTTCCTCTAGCCATCCTCTCCAGGCACAAGCTCCTACAGTTAGCAAAGCTGAATATTAGAACACACAACACAATTAAATACAGCAGAAGTTAATGAAGTAATGTCTTTTGTTGCTGACAGCATACTAGGAGCATGAAGAACATTAAATCTCTTTTCCCAAGCTAGAGAATGGAGTTATCCTATAAATTTTGACACAGAATGGTATCATCCTAATGACTAAACAGAGCTAAGCCTGTTTCCATCAGCTGAGGTGTTAATACTGTACATGTATCTACTTTAGCTTGAACCAACAAGCTACACTGCGATGATGCTTTAAGATGTCTCTTTCTGTGTCTTTCCTTAAAGAGAAGAAACCCACAAGGCTTGTAAACATTCCGACCAGATTCTGTTAAAACATACTCTAGAGTACTGAAATTACTAAATATTACAAAATAAAAATTAAAAAGGGATATGGAGTAGATTTCCCCCTGGTCCCCTCCTTGCAGAGTGACTGTTTTTCTCCAGGCTCAGTTTTAATCCAGCAAGCTTGCTGGATTGCAACAAATGACATGGTCTCTTTTCAGCTCCAAAGAAAAGTATTTTCCATTCATCCCTCCTGTGCTGGCTCCTTGCTCTTCTCAGAAATATCTGCCTCTGCCTGGCTGAGCATCCAAGTTACTTTGAAAGTCTGGAAGCTCTTCCTCCTTCCAGAGGACTTCACCTGAACCATGGTGTAGTGGCAAGGCCAGGCTAAGAGGCAAGACCTCCTTGCTGCCCAACCAGGTCTTTTCCACAGGAGATGCTTAAGCTCTACTAGAGGTTCTCAAATGTCAATCAAGGAGGTGTTACCTCTGCAATAGGACAAGACAAACAAAAACCTTTCTCTGTAGTCTAGAAAACCATCCTCACTCTAGAACAAAGGAAACACTCTAAAGCAAAGGAAATAAACAGCTTTGAATGGGTGAATGAAGGACTCATTTAAAGGATCAAAGGAAGAATCAAAGTGGATGAATAACTACTCAGGGACAGAGTAACCCAGGAGGTAAGAAGGTTGTTACTCATTATTGATGGGTGCCCCAAAAACACTAAGAAAAGACTTAATACTGGAGCTCTGGGAAGGCTTACGGTGATACTGCTGATGACTATAGTTCATTAAACTAAGAGGGACAAATGGTAACTGGTATTTTTTATTAGGCTCTTAATCCATGTTTCTGGGAAATGATACAAACAAAGTGTTTTGTTGTACAGGTGAGTCTCCCTTTCTTGAGAGAAAGGCTAGGAAAATGGAAAAGTAACAATTTGGCTATCTGAGGTGAAAAAAAGTGCAACAGTTTACAATGAGGAGGTGTAAAACCAAGTATGGATTTTGGATTCCTGAGAGAAGAGCCTGGCTCCTCTTCTCCCCCTCAGTGTGCAACTACAGGACCAGGTGTAGGAGAACAAAGTCAAACAGACTTTTTGATCTGTAGAGGCTCACACCTGTCAGAAATATGAAGTTTAACAAAAAATTCAGAGAACAGATAGAATTTTTACAGAGTGTGAAGAGCAAGAACCCCTAAACAACTGAACTACTCAAACTGTGGTGAGGACTTGATGAGAAAAAAAGGCATTGCCTCTGTTTCAAGAACCTCAGAGAAAGCTCACAAAAAAGGAGCTATAACATGTACTATCCATTACACAACTCCCCTCCAGCAGAAGCACAGGAGACATCCTCTCTAAAAATGTCACAACATTCGTCCTTTAAACATCAACCCTGGGTCAGTCATAAGCAACTCAGTTTTCCTGTTACAGCATTTCTGTCTTTCCTTCGGGCACCAAATGCAAATCTCTATCACTTAGTCACTGAAGACTCAGTGATTTACTTCATCACTGTTTATAAGTACAATATCATTCTTTCACCTCCTTTTCATTGAAGTCAATAGCGATATCGTGCTTTAAAAAAAAGGCAAGATTTACTGGGAGAGATTAATCATGCAAGGTGGTAGCTCCATCTAAAGAAGTACCTACAAACAATGTTAAGCTGAAGTGTGCAACTGATGCCATTGATTTCAGTGGGATTATTCACATGCAGGAGTTAGAACAAAATGTCTGTGCCAATGGAAAAAGTGCATAAAGCACAAACTGCTGTGTGTGCATGCTATTTAATGTGCACCCTCGCTGTTTCAAGACTGCAAGACCCAACTATATCCAGTTGTGGCTATAATATAGGATTTTGCCATACTGCCTTTGCTGGTAGGGAAGATTCTTTTTTTGGTTACCCTGATAAAGGCTATTATTTTAAGTACAAAACAACTTAATTCTGTTCCCTAGGTTGCAAGCTGGATATTTAGCTGGAAACAGTATGTCTGGAGGTAAGCAAATGGAGAATCATTACAGGTTCATTTCACAATTTAGCTTTGCTGTATCTGAAAAAGAAATGGGCACAGGTTAATCCCCTTCTGCTTAGAGGAGAAGCAAGCAGAAAGGCTGCCTAGAGCAAAATTAAGAAACAATTTTCTCTTCTCACTGTTCCCATTTTATCTCATCTTTCTATTTCATCATGAAGCTGCTGCCAATAGTGTTATTTGTGGAATTAATATCTTGCCAAAATAGTGAGAAAATACTTTTAAACAGTGAGATCTATTAAATTATCCAGTAGTTTCCACCAGGGAAAGGAAAGGAGACTTATTGCTAATGTAATGAAAAAAGCATGGATAGTTCAACAAAGGGAAGTACAAAGTCCTGCACCTGGGGAGAAATACCCCCAGGCACCAGGACAGGCTGGGGGCCACCCAGCTGAAAGCATCTTGACAGAAAAGAATCTGGGTGTCCTGGTGGACAACAAGCTGAACATGACCCAGCAATGGGCCCTTGCAGCAAAGAAGGCAAATGGTATCCTGGTCTGCATCAAGCAAGCATTGCCAGCAGGTGAGGAAGGTGATCTTTCCCTCTACACAGCACTGCTGAGGTCACAACTGGAATATTATGTCCAGTTCTGGGTTCCCCCATATGAGAGACATATGGACATACTGGAGAGAGTCCAACAAAGAGCCACAAAAGTGATGAATTGATTGGAGCATTTCTCCTATGAGGAAAGGCTGGGAGAGCTGGGACTGTTCAGCCTGGTAGTTTGGAGAAGAGAAGGCTCAGGAGCCTGAAGGGAGGGTGCAAAGAAGATGGAGCCAGGCTCTTTTTAATGGCACCCAGTGCCAGGAGCAGAGGCAATGGGCACAAACTGAAACACAGGAGGTTTCTTCTGAAAATCAGAAAACACTTTTTTACTGTGAGAGTGACCGAGCACTGAAATGGTTGTCCAGAGAGACGGTGGAGTCTCCATCCTTGGAGATACTCAAAAGCCATCTGGACACAGTCCTGGGCAATCAGCTCTAAATAGCCCAGCTGTAGCAGGAGGGTTGGACCGGATGACCACGAAAGGTCGCTTTCAACCTCAACCGTTCTGTGATTCTATGAAAGAAAGCACTCAAAAATATATTATAGAACCAATCCTATATTAATATGGGGAAAAAAATATGATAAGGCACCAAAACAGTCCTTAAAGCCAGTATTTATACATACCATTCATTGCAAGAATGATATGTATTCCATGAATCAGCTTAGGTGCCTTGACTAATTTTAGGGAAGAAATACAGAACAATGCTTGTTACTGGCAGTTTTTCTAAAATGTATCACCAAATAACAGGCAACCAAATCCAAGTACATTTCACAGGCCTTATCTGTAATGCTAGATGTTCCAAAAATAGTGGAGGATCAGCTTAGTTAAGTTTTCGTAACTAAGAAAAAATTGCCAATTAATGATTTGCTGGACTGCCTTGTCTGTTCTTGTCATCCCCAAGTAGACTGAATTTCTAAAACAGAGTGGAAAGATACAGTTAAAAACCTCCAGTGAATTAATTTTGTGTATCTTATCACTGCATACTGCAATATTTGAAAAATCCTCCATATAGAATCACAGAATCACTTGAGTTTAAAGGAACCTTAAAGATCATCTAGTCCAACTCCCCTGCCATGGGCAGGGACATCCCTCACTAGAACAGGTTGCTGAAAACCCCCATCCAACCTGGCCTTGAATGTTTTCAGGGATGGGGAATCCACCACCCCTCTGGGCAACCTGTTTCAGTGTTTTACCACCCTCTCAGTGATAAATGTCTTCTTTATGTCTAACCTAAATCTACCCTCCTTCAGTTTAAAACCATCACCCCTCATCTTATCACAACAGGCTCTGCTAAAAAGCCTGTCCCCATCTTTCTTACAGGACCCCTTTAGGTATTGAAAGGTGGCAATGAGGTCACATTGGAGCCTTCTCTTCTCCAGGCTGAACAACCCTGACTCTCTCAGCCTTTCCTCACAGGAGAGGTGTTCCAGACCTCTGATCATTTTTGTGGCCCTTCTCTGGACTCGTTCCAACAGGTCCATGTCCTTCCTGTGCTGAGGGCTCCAGAGCTGGACACAACACTCCAGGAGGGGTCTCACCAGAGCAGAGTAGAGGGGCAGAATCACCTCCCTTGATCTGCTGGTCACAGTTCTTTTGATGCAGCCCAGGCTAGGGTTGGCCTTCTGGGCTTCGAGGGCACATTGTCAGCTCATGTCCAGACTTTTGTCTACCAGTACCCCCAAGTCCTCCCAGCAGGGCTCCTTTCAATACCTTGACCCTTAGTCAGTATTGATACTATACTGATAATATAGTACTAGTAACAGCAAAAGGGATGTAATCTTTATGGAACTTCTGTCTATTTTCGCTTGAGACACAAGTATCTCAATTGACTGGTTACTTTGTTGATTATTTTTCATTTTATTTTAGCATTTGGAAGAATGATGGTCCTTAGAAAAACTGGTACATGGACAGTGTAGAGTTAAAAATTACATTTTAGCTGTGATAGAAAGTCTCTTTAAAAAAGAGCAAGCCTCTGCAGCACTTCCAAAGAAAAGGCCAGTCTCGGCAACAGTCTAATCTTCCCAAGAAATCTGACCACCCAACTAAACCTGTTCAGTAAGTTTTTCATACTTAAAACGTGAACTGTTCTGAGTACACTCACTAATCACATGGAAAGCTGCTTCTCCCAGACCAGAAGGATGCACTATCCAAATTGCTTCCTGTTGTGCAACCATAAAATTATGAATAAGAACTGTACTTCGCAAAAGTTCTTTGCTATTTGATTTAAATACTGTTTTGCCTCATACCACTTACTATCTATACATTCTTTTGCTAGAGTATTGGAAGAAAGGTGCAAGAACAATCAAAATTAACTTGTTAAGAATTTCTGCTTTTACTATTGACTGAAAATATTTCTGCTGTCCTTGCCAAAGCTATGTTTGAAATTTCTCCTTCTGTCAAAACAAATAACATCTGACAGCAAACAACACCAGGTCTCCTGGCCCAATTTTACATTCTCCTTTATTTTATTTTTAAGTGTGTTGTCTTATTATTCTGTCTGAATATAAATCTTCCAGTTGATTCAAAAATGCTGATAAGTCCAGGAAATCTGTCCCAGCGTTAATGAGAAATGGCACCATCCATTTATAGGGAGCTTCTTCAGCTTCTCTGCCGACACAGGTACCTTCATGAGTGCAAGGGAAAATGAGGAAGGGAGAATATTTTCTGATGGTTTGTCTGTTCTGCATCTGTTATCTCAAGTTATTATACACAAGTAGTTCTCTTTGGGTTAGTGTGTAACAAGGGAGAAATTCATGCTGTAAAACGACCACCAATTAACACAGGCCTGGTTTGATTAACAAGAGGATTATGGTTTTGATCCTGGATGCCGTAGCTCATGCACATTACTGGCTCGAGTGTCGGCAGCATTTGACCTCAAAGCTGTATCCAGCAAACCATCTGGATCAAGTTCACAGCCTATTTAACATGAGCTAGAAGCATTTATCAGGACAATAAAGCTTTCAAACTTTAAAATAAATATACAATATTTACACTACAATAAAGCACAGCCGTATCAATAGTAGCCATCTCAGAGTATGAAGCTTGTTACTGAACCAGCATCAGCACTGGAAGATACCAGCACGTTTGACCCATTCCTCACATATCATCTGAAAGGAGCTCTCCTTGGGGTGAAAGACATGTCAGACAGCACAAATAAGAGAGTAAAGCAGGTAAGTATGATCAACAAACAGAAATGTCTGTGCCTGATAAGGTTTATTCACTTTTCAAAATGGGGTTTGCCAGCACTGATCAGTCAGGAGACGAGTTGGATGGCAGCATGTCATTGCTCAGGAATAAAAGCCCTTACAGCACACCCTTGGTTCCACCTTCACTGTTATCCGATATGTGCATTACCAAACAGTAAAAATTTGATCCAGGCCAGACAAGAGCACATGACTGTGTTTGTCATGTTAGAAAAAAAATATATGATACTTACATAAGCTCCTTGATACTTGGAAAAGATAGTCAATGATGTCCAGTCCCCTATCAGAGGAGAATGACATGTGACCAATTATGCTCTGAAATAGAGTCCATTGGCACAAAGGAAAAAGCATTATATTTGAATTGACAGCATGAGCTTGCATCAGTTCTGTGTTTGCACCATGTGTCTATGGTGATTTTTATCTGATTTAGTCTCTTAAAATGAAGCTGTATACCACAGCTTCAGTGTCATATGTGACTCCGTACTCATCACTGGAAACTCTAGCTATGAGGCAGTGCCTTCACAACGCACATAGGATTTATCCAATTTAACTTTATGTGTCAATAAAGTAGACATGTACATCTAAGCTATCCATCAGAGCCTCCCATGATAGTGGATAAAAAAAAAGGCACATGACTTGCCTGGTTTTAGAAGTCCTTTTCACAACATGATGACTCTAAACCTAAAAGCCACAACTTCTCTACATTCACCTGAAAGAGGATCTAGGTGACCAGTTGAAATGCAGTCATCTAAGTGATATGCATGTAGTCAACTGAACCCCACAAATGCAAATGAAACTACTAGTCCCTTCAGCATGGGTGTCTCTGTTTGTACACTGTCAGGTGGCCAATATTTTTCCATGGTTGTTGAATTTGGCCGTATTTTGTCCTTTAAATGAAAGTCAACCCTCCTTCCCAGAAGCTTATAATTCATCTTAAAGGATTACCAGAAATATTTTATCACCTGCCCTGGTGTTAAAACATTTCTTAAAACAATCTACTAGACAGGAAGAAATGTGAGGGGGAGATCATTCAGTGAACTCTATCAAAAGACTAAGTGGATTGTGAAATACTCAGATATATGGTAATTATCAACTTAATAGAGAATGTATTCTGTTCTGATTGGTGATGGTGAGTCATTTAAACAATTAGAAAGATTCCAATTTGTCAGTACAGCAATCCTAAAATTGCATTTAAAAAAATATCATGCCAGGATGTTGGGAACTATAATTACTAAAGAATATGCTGTGCACCTAATATTTGTAATGGTTCCTTGATTTTTGCTAATGAATAACTGGAAGCAAAAAAAATATTTGAGTTGAGATTTTTTTCCTGTTACCCAATGCCTGACTGAAACCCCTTTCAAGGTGGCCAGTGCTCAGGACATGGGATGTTCAGCTGTTTCCAAATATCCAGGCATTTAAAATTACTCCGATGGCTTTCCTAAACGTTGCACTACTGCTGTAAGAAACACTTAAGAATCTTTGTCCATTCTCTTGCTTGCATTTTTACAAGAGACAGACAGACTGTGAACCTGCCTGTAAAGATGGATGGAGACAGATGGAAGCTCTGTCTGTCCGTGTGCTGAGTTGGACATACGCAAGCTGACCACTGCTTAGCAGTTGTATAGCTGTATTAGCACAGCCGTATCAACACAGCTACACAACTTCTGGAGCAGAGCAGATGAGACACAGTGCATTGCAAACACAGCCAGACAGTTTCTGGGTGGTGTTTGGTGTAGCCCAGTAAATATTATTTTTTTTACCATTCCTAGTAAAAGGCTGCAGGTTTTTTTATTGACCTAACAACAAAGAGTGTCAGGATTTGTTTGGCCTTGTCCTGGCCTAAACCGATAATTAGCTTGTTTTATTTAACTGAGGTAGCAAATGTCCAGCTATCAGGTTTGCTTTGGGTTAGCTTTAGTTTATAGTGATAACAAGTATATTTTCTGTGTAGATTAAACTACTGGTGATCCTAGAATAAAATATGGTCTGCAAGAATACAAACACAGGATGGTACTGGAGGTCCCAGACTGTAAACACAAATCCCAACAGTCACTCAGTGGTCACTGCAGACATGCAACTGTCTAAACCAGTTTAGATACACAGAGGCCATAAACCTGAATAACTGAGAACTAAAGAAAAGAAAGCCCATGTAATGTAGGCTGTATTAAGAAAATAGACAAACATAAACCCAAACTGACCCCAAAACAGAGAAGGAAGGGACATCCAGCATCAAACTCCTCCTGGGGAAGAACTGAGGACACTGGTGGCCCCTCACACCCTATCCAGCCCCCCTGCTGTCAGCCCCAGGACCCAGAGGGACACTGGAAGGATGGTGTCACACCTCAGAAAAGTGGGTGATACTTCAATTTTGCAGTTAATATGTTTTGGGGCTTAACACTGTACTTCTTTGTAGCTCCCCTGTAGGCTGGAAAGAAAGATGCTAGGTTTTGCCTCAAAACATACTCACCATGAGATATATTTCACTTCTATTTTAGATATTTACTGTGTAGACATCTACATTTGATATGGTCATCCTGGGCTCCCATTACAGACACTGGAGTGAAAGAGGTACTTTTAGGGCATGAATTATCCAATCTGTTTTAGATGACTGTGTTAGGCTGACAGGAATTGCACCCTAGAGGAGTTAATTTCTCTCCCTTGACTATAAGAGGGCTCAAGGCAACTAATTCAGAGAGGGACAGCTACAAGGACTTTTACATGTGAACATATGATTCCTACCTTCTGTGTTCATGCAGCATCCCTGTTTTCTTTATTTACAGATTATTTCAACGCATACTCTTTGGATTGAAACCCCTTAGAATGCATGGCCCCAGGATTTAATTATAAAACAACACTTAGAAGCACAGATCATTCATTTGTAAGGAATTTGCATTGTACCAATAACAATAACAGAGTTAATAAAGGCCATAATTTCAGTTCTGCCGGTTTCAGAAGAAACAGATGGGAACTATAGAAATTCAACACTTTTCCAGGAGATAATTCAGCATCTTCCTGAATTAGGGTCTTAAAAATTAGGAAGCACAGCTACAAGGATCATAACTTAAAGAGCAAAGGCACAGCTACAGGAGCAAGGGGGAGCTCTGGAAGCAAGTCCCATAGGAAGCAAGGAGGATTTGACATGTTTCACCCCTGTTTTACACAATCAGCACTTTATTAGGGCATCATAAAGGACAGGACTATCCCAAGTTTGTGGCTTCCTACCAAAGAGCTTTTTCCTGATCCCCAGGTGGTGCAGCCACCTCCTGCCTCATCACTGGGCTCAGCCTGGGAAAGGAATCAGCCACATGAGGCATTGGTTACTGCGCTGGTCTCTGGATGAGACAACTCAGCTCTGTGCTCATTTATAGCTCCATAAACAACAACAATACTATCAATTTACTAACTTCTGGTAAAGACCAGCTTCTTGGGAATTGCTGATACCTCTATTTCAATGGGAAATAAATCTCTCTGGAAGCTCTGCTCTGCTGCTTTCTGAGCACATGAAAGTGCTGCTGAAATTCCTAATTGCAAATTAGACTTTTGACAAGAGAAGGCAGAGCAGACAGATTGAAATAGCCTTAAAGTGCTTTTCTCATCCTGATGGCAGAAGAGTTCATAATCCAGACAAATTAACTGATTGTAACAAACAGCATTAAGGCAGCACTGTGCAATGTTGTATCTGGCAGCTGGTGGTCAGACACTAGAACATACTTAACCAATTAGCACAGTCCCCTGCACTGGCCAAAATGCACATTAAGAACAACTAAGATGTGATCTGGGACATTTTGTGGTCCACATACAGGGCCAGAAAAGTGAGATTCTCAGTGGATGAGTTAGCTGGGGCTGTAATAAACCTGAATCTGCTGTAAGTCAGACTTTGCATATCCTATTTGCTGAACCGCTCCAGGTTTAGCTGAGCTATGTTTTTGTGGTTTTGTAACACCTCAAGGAGATTTTAGAGGTGTTTTGTGATCACTGATGCCTTTCTATACTTTGAAAAATAATAAATAGGCTGCAGACCTTTCAGAATATTCTTTTTCTGACACCATAATAGTTACAGAATTGGTATTTGTACAGTACTTTCCTTCAGGTTTCATAACAAGTTTCAAACATTAATGAGTTACAGGCTAATTTTCAAACTCAGTGACTCAGTAGTCCTAAAAAAAATACAGTCATTTATCTGTGTTCTCTGCCTACAGCTTTAGGTACTTAACTCTAGTCACTCATATCTGAAAACATAAGCTGCGGAGACTTGAGAGAGAGATGGGAAGAGATCACAGATCTCTTGACATTTAGTCATGTACCTTCCCCAGAAGACTGTATTTCATCTTATGCTTCAATGATGTGCGGGAAACCTGTTTTTTCTTTCTAATACACCACGGGAATGCTGGCTTGCTAACACCCTGGCAGCACAGTGTATGTGATGCAGAATCTGGGGATCTCACAGCAGCATTTTCTCTCGCTCATTACCCACTGCTTGGAAAGATGGGTTGTCTACCTGTCCTCAAGGAAAGAACTCGGAGTGGCAATGACATTGTTAAAATCAGATTATTCAGTGAGCACATCAGTTTAATTTCAGTTGCAAGATTAATGAACCTTATTTTTGGCAGACTCATGATTTGTTCTGAATGCTTTTGCTGCCTAGATATCCCCATACTTACCTAGCCAGTGTGATCCCATTATCCAAACACCTCTGAGATATCAATGAACTATGTTTTCACAACAGCTGTAAGGAAGCAGCAGTCAAATACATGCCCTTTGCAGAAGGAAAGGAAACTAGAATGCTGAAATCCTAATTTCCCTGATTCTCAATGCCTTGAACTGGACCACTTCACATTTGCTGTTAAATCAAAAGTGATTTTAGTTGTGTGCATTACAGTAAGGTGACTTATGCCCTAGTAATGCCTTTTTCTTGTTTTATCAACTAGAAAGTGAGCTTGGGCAGACCAGTTCAGAAAAAAAGGATCTCTGCAGAGTAAGTGCTTGGATTTAGGTTAAAAAAAAGCAGTCACAGAGCGGGAGGGAGGCTGTAAGCCCTGTGCTGCACAAGCAGTTGCAGACAGGAGGGAATTAAAAGTGTGAGACATTGCAGGTTTCAGGAGAACTCTCAAAAGAAACTCTCCAGAGTATTCTGGCCAATTTACATATTGTAATACCCTGAAATTAAGAAAAACACAGGCTCTGGTCACTTCTCACATCACTGAAATGAACTGCCTTAGGAGTTCGGCTTGGATTTTTGGCTGTGCAAAGGAGAAAATAATCTGTTTGCATTTTCTAAACAAAAATTAGGTCAAAAATAGAAGCAGAGGCAGAAGAAGGTGAGATTTGTGAGTTCTGAGCTATCCATTTGCATCCAAAGACTGTACTCAATAACTTTGCTAAAAATATCTTCATTAAAGCTATCTAGCATTTTTGTTGTTTTTGAGTGTTTATCTACAAAGCAACATATTTAAAGTCTGTTTCTAATCTACCTTATGAGCTAACTTTAAGGCAGTAGAAAACAATATGGAATAAATATCTTTTCAATAACAAAACAAGCTTACTGATAGTTACCAGATGCATGCCTCTGACTAAATTTAAGAGCATCCAGTATTAACTCTGATCTAGCCTTCATTTCACAGACCAAGACACCAGCCATTTGATTCGACTGAGTTTGAGATGGACATTATCTTGCTTACATAACGAAAACATTTACTGCTATTACTGAAACTGCTGAAGTCCAAATAATACCTTCAAATGACTGGGGAGGGACTTGATCCTGTGTATCTCACTGCTCCTACTGTCTAGTCAAGGATCTTCATATTCCATGCACTCCTAAATCAGGAGGAATCCGATTCTTCTTGCTCTTTCTCAGCTATCTGCCACCACGGTGTATTCATTACTATGCTGCTTAATACCATATGTAAAACCTACTGTTATTCCCTGCATATTTTATTGCCTTATCAAGAAGCTAACGTATTTCCTTTCTGTTTTTCCCCAAGTTTGGCTAATACTGAGATCTCATCAATATTTGAGCATATGAACACCCTAACTCAGGGTGCTACTTTGTGAACTGATGGTACAACATTCACATAGGTGGTGGTCATCCAGCCAGAGTGGGCTCAGTGCACGTCATGGGTTAGGTTCAGGCAGTACAAAGCCTGTGAATACCTCAGGAACTGGTTTCACACAGTGAGGTACCTGCTGTTCTTTTTAGTTCTTTCATATGCAGAGGTCAATACTCTTGTAGAGATTATCCTTTCAAATCAATGTCAGCTGACATACTCAGATCGGCTTACACCAAGTCTCCCAGTATTTGAAGCTGTGGGAGGAATGTATGTGAGGAGGGAATCACATCCTGAAAGTTGGCCATTAGTGTACATCCAGGCTTTGTTAAAGCATTTTGCAGCTTCTTTAGTGTCTACATATTACATGGCAGTGGATTTACAACATGCTGTGACAGCCCCTTTGGCAGGACAGTGCCATTAATCTCCAGATAGACTACTGAGATCAGCACTGATCTCGTGTTCAGATCCCCTAATCCAGGACCCTGCGCCCAGCAGGACCCCTCGCTGTGTTAGCTTGTTCCAGAGGCACAGGACTTGATCTCAGCCTGGACCCTCCTTACTCACATTTAATCCTAACACTTTTCACAGTTCCTCTGCAAGCGTTGTAATGTAGTGACTGAAGACACAGACAAGCATTTAAGTACATGATTAACCTGAAGTTCTTGAGTAGAATTGTTGACTTCAGCAGGGTTGCTTGTGTACTTAAGAGTCAAAAATGTACTCAAGTGCTTCACAGATCAGTTAATTATCATTAAATACATGCAACGAACAGAAACACAGAGATGACACAACCAAAGCAGCACTGCAGAATACATCTCCTGGAGCACCAAATAGCAAATCTCACTTTGAGTTGCACCTTTAAAGTACAGATTTCAACATTAAGCCAAGAGGATATTTGATTTTTATAGAACACAACAGACTCAACATGCAGAACAGGAATACAGTGAAGCTGCTTCAAGACATTTCTGTTTCCTACAAAATAATCGAGATTCTGTATTAAACTTATGCCAATTATGTAAATTACAGAATATTGAAAACTGTATAAAGAAAGGGGCCAGTCATTGCTGCCACTCACATAATGTAGAAAATGGAAGGGGAGAAAGAGGGAAAAAAGGGGGAGGGGGGAAGGGGGCTGTAAAGG